>LPNX010164167.1:395195-463610 GCA_001517045.1 Pseudotsuga menziesii
CTCTCCAAGCATCTCAGGAGGACTCCATCATAGTTTTTTCTGAACAATACGCCTTCTATGATTTAATAGGAAGCTGATTTCAGACGCAGAGCTCTTCTTTGTTTGGAGCTCCAATGTTCCGGTAACACCCCTGACTGCAAGTAATGCACAAGGTCTCTATACCAAGACTCAGGAGCGGTGAATAAAGGGCAAACATCCGTTACATGCAACTCATCTTCATCTTCCCATGCTTGTTCCTCATCGTTTGTCTTCCCAGTCATCAGTTTGCATAACCCTTGACCTTTTACTATAGTAGCTGCCTTGAATTCAAGATCGTATTCTTGAAGGGCTGTTACCCAGTTGCCCCTTCTTTCCCCTAATTCCTTTTGAATGAGAAGGGATCTTACAGCTGGGTAAGGAACTATTACCTTGGTTCGATTTTTTTGTATATAAGGCCCGAATTGCTTGACTGCCTTAAATACTGCATATGCCTGCTTATCAATGGCTGGGTAGTTTAATTCAGCCCCTTGTAGCCCAGTGCTCATAAAAGAAATTGGGAATTCATCACCCCCATCTTCCTTTTGCGTAAGTACGGCTGCCAATGAATCATCGGACGCAAATGTATATACAATAAAGTCCCTATCAAAATTTGGACTTTTTAGAGAGGGCGCATGTGCGACAGCAGTCTTGATTTTACTGAAAGCCTTCTTTTCTGTTTCAGTCCACTTAAACTGTGCATTTTGCTTGACCATCTGCTGTAATGGTTTAACAGTCTGGGCAAAATCGGGCAAAAACCTACGCACGAAATTGATTGTTCCCATGAAGGATTGCATTCCCTTTTTATTATGGGGCATGGGGATTTGTTCAATGGCCTTGATTCTTTCCGGGTCTATAGATATACCTTTCTTTGAAACTATATGCCCTAGTAACTTTCCTTCTGTAACCGCGAATACGCACTTCTTGGGATTGAGGGAGATGCCATACTTCTGACAGCGCTCGAAAATTTGCTTTAGGTGGAACGTGTGCTCCCCTCTTTTCTTTGAAAATATTGTTATGTCATCAAGGTAGACCACCACACTTCGCCCAATCAGTCCGCGGAAAGCTATGTCCATAGCTCTCTGAAATGTCGCGCCAGCATTAATTAGGCCAAAAGGCATTCTTCTATATGCGAAAGTTCCCCATTTAGTTCTGAATGTTGTCTTCAATCTATCTTCCTCAGCTACTAACACTTGGTTATCGCCCGAGAATCCGTCTAACAATGAAAACAATTCAGAACCAGAAACCATCTGTAGCAGTTGCTCCATGGGAGGCACCGGATAGTTGTCTTTGTCTGATGCGCGGTTTAAGTTTCTGAAGTCGACGCACAGCCTAATTTCGCCCGACTTTTTTCTGACCGGTACCAAATTTGACACCCATTCTGAATGCCGGACTTTAAAAATAATCCTAGCATCTAACAATTTCTTCACTTCGCTCTGGATTAGTGCTTCCAGCTTTGGGTGCATCTTCCTCAGCGGCTGCTGATATGGCTTGACGCCTGCTTTAATAGGAATGATATGTTTGATGATATTAGTGTCATAGGTTTTTAAATCTGCATACGTCCATGCAAAAACATCTTTGTACTGCTTAAACAAACTGAGGAACTTGTCTCTTTCTGCTGGTGAACAGCACTTGCCGAGGTTCACGAACTTAGGCTCCGTTTCAGTCCCTAAATTTATTAGCTCGAACTGTAGAGTTGAGCTGTGCGTCTTCACATTAGCGGGTCTTCTAAATTTCTCGTTCAAGTCAAACATCTTCTCTAACGTCCTGACCCCTTTGGGAATGAAATTGTCATATTTCATTTCAGCCTGATGTTCCTCATCGTCGATAATGGCTCCTTTAAAGGCCTCGTCATTTGTCAAGCATTCGGTTATTTGCTGATCATCGTCAAACACTCGTAAGTTGGTGATCATGTCAGGAACTGATGGCCTGAAAAGTAATTCAATAGAGCATTTGTTATTAGTGGGAACCAATCTGGCGGCTGATGTAGCTAGAAGATCAGCGGCTGCATTTTTTATTCTTGGGATTGAAATGATGTTAAACGCATAAAAACATTTAAGCAATTCCCATACCTCGTTTTGGTAAGCTTTCAAATGAGGGGAAACACGGTGTATTTGATTTCTTATTTGCTTTACAACTATTTCTGAGTCCCCAAAAACTTTTAAATTACTAACCTATAGCTCAATTGCTTTCTTGAGTCCCTGCAGCAGTGCTTCATACTCAGCTGTATTGTTAGTACACTCAAACTCTAGTCTACAGGACAGGAAGTGTTTATTTTTTTGTGGATCAATAAGGACGCAGCGGGCCCCTGACCCCTCTAATGTTTTCGATCCGTCAAAAAATAAAGTCCAAAAAACATTATCTACTGAAAAACAATCTACTCCTACTGCTAAATCTACTATTTTGCAGTCAATATCATTAGCCTGAGAAAAATGAAGAAGATCAGGCTGGGTGTCAGATGTGTCGCTGGCCTCTTCCATTTGATAATTCCCCGGTTCCAGCTCGAGAAAGTAGTTTCCCAATACAGATTCGACTGGGACATTCTTCCCATCCAATTGAGTGACATTGTACTTCATGTGAGGTTCTCTCAAAACCTTGATCTGATTAGGACTCCCTTTGTGCGGCAACCAAAGATGTGACCAATCTGTGGCGAAATACCCATTTAATTTGGCTGACCAATCTCTGCTCAGGACCAGGCCGTAAGCATCTGGTATGTCAGCCACTACAATGTTAATAACTTGGCACACTCTGTCATCGGACGCCAAGCGGATTAGAACGTCTTCCATCTCGCCAACTACCTTGACGTCTGTCCTATCCAACTCCACCACCCTCCACGTGGTTGGCTTAGGCTGCCCATTTATTTTCTTACATACTGATATGGGCATGACATTAATTGATGCCCCTGAGTCCGCTAGACAATTGTGCACGTTATGATTAAAAATTTCAAACGTCAAGAGGAAAGGTGGATGTTTAGTTTTAGACTTACCTCCAATGCTAGCTTCCCCAATTTCTTCTTCCTCCCGAGGTTGATTGTTAGCCAGCGGGCAGCTCTTCTTCTAATGTTTCCAGTGCTTTCAACAACCTTTCTTTCTGTTGAGGTACTTTGCACATTTCAAACAGCGGGACGTTTGCCTTTATCTTCTTTAGATCTTCGACAATGTCATATTCGATTCGTTGTCTAGTGGACTAAGATTTATCAGCACTCACATTCTCTTCGTTTGGCTTAGGCAGCGTTCTGTTTTGCTTCGGATCCTGGCTGGTAATGGTAAATTCCGGAATCTGAGCAGCCAATGATTTGTCTTGAAATTTCCTTTTTATATTTCTTTGCAGCCTTCGAATCTTTGGGAGCAGAAGACTGTCATCACTAACCGCCCCTTTGCTCCTAGTTGTCACGTTAGCCTCCCTGATATCTTTGCGTCCCTGGGTATTTTCCTCCTCTGCATCGAGTAAGGAGACAGAATTCCATAATGTCATGGTCTCGTCCTCCTGCCCCTTTGTAGAAGTGGAAGCAGCATTTTCGTTCTTTTCATCTTCATCCTCCTCCGCTAATCTTGAATCCAACATCTGATTCATGACCAATGTCATTGAATTTATCCATTGCGGACAGTTCTTTTCGGAATGAGGCTGTTGATGAAAAGTACAGAAATTTTCCATCCCTATCTCTGTCAGATTCATGGACGCAGTTTTTTGAGGAGGAGGTTGGGTCTGATTGCCATCCTCCCTTTTCTTATAATATGGCCTGAAGAACTTTTGTGCTTCTTTTTCCTTTTCTAAGTCTATGATCTTATTGGACAGCTATTGCATCATTTTAGCCATGCTTTCATAGTCTGGTGTCTTTTCTTCTTTAGGCTTGGTGAACAATAAGGGTTTTCTTCCCGCACCTTTCTCTCCTGATTGTTCCGGATAGTCCTCCACACTTTCTCTTTCTGCTTCCACCACTTCTGCCTCTTCATAGGTCTCTGTTAAGGTAGGCTTGGCCCTACCTTTTGCAAACATGGCTAAATCAGGACCCAAAGCTGAAGTATAGTATTCGATCAGTACTTTGTCTGAAGGCTTATCCGTTTCAGAGAAATTTTTAAGATATTCTGCAAACCTTTGTGTGAAGCTGTGCACTTTTTCCCTTTTCTCTTTCTTTAATGCACACAGTCCTTTCATGAGGGCAGCGTGAGTCTTTTGGACTGCGTACTTACTCCTGAACATCCTCTCGAAGGTATCCCAGTCTGGGATAGAGTTAGCGGGCAATCCAAAATACCACGAGGCCGCAGTTCCTTTGAGGGTGTGCGGGAATAGTCTACACACTACATCTTCGTGTTCCCCAGCCCTCAGACCTTCTATTGCCAAGTAGAAACTCCGTAGGTGGTCATCCACTAGGATTTTCTCATTTGGATCAAATTTGGGCAGTAGCTTCTCAAAGGCTTGAGGTAGGTCATGCAAAGCTGGGGTCAGATTTAGAGGTGATCTAGCTTTCCAAGCTAGCGGTGGATTTGATGGATTAGGGGGATTCGGTGGATTTGCGTTAACACCGGCCATGAGCTGAGGCGGAGAGTGAGGGGGTGAACCAACAAGAGAGTGACGACGTGAACCAACCGGGGTGTGTACAGGAGAACTGTAAGGAGTGTCTGGGCCTACTTGGTTCAAAGGCAGTTCAACCTCCTGTATGGCAGTTTCCACAAGTTCTTCCCAGTCTCCAACCAACACTGAATCTTCAATTAGAGGACGGTCTTTCTTCTTGTACTCTCTTCTAGGCAATTCATGGATAATAGGCAACCCTCCAATCTTCTTTACATAAGCACAGGTATGTCTTCTCAGATCATTAACAATTTCGTTGCAAACAGGATATAGATGTTCTCCATTTTCTTCTTCCGGAATTGGATTACGTGGTCCACTACTTTCAGAAATGTAACCAGCGGAATAATCTCGGTAAAACGGGATTCCTCGGCCAGCCATGCACTGGCGGCCCTCCTTCTAGCGCCAAAACTGTTGAGGCCTGGAAATTCGCAGGCGACAACAGTAAAGGATTCTCCCCAATCAACGTTCCCAACTAGCTCGTTGACTGTTTCGTATAGGGAATCCGTCCGGTTTACGGTCCGGCTACCATAGGTCAAAGTAACAAACAAGGGTTTTACCGGTTGCGGCCCGGTCCACCGGAATTTGCATTTTTGACTTAAAGAAATGATATGCAAGTGCCTAACTAAATGCAGGGCGATCAAGGTGCAGGGAGCGGTCACAAAGTGATGCGCAGGTTCTTACCTCTCGTCTTTTGCACACGAGCAACCAGACCAAAACAAAAGAAATAAACTAACTATCTAAACTATCCCTAGGGAGCAAGATAATCATTTCGAATGAGCAATACATTTTCACATACATTAAAAAGAAACACAGATGGCTGATACTTCTCCTAAAGTACATGAACGCTTACAGATATTTAAATAACCAGATAGCCGATCATTTTATAACAACATTTATTGCTCACGGTGAAAAAATATCCCAGAAACTACTGAAGAACATTTAACCAGAACATAGGTTCAGAACATTAAATACTCTTACAGCAAATGAAACACAGCTGAAAACGAAATAGTTCCTTTTCAACATTATTCATTGAGTTGCATTGATACATTCCACTTCACACTCTCTCCGATAGATAAAATTGCAGTTTCCTTTGCAAAACGAAGTAGTTCCTTTTACAAGCAAACATGTACAAAATTTTCCAAGGGAAAAAGCCCATTCTAAGTGCCTCGTCCCTCTATTTAAACTATAATTACAGAGCGTTTTGTTTTCCAGACGCATGGTCTTTCGGTTTCTCAAACTCTTCACATTCCGATCTTTTGTCATTATGTGATCATGACAACTTGGTAACTGATCCGTTTCTGGGATCACGCCTTTACAGCTCCGGACTTCGTCTTCCATTTGCCTCTTTTCAGTCATACCTCTACCAAATGAGTTAGTCTTTCTTCTCGTCGTGGCAGATTGACCGGTCGCCTGGAAACTGCCTGCATTCAAATTAAGAGCATGATTCAAACGACAAATATCATCAATTAACCAATCCACAAGGAAATGGCCGAGCGAACCACATACGGGCCTGGCAATATTCTATGGTCGCCGGAGGGAAAAACCAGTCGGCAGTTAGAGAGAAGAGAGTTCGAGAGCCTGGGGAAACAGCCAGCCGCAATGTCGGGTGAAGTTTAAGTCGCAGCCAAGCGAAACGTGGGCGGGAGGTGCAATGAGTCGGACGTCGGACGGTTTTAGCTTCGGAAGCCAGAAGACTTTAGCAGCCGCAACGGCGGAGGAGGAGAGCTAGAGGGCACGCGGAACGAATGGGAAACTAAGTCGGACGTCGGAAGAGACTCAGATCAGACGCTGGCTATCTCTTCCCGGCCGCAACGGCGGGCGAATAGAAGTTACGGACAAGCGATTTACAGTTGACATACATCGGGCGTCGGACGGTTTAGGAAATCGGACGAAAGAAAAGTCTAGGAGCCGCAACGGCGGAAGGGTTGAAACTTCGCAGCCCCCGATCCAGCAGTAAAAGAGGCCCGCTTGTAGGGAAACTCAAGTATTTGAGCAGCTCTAAGGATCGGATGTAACCAAAATCGATTCTTTTCACAGAGGATGCTCTGAAGAACAGCAAATTTTCTTCTCTTTGACCACACGTTCACGACTCAAACCCAAAACGAACAAGGCATACACAAATTACTGACATCCACCTTCAGAGAAACGGAAGAAATCACGCTCAAGGAGCTCAACGATAAAGCCATACAAAAATAATGAGGGGCCCAGAAATTAAAACACTAATTTGGGGGGGGGAAACAGTTGCGGCAGCAACACTATGACAAATAGATTTCGCTGTTGAAACCAATGATGGTCGAAGCAATTCGCCCTTAACACTAAAAAAGCTCTCAGAGCTCTCGAATCGAATATCAATGATCAATAATAACAATGGATGCCCAAAGAGTCGATTTCCTTTCTTTTATAATCTTGACCTGTGCATGACGCATGCAACTTAACTTATGCATGCATGCAACTTAAATGATGCATGTCACATGCATTTTGAATTATACTCTGCATGTCACACATGTCACTTGATCCTGCTTAAGTGATCCTTATTACTGTTACCCCTCCAAATGCATCTGCATTTTTAGTAGTCAATGCATTCTTTAAAGAAAGCAGACTAGTTCTGTTGCAGCTTTGTTATCTAAGACATACGAATCAAAAAAGCAGTATTCAAGGAGAAATTATGGATGAGCATGAACTTTAACCCCAAGAGACAGCTTGGTGTGCTAACAAAACATTTACCTGTCCCCACCGTCAGATGCAGAAGAGTGTATTTCCATATTGTAGTGATCCATCAAAGCACCCACTTGTTCCTTTCCAAATAGGGTATCGATACTGTCTATTCTTCTAAAGGTCATACAACTCTTTATTTTGGGAATTTCACATGAAGCATGGGATTGCTTCATGAAACAAGAGCGAATAGTAGTCGAGGAAGCCCGTCGATAGTGTAAAGTGATTAGTGCATCAAAAAGAGAAAAAGAGTAGGCCATCCTAAAAGGATTTGGCCAGACTTATTTTTAATCCATCAAGGCTGGATGGATGTACTCAGAGCGGTAACTATAAGAGCAGACAACTCACCATAGTTACATGGCCTCTCGATAGCATGGAGAGTCACTGCTCTGTCCAACAACGACTTGCAAATCTTCAACGTTAAATGTGATTCATCATCCATCTGTGCAATTCTCTAGGCAGATCGTTCTAACAAAAAGTTTCGGGATTTTGAGAGGGAGCCACCATTGGCGTCTTTTTTAATCTATATATGAGTTGTGCTTCACTAAAGTCTTGGGGCGAATTTATTACTAGATTAGTGGGCCATGGGGCACCACCTGTCGAGTTAGCTTAACCACCGATCGTTGGGAGCTCAGATGTGGGCTAGTTGAGTGGCAACCAATTACAAAACAATGGCCTAGAGCTTGGACCCGTGATTCATTTGACAACTTATATCTGGGAATTTTTTCACGCTAATGACTTTATTCAAGCAGTGTGAGATGTCTCTCTATTATCATGGATATCTTGGGTCCGATTGTTCATAACCAATACATCGCCATTTAGTTGCTACGGAGAAGAGTCGTTGATTGCCAAAGTTGATGGAATTCCACGATAAATAAGTTAAGGTAGTTGCTTGGTGGCATATCTGTGGCCACGTGAAGCTCTGGAGCAGTTGTTTTGTTGACTTTTACTAAGCAGCATCGAGAGCTATTCTCTTGGAGAATGGGGACATCTGGTCAAGGACCAGGATGTGGAACTAGTCCAGCACTAGAGAAACGCAGCCTTGAGCTGAGTAGCCATTCTATTGAATGGGGACATCTGGTCAAGGACCAAGATGTGGAGCCAGTCCAGCACTAGGGGAACTCAGCCTTGAGCTGAGTAGTCATTTTGTTGATTGGGACATCTGGTCAAGGACCAAGATGTGGAAGCAATCCAGCACTAGGGGAACTCACCCTAGAGCTGAGTGGCCATTCTTTGAATGGAGGCACCTGGCCAGTTACCAGGAAGATTAACCAGTCTGGAACAAGGGGACTCAGCCTAGGGCTATGGGTCGGGTAAATGGAGGTGCTTGGAAAGTTACCAAGTACTTGACCTTGGATCAAATTATGCAGCCTAGGGCTGAGACAGCCAGTCAATTACCAGGAACATCACTATAACTCTTAGACCGGGTATGGGCATGTGAGGCACTCCTACCCTCAATCTGTGGGCTTTATGACCTTCTCCAAGGATTAGCTACCCTTGGTTAAGAAACCTAGTACCCGATATTGGTGGCACAAGGAGTGTGAGATAAAAGCATTAGTAATTCTCCCTATTTACGATGATGTACTTTGAGTGGGTATGAAGGACCCCTATCACCACTTGTTTTGACCACAAGGCACTTGAAGAAGGCTAAAAGGTAAAAGTCAAAAATACATAAGGACCCTTGGACCACTAGGGAGTCAAAGTGAAAATGCAAAAAGACCTTTAGTACCACAAAAGGTAAAGGTCAAAAGGTAGAAGAATAAAATCATATTATTTTATTCGTGTTTTGGTTCACATCCAAGTGACTAAAAGGCTATATAAGAAGTTCAAATCAAATTCATTTGTACACACACTCATGATCATCGTTCAACTGCTCCTTAGATGATTTTTGCTGAAAGAGAAAGAAGATCTTTGTCTTTAGTTTATGCCCTAGCATGGAGGCTTTTCTAGCTAGGGCATCTCCATCCTTCGTCAACAACTAACAACAACAAACCCTAATCTGCTAGGGTATCTCTCTTCTCCTTCATGGCCATCCAAGACAGAGCTAGGGCATCCTCAAGCTCACTAGGACATCACCCTAAACCCTCACGGCAACAACAGCAGGTCACTCTTCCATTCACAGGCAAGCAATCGTCACCTCGGGCAACCTGTCTGTGACTTTAGGCAGCAGCACAAGTTCACGGGAAGCCCAATTGTACCCTCGAGCAGCAAGGCAGCAGCCCTAACTCCTCATGGGAAGCCTATAAAAACCTCGGGCAGCCTCCTTCCCATTTCGGGCAACAGAACAGGCTTACGGGCAACCTGCTATCACTCTCGGGCAGACTATTTACACTTCGGACAAACTGTCTACACTTCGGGTAGACTGTCACTAACCTCGGGCAGCCTTTCAGCAACCTCGAGCAACCCGGGCATATCTCGGGTATTAGTCTGGGCAGCAGAAAAGAGATTTCGGGCAAGCAGAATAAGGCATTAGGCAAGTGTACAAAATTCTAGGCAACAACAAAACAGTTTCGAGCAGCCCTCTGTTGACTTCGGCCAGCAGGAAGAAATCTGGGCATAAAGCCCTAATTCGGCATTCTTTGTAAAATTTATCTTGTTGATAAATTGTTGGCCGCTGGTCAAGCCTGCTAGGGTTTGAAAGAATTATTGAAGAACATTCATCTCAAAATTCTGAGATTGAAAAACTCAAGTAATCTCATTTAAGGGATGAATTACTAATGCTTTTGGGGGGGTTGTCCTTTAAAGGTTTCCTCGTGAAAAACATATGGTGTTCATGTGTGTGATGTTTTTATTTCTCTACTGCACTTGTCTTATTGTTATTTTACAGTCTGTAAAATTCAAAAGAATACATGCTAATGCTGAAATTCAACATGGTATAAAAGCTTTGCGTGTGAAGACCCAATAAAAGGCAGATTATTGTTGTCTACCTAGACCTTGGGACATTTTGCAAACTTAGATAACTGACTTGTGTAGCAGAGATGGCTCCCAACACTTTCAGACCGGAAGAAAGCTTGAAGGTTCAGCAAAGTACAACTCTTGGAAAGCTAGGCTCACAGGCATCCTAGAGGAAAATGACCTTGATGACTTGGTCTTCAACACGATAGAAGAACAAACATCTAATGCTGGCGAAATTGCTTACAAGAAGAAGCAAACAAAGGCTAGAAGGATCATCTATGACTCAGTCAAGGAAACCTTGATGCCCACCATCACACCATTGAAGACTGTCAAAGAATGCTTTGACACCTTGACAAATCTGTATGAAAAGAAGGCTCCTAGTCAGAAGAGAGTTTTGAAGAAAAAGATTTGAACATTGAAGATGAACAAGGATGAAGGAGTTGGACCCTTCTTCACAAAGATTGCACAGCTAAGAGACCAACTTACTGCTATTGGTATTATTGTGGATGATGATGACCTTGTACAGACTGTATTCAATGGTCTCCCAAACTCTTGGGAAACATTTCTGGCAACAGCAAGTGGACGAGAGAATCAACCAAACTTTGATAGGCTTCGGCATGATTGCTTGCAAAGAGAAGGAAGAGTTCAAAACAAGGCTACTAGCACTAAGCAAGGAAACCTTGCTCTTACAGCTAAGACAAGGAAGTTCAAGAAGCCCTCCCCACAGAAAAAGAAGGGAAAGAAACCACAACGTAAACACATTGATGTTTCAAAGGTGAAATGCAATAATTGTCATAAGATTGCGCACTTTGCTAAGGATTGCAAGCATCCCAAGAGGAAATTCAAAAGGAGATTCCAAGTTTCTGTTGTAGAAGAAGAAGAAGAACACCAAGACTACCTCTTGGTTAGTAGATAGTGGTGCCTACAGATATATGATAGGTAATCGTGGAGCACTCACCAACTGCAGAAAGAAGAAGTTCACTACTCAAGTGGAACTTGGAGATAACTCCAATTACAAGATTAAAGGAGTTGGCTCAACCTCACTTCAACTTGATTCATGTACAGTCTTGCATATTGACGATGTCTTATATGTTCCTGGGTTGAAGAAAAACCTCCTCTTTGTTGTTGGCTTAGAGGACAAGGGCTACAGATAGTTGTGCCTCCAGACAAATGACAGGTAATCGTGGAGCACTCACCAGCTACAGAAAGAAGAAGTTCACTACTCAAGCAAAACTTGGAGATGACTCCACTTACAAGATTGAAGGAGTTTGCTCAACCTCACTTCAACTTGATTCAGGTACGGTCTTGCATATTGATGATGTCTTATATGTTCCTGGTTTGAAAAAAAACCTCCTCTTTGTTGTTGGCTTAGAGGACATGGGCTACAGAGTCCTCTTCATCGACAAAAAGGTCCTATTATGGGCAAAGAATGAGAAGCTAAGCTCAATTGTACAGATTGGGGTTTGAGAGGGAGGTCTTTATAAGGCTTCCGAAAATTCCACACAAGCCCTGGTTCACCACACAGTTGATCTATGTGAGATATGGCATCAGAGGTTTGGACACCTCCACTATACAGCTCTTCCAGGCCTACAAAAGATGGTTAGAGGTATGCCAGAGGTTTCTCCCAAACATGATGGAATTTGCAAGGGTTGTTCTCTAAGTAAGAACACTAAGAAATCCTTCTCCAGAAGCAAGAAAAGATCTAAAGGAATATTGGATTTGATTCTCTCTGACATTTGTGGGCATATGTCTTCACCCTCCTTGAGTGGGTGCTTGTATTATGTCTTGTTCATAGATGATCATTCTCGAAAGTCATGGATTTACTTTCTCACAGACAAAAGTGAAACTTTTGACAAGTTCAAAGCATTCAATGCTCTGATTGAAAATCAGAGAGGCAAACACATCCGTATCCTAAGATCAGATAACGGAGGTGAGTATAAGTCTAATGAGTTTGATGCCTTTTGCTGAGAAGCGAGAATCAAGAAAGTGTTGACAGTGCCTTACAACCCTCAACAGAATGGGGTTGCGGAAAGGAAGAACAAAACAATCTATGAAGCTGCTAAAGCCATGATGACTGACCTTGATCTTCCTTTATCTTTGTGGGTTGAAGTTGCAAGTACTGATGTGTACATCCAAAACAGAAGCCCTCATGTCATTTTGGGGGAAAAGATTCCAGAAGAAGTCTTCACCAGCAAGAAACCTGCAGTTGACCACATGAGGATCTTTGGCACTCCAGTATATATTCATGTGCCGAAAGAAAAGAGGGATAAGCTAGACCCTTCCGAAAAGAAAGGCATATTTGTCAGTTACAGTGACAGCTCGAAGGCCTACCGCATCCATGTCTCTAGGAAAAGGTCCATTGAAGTCAGTAGAGACATGATATTCCATGAGGAAGTTGTGTTTCGTCAAACACAAGAGCTTTCAAAGAAAGATGAAGGACCTCCTTCTAAGATCCCAAATTCAGAAGTTCAGAGGGAGGAAGAGGAATTTGAGAATCAAATTCCAAATGTACCTAAGGAACCTAAAAGTCCACCAGAAGAACTGCTTGAAGTCCCTCGTTCAAAAAGGAGACCTGCTTGGTACCGAGAAAGGGTACAAGAAGCTGAGAAGCATAAAGCTCCTTCTTGGACTTTCAGAGAAAGCATAATGCCACAGAAGTACTCAAGTCTTATGAGTCAGCTCATCATTGTTGAACCTTCCACAAACAAAGAAACAGCAAGTCAACAGCTATGGATTGATGCCATGATTGAGGACTACAGTTCAATAATGAAAAATGATGTGTGGTAAGTTGTTCCCAAACCGACAAGAAAGCCATTGGTAACATCGAGATGGCTCTACAAAATCAAGCATGTTGTTGATGCCAGCATTGAGAAGTACAAAGCCAGATTTGTAGCTCGTGGCTTTACTCAAAAAGAGAGCATAGACTATGATGAGACATTTGCTCATGTCGCTAGGTATACTACTCTCAAAACCATCATTTCTCTTGCTGCAATGTTTAGATGGAAGTTACATTATATGGATGTAAAAATCGCCTTCCTCGATGGCAAGATTAATGAGGAAGTCTACATTGAACAACACGAAGGCTTTGTAACTCATAGAGATAAGTCCCATGTGTGTAAACTAAAGAAAGCCTTTTATGGGCTCAAACAGGCTCCGAGAGTCTGGTATGTGAAGATGGATGGATACCTTCATAGCTTGGGGTTTTCCAAAAGCACTGCTTACTCCTAGTTGTACTTTAAGGTTGTTCATAATCCTGATCCTATATGTGGATGGCTTGTTCCTTATAGGTGAGGAACAACTGATAGCACAGTGTAAGAGGGAGCTCACCTCTGAATTTGAAATGAAGGATCTTGGTCTAATGCATTATTTTCTTCGAGATCTTCCTAACACAAGGGAAGTATGCATTGGACATCTTGCAAAGATTTGGGATGCAAGACAGCAAGTCCATGAGCATGCCCATGACAACCAACTTGAAGAACTTGCAAGACTCAGCCACCAGTGCACAAGAAGTGGACTCTACCCTGTATCGACAGCCCATTCAATCGTTGATGTATCTCGTACACACGAGACCAAATATCTGCTACACAGTGAATGCTCTGAGTCAGTTCATGTCTGATCTGAAGCACATACACTAGGTAGCTGCTAAACATATACTCAGATATGTGCGGGGTACTATCACTTATCAGCTCAAGTATACTTCCAGTAGTGGAGTATTGTTAGCAAGATATGCCGACTCAGATTGGGCTGGCAATGCAATAGACCAAAACATTACTCCAGGTTACTACTTCAGTATGGGATCTGCAATGATCTCTTGGTCCAGCAAGAAAAAGGGTCCCATAGTACAGAGTACAACTAAAGCTGAGTATATTGCTGCAAGTGATGCCTGCAAGGAAGCAGTTTGGCTTAGGAAACTACTAGCCGATTTGTTCAGTGGAAGCTTGACTCAACGACTATTCATTGCGATAATCAGAGTTGCATTGAGCTTTCAAAAAATCAGGTGTTTCACGATAGATCTAAACACATTGAAATGAAGTACCATTTCATCAGAGACCTAGTACAGAGAGGCACTCTGAAGTTGCACTACATCTTTACAAACGAACAGATTGCAGATATTTTGACCAAGCCTTTGACAACAACGAAGTTTGTGTACTTTCGTCACAAGCTTAGCATAGTAGAGAATACCTCTCTCACTGAGAGGGAGTGTTGAATTTTCCTAAGCAGCATTGAGAGCCATCTCTTGGAGAATGGGGACATCTGGTCAAGGACCAGGATGTAGAACCGGTCCAACACTAGAGGAACTCAGCCTTGAGCTGAGTAGCCATAATGTTGAATGAGGACATCTGGTCGAGGACCGGGATGTGGAACCAGTCCATCATTGGGGGAACTCGGCCTTGAGCTAAGTAACCATTCTGTTGAATGGGGACATCTGGTCAAGGACCAGGATGTGGAACCAGTCTAGCACTGGGGGAACTCAACCTAGAGTTGAGTGGCCATTCTTTGAATGGAGGCACCTAGTCAGTTACCAGGAAGATAAACCAATCTAGAACTAGGAGACTCATCCTAGGGATGAGGTCCATTCTCCGAGAGAATGGAGGCACTTGGTCAGTTACCAAGTATTTGACCTTGGGTCAAATTATGCAACCCAAGGTTGAGGCACCTGGTCTGTAATAGTCCAAAAATTTGTAAAAATTTAAAATTTTTCCTACAACATTAAATGTTTACAATGTCACTTTCGAGGGACATTTAACTGTTAACAGTTAACATAATAAGGTTTAAACTAGAATTAATTCCTTTGTTAAATTCTAGATCTGCATACTTAAATATTTGTTATCATAAATCACTATTAAATATTTAATTTAGCAGGTGATGATTTGGAATAACATGAATTGAAACATTGGTTTGTTTACTATGTTCTAAAGTTTGTTTTATTGTTTGTAAACATGAAGGAACTTCAGTTAAGTCCGAGGCTTACTTAGCTTTTTAGCTAATGCAATGAAGTGATGCTTCTTTTACAGGTCTTTTTACAAGTAAGACATTTTGTAACCAGTTTCCGGATCGAGATTAATTATCTCAACTAGCATAAATAAAAATGCTAGTATATTTGTTTAATTTACAGCTTTGATCAAAATAAAGGAAGTATCGTTGAAACTGGATATTTACGTTTTATTAAATTTCTTGTAAGCATAAGTATTTGGAGAATCTGAACATAAATCCAGTTGTTCTTCTACCTCGCTTCGACTATAACTTGTTCATCAAACTTTCATTTATTTATTATCAATTTTGGTCCTATATACAATTCTAGAGAAAGATAATTTTGTATACCAGGTCATTTGATACCTTATTACTTGTTACTAATGATAGTTCATATGTATTTGTCTCAACAATATTCAAATGTTATGTAACTAGGTAAACCTAAATCTAGGTATAGTCATAAGGCATAATGATTGACATTCATACATGGAACTAAAGATTTAGTGTAGAAGACAGTCTACTAACTGTTTAAGTATTTACCAGGTAGAAATGCAATAATATGAACATTATATCGTTAAACAATAGTATTACTGCTTTTTGTAAGGAATGAAGAGATCATTTCCTACAAAATCTATCCAACCTAGCCTTCGTATAACCTTCATCTCGCAAGGAGATATGATGTAAAAATTATTACCCTATAACAAAACTAAGTTATAATACTCATACTAAGAATCATGCTATGAATCTTTCTATACTTACAATCTTATACATATAAGTATTTTTAACCAATGTATTATCATAGGTTCTCTAAAGGTCTTTTTGCAAGTCCTAAGTTTATCACAAGGTGTTTGTTTATAAAGTTAACAAGGTTAAACATTCCTTTGCATAAGTTATTACAATTTACATGGTTCTTAAAACATAGTTGTAAACCCTAGTTTATGCGAAGATTACCTCCCATAACATTTTTCTTCATGATTATAATATACATCTTATAATATAGAGACATTATACGATTGTTGAAAGGGTTTATAACCAAGATTTTATGTAAAAACCATTTTATGTGCAGACTGCTCCAGGGCTTTTGAACTATAGCGCAAAACCCACAACTCAAAAATATATTGAGCTCCACATGGTCAATGATAAAAGGTTACAGTTTTTTACTTCGGTGCTTCACTATATATGTCTCTTAAAACCCTAAAATTTCGCATTTAGCCCATCCTTTTACTACTGTGGAGCGAGAGAGTCGCAGGCTCATGGCTGCATAGGCCTTCATGCCACTCCTTATCTCTGCCTGTACATTTCTTCTATGTGTGAGTTCTTCATCGCCATCGCTTTACGTTGTGTAAGGCCTTTGTCTCCATTTCTTTGCCTATGCGAGGGCTTACCTTCGTGCTTTTGTTCAGTTGTGAACTCTATAGTGTGGGCTCTGTTGTCCACCGATTGCACACCAACACCAGAAATCTTCCGAAAGTGTCTCCTCACTTGAAAAAGTGGGAGAGGTGTGGCCTTGGGGGCAAGCCTCCTTAAATAGGAAAAATGAAAGAGAGAGGCTCTTTGCATGCTAGACAAGTGTCACAAGGGAGAGAGAGGGCCCAAGAGAGGGGGGGGCGAATTTGCTCAAGGAGGTCAAAACCAAGGTTTGAGATCTCAAATATGGGGAGAGAAACCCCCAATTTAATATTTCCAACCTTATTGTTATGTCAAATGAGGAAGAAACCACCATAGTGGGGCCCTTTCCATTGACTTTAGCTCACCCAACCAATCAAAGAGAGAAGGGGGCACCCCCTAGATTCGGCAACTCAAAACTTGTTATATACTTGCTTGGGGGCCCCCCTTTGGGTCTTAAATTTGTCTTAGGAACATAATATAAACATTAGAACCTTTACTTGGCCACCTCAAGTGACTATAGTCACTTTTCCAAAATTTGGCTCTCTAACTAAATGCCCAATTTCCTGATTTCCATGACTGACCTGGGCAAAGGTGACCAAAACCATAGTAATACTTATCCGAATGACTTCAAACTTAGCCTAAGGGTGTAGGGGTGCTCATGCCATTTGTCTTGAGTACCTATACCCCTATACAACATTGAAAGGGACCAAGTAACCCTCTTTTACATTACAACAAATTGTCATGAGTGACAATTTTTAATGACCAAAAATTAGAAAAACCTATGCAAAACTTAATGAAATTCCGTAAGACTCTGGATAATGTCTAGCATGGTAATATAGAACATTCCTAGGCCCCAATCACACCATGGACTTGATCACTAGAACACCTTTCACCACTTTGGAGGTAATTTTGAGTGAAAAACTCAAATAATTAAAATCTCTAAACAGAAATTTTAATTATCCAAGTGAAAAAACACTTGATGAAAGGACTTCCCTAATAACTAAGTCTTAGGTGATCAAGTTACAAAAACTAGACCTTCATACTGACATATCCTTACAAAAGCCCCCGCAGGGGGCGGAAATTTCATAGAGAGAAGAAGAGAAAAAGAGTTGCCTCACTTGATATAATCATTAAGTACTTCATTCTTATCTTCAAGGCACATCCAACATGTGCATGGTACATCGTTGTCCACCTAGTTGGTTTTGGTGGTCAACACACAGAAAAACCAGCAAGCCTAAAAGTGGAAAATTTGCACTTTTTTTTCGAGAAAACTCATGCATGTTTTTCAAGGCAAAAATAAGTCAAAAAATTGACTTTTTCATATTATTCATGAAATTTCCAGCTAGCTAAAAATACGCAAAAAACAGTGGGGAAAGAGAAGTGGCACGCAAAACAATGCGGCAAATTGGAAACAAATCCTAAGGTACTTCTCAAGACAAAAGTTTTGCAAAATGAAAGATGGATTTACAAGTTTGAAATAAAACAAGGATCTTAGATCTAGTAAAAGTTAAAGATTTGAAAAATAGTAGATATAAACCCAACAAGTAGATCAAAGTATGAATATTTGATCTACTTTAGCCAATCATAATGCAAGATCCAGAAATGTGAATAAATTGAGAATACTTGCACTACTTGGAAAGCAAATCAATAGGATAAAACCTGTGAAAATGTAGATCCGCTTTGTAGTAACCAATGTAACCAAAAGATTTTTTGAAGTTTGTAGTTTGATGGATGAGGCAAGCAAGCCCTTTGTTTCTCGATTTCTTAAAGTAGAAGCCTCCTTTAGGAACCTGTAGGATGAATGCATAAACCAAACAAAAGCTCTTGTATTTGGGAGAATACCTGAAAACCACAAACTTAAGAGAAAATCATAGATCAAATAATATTGTGCTAGATTGTTAGCCTTCTAATCACAAGATCATATACTTAAGAATCAAAAGAAATGAGCTAAGAATGGTATCACCTTGAACAAGATGAAACATCACACAAATAACTCCCATATGGACCTCCAAAGTCTTCTGTTTTATTCAAATTCAAACAATATTACAAATTTCTCAAAAGTGTGCTTGCACAAATTCTCCATGTTGCAGAGCTCAAAAGAGCCTCTACTTATACAAAAAGGAAAGAAAATAGGGCTCAAATCCCTAAATCCGGACTAAGAGTAACACCGGAGTAATTGAATGAGCTTGACATGATGATTTGGAGTTGAATTGAGCTGCAACTGAGTTGTAACTGAGTGCTGGAGTAATGAGGGGGGGTGAGGTGGCTCATCCTCCCTCGTAATGATCACCCAACCAATAGATAACCCACACTTCAACCAAAATCGAATTTGACCAAAGAGGGCAAATTTCTGACTGATAGTTCAACTGCTACACTCTGATACTTGATCTAAAACTGACCGATATTGATTGGAATCATCATAAATGCTCCGTGCTATGTCATTTAGCCTTTTATTTTATTCAATTTGGCTAATTTTGGAGAGTTTTTTATTTTCTCCAAAATGTTCATTTTTAATATTTTAATTAATAATTTCTCCATAAATGACTTTTTTGAGAAATTATTAATTATGAGGCTAAATGAACTTCTGAAACTTGGAAATAGTTGGCTGGCTGATCATGAATGATTTTTGGCTTAAGGTTAGAGCCTTCAATCACTGAATTCAGGTTCCGGATGACTGACTTATTACAAAATTAAATTTTCCATTTAAATTATTGAAAATTTTAATTAAAAACTTAAGAAAAATTAAAAAATTAAAAATCTAAAATTTGACGCGTCTGGTAAAAAAAAATTCAAAATTTTTCTAAGGGTCCTAGTGACTTAGGACATGACCATAGTCTATTCTAATAATGTCTAGTAAGTTTATACATACTCAATTGGGCTCTAATAACCCCCCAAGGCCCAGAATTCAAAATCGGGCATTCCGTCTTTGGAGGAAGCGGGAGAAAACCTCATCGATTATACTCGGCTATAGGCAAAGCATAATTGACAAGGGAAAAAAACTCCCTGGAATACCTTCATTGAAATTCTACGTCTTAGAAGACCGAACCACTCAAAACACCCTACTAGCACATTTTATTACAAACCCCGCAGGGCCATGGTCATAATTACTTAAAACAAAAACTGACTAACCAAAACTGGCTAGGCACAAATGGCAGATCATCTGATACATTGGAACACAAACATTTATCATGTTTGTCAAATGGTGGCTCCTCAGCTAATCCATCTATGGTACAAATAAGCTGGTAACAGGCTTGATTTCTGGTTCATCGTGGCGTGGCCTTGGTTTTTGATTTGAACATTCTCGTTGAGGTTTCCTTGACAAAATCTCTCCTCGTTTGCTCGGGCCTACTCCATCTAGTGGCTAGGGTTCTGTTTAAGCCACCTTCTACATGGTTGAGGTCAAAAACTATCCAGGTATACAAGTTTAGAATCTTCTGCATTGTTTCAAGGTTTACTATGTTTTGTTTTTAAATTAAGAAAGTTTAATACCCAGTTTTTTTTTGTCTTGTGCAGACTTCCAAAGATGGCTGTGGTGAGCTAGAAGACACTGCATATCACCACGAAAGGGTTCCACGTTTGGCGTTCAACCTGGTAAGCCTCGGTCATGCCTGAGGTTCCTCCTGCGATGGTTGTATGGGGTTTGGTTGTTACAGTTCCACCGAGATGCAACTCCAGTTTTAGTTATCAAATATGTTGTTTGTTTAGAGAGGCCATGTGGCCGAGACTGAAATGTTTTGATGAGAAAAAATATGAAGCCCTTGCGGCCGTAGCTTGATGAAATTCTTATGAGGTCTTCACGGCTGTAGCTTGATTTACAGGAAATATTTTTGGACAAGCTTTTTAAGCCGTGACTTCTGTTGGAAACAAGCCATTAGGCCGTAACTTAATTGGAAACTGCAGTGGTTTTATTTATAATTAAGTTAGGGTTTTTAAATAGTCGACTTGTTTAATGTTAGCCATAGGGCTCAATCAATGGGTGGTTAAGACTGATAAATGATAAAGACAGTTTGTTTTGAAAAATGCCCTGCGTTATTTTAATATAATTTACAGTGTTTTGAAAATTCCAGTTTTTGGGTTCTTCGGTGTTTACGTTGATAAAAGAAAATGTATTTTCTTTTGATATTAACATAGGGTTTTATTACCTTGTAATTCCATAATTTTTCAATTTTGTTTAAAAGAGAAAGAATGTTCAGAATATTGGTTTTTAAAACAGAGTTCGAGTTTTTCTGTCAGTAAAAACAATTATTTCAGGAAATAAATAAAAGAAGGGTTGATTAGTACAACCTGAGTTTTTTTTTACTGTGTACTTGGGTTGGAAAATTTAAAAGGTCTTTACTTAATTAGTCTTAGTTTATTATTTTACAAGCAGTTTTAATATTGTTTCTGTGAAAAGTTTATTTAAATCTGTGTATTTATAAAATAGATAATTGTGTTTGTATAAATGAAGAATTTATCCAAACTAAACAGCCTTGCTGTCAACAAACTAGGAATTCCATAATCCTGTTAAAATAACTGGTGACTGTTCACAAGTACAGCCACCTGAGTACCAGTCCATAGTATCGGCAAAGAGTAAAAACTGTCCATAATACCAACGGATAAACGGTCTTTGCAAAAAAGAGTTGAGTTTTGAGAAAGTTCACCAAAAAACATGAAGAAAACAGTCCAACCAGCGAGTCAACTGTCCCTATCTTAATCTTAACAAAATAATATGCCAGCAAAAATATTAACCACATCTATAAACGGTCTTTGCAAAAAAGAGTTGAGTTTTGAGAAAGTTCAACCAAAAACATGAAGAAAACAGTCCAACCAGCGAGTCAACTGTCCTGGGCTATCTTAATCTCAACAAAACAATATGCCAGCAAATATTATTTTAACAGGCATATTTTTGCTGGCATATTATTTTGTTGAGATTAAGATAGCCCAGGACAGTTGACTCGCTGGTTGGACTGTTTTCTTCATGTTTTTTGGTGAACTTTCTCAAAACTCAACTCTTTTTTGCAAAGACCGTTTATAGATGTGGTTAATATTTTTGCTGGCATATTATTTTGTTAAAATTAAGATAGCCCAGGACAGTTGACTCGCTGGTTGGACTGTTTTCTTCATGTTTTTTGGTGAACTTTCTCAAAACTCAACTCTTTTTTGCAAAGACCGTTTATCCGTTGGTATTATGGACAGTTTTTACTCTTTGCCGATACTATGGACTGGTACTCAGGTGGCTGTACTTGTGAACAGTCACCAGTTATTTTAACAGGATTATGGAATTCCTAGTTTGTTGACAGCAAGGCTGTGTAGTTTGGATGGTTGCTATGGGCTTGCTTTTCAGCTCATTCTTGGCTGTTAAACCACTTCCTCGAATATGCAGAGATGCATATCTACTAAATGTAATTTTGTCTCTCTTCGGATGAAATAAAATTATGTTTTTTTTCCAAGGGAAAAAAAATAAATGAAAAATTTATACTTAAAGTAATTATGGGTAAAACTGTATTAACCCTACTCTAGAAAAGAGAAGGAAAAGAAGGTCATACTTGACAGTTTCTCTAAATTGGGATTTTGTAGAATTTTTATTATTTTTAAATCTTTAGAGTTAATATTTAGTTGTAATGTAATTCAAGTTTGATTCTCTCTTACATTAGTAATGAAATTACCTGAGTGATTTCTATCCCTCATTTTACTGTTTTCTTTAAGTTATTCCTGCTTATTTATTTTTCTGTTCTTATAATGTTTAATTCTTATGTATAATGATAATAATTAGGCTTATAGCTAGTAATTTATTTACTGTGTAATTAAAATCACCATTACACAGACTGTGTATTGGTTTTAAAAGACCTTTCTTGGATCTAGTTCATATCTAATTTCTTTAACAGGTGCATTCTAATTAAAGAACTCCTGAAAACAATCTTACAAGAATCTGTAAAAGTAAATAAACATAATTCTGCATTCTTGATTTGAATTATCCATCAGAATCTAATCTAACGTAGTGTACTAGAGTACTGCCTTCTTGAAGGTGTGAAAATATACAGTTAGGTATTTTATCCATCAGTAAAATTTGAAATTACTCTAATTATTTATCCTAATCCATATCTAATCCAAAAATTGTCTATCTTTTCACAGTAAAAGATTTCCTTCAACAATTCTAATAACAGATGAACAGAAACATAACATATTATTTCCTAAATTCATTCCTTCTTGATCCTAAGTATGCAGAGAGAAATTAGAAAGAACATGTAGAACCTGGAAATGTAGCGGAGGAGACAACAACTTAAGGAGCATGTTCCTCCCAACCACCTCCTGGAGATTGCTTAACTGCAAATCTCAGGACCCCTGAGCCTGTCTACTGGTCCACCTAGTTGAAAGCACTGGGTGAGAGAACCAGTTTAGAAAACCTTTACAACTCTACTGAGTAATCAGCAGTAATATGTTCTGCTTGTAGCAGTATGAACTCAACTTAAATCAACTACACTAGTTCAGAACTTCAGCACTTCTCACTCAAAGAAAACTTCTGCTAGTCCCCTCCATCGAAGTTCTTGTACACTAAATTCACTCAGAATTTTCACAAGTAAAGAATGAGCAGCCTCAGCTGAATTCAATGGGAAGTTTTATTAGCATGCCTAGATCTTTTGGGTTAGTTTTCACTTAATGAGCCACCTGCTCTTGTTCCACTTTCTTGGGGAACATGACTACAAAAAAAGGGAAGTTGACTCCTGCAACAGCTAGAAGTAGTTTGAGGATGCTGCCAAGTGTCAATCTGCTCTCAACCCGGCCTATTCCACCAAGTGGCCAGTAAAACACTCATTTAACAGCCTCCTTAAGCTGTTGTCTCATCTTTCATTTATTAATTAATAAAATATTCAACAATTACATTCAATTATCCTTGACCCCACTTGATCATTAATTACAAACTTTATAATAAAATTATAACATAATGTCTCCTAAAACATAAAATGTTTTTGCAAATTTGGGGTATGTGACATGGTCAATTACCAGGAACATCACTATAGGTCCTAGACTGAGTCTCGGCATGTGATGCACTCCTACACTCAATCTGTGGGCTTTGTAACCTTCTCTAAGGATTAGCTACCCTTGGCTCAAACCAATGTTACAAATATCGTGTCGGCGAATATATCGCTGAAGGTCCAAAAATAAATTATCGGATTTATCGACGAAAATGTCAACAAACAACAACAATATATCGACAAAATAAAAAATACAAAAATATAAAAAAAAAAAATTCAAAAAATTACTATATATTCGAAAAAATCGGCAAATATCGCCATAAAATCGACAAATATCGCCATAAAATCGACAAATATTGCCATAAAATTGGCAAATATCGCGATAAAATCGGAAAATATCGCGATATATTAGAAAAATTGGCAAATATCACGATAAAATTGGGAAAAAATGGCCAAAAATTCGGGGAAAATATCGAGGCGATATATTGTCGATATATCGCCAATGAGTTGACATTGCGATATATCGCAATGTTGCCGATATATCGACGATGTTTGTAACACTGATTAAGACACCTAGTACCCAATCTTGGTGGCACAAGGAGAGTGAGATAAAAGCATTAGTAATTTTCCCTATTTATGATGATGTACTTTGAGTGGGTATGAAGGACCCCTATCACCACTTGTTTTGACCACAAGACACTTGAAGAAGGATAAAAGGTAAGAGTCAAAAATACATAAGGACCCTTGGACCACTAAGGAGTCAAAGTGAAAATGTAAAAAGACCTTTAGTAGCACTAAAGGTAAAAGAATAAAATCATATTATTTTATTCTTTTGTGTTTTTGTCCACATCCAAGTGACTAAAAGGCTATAAAAGAAGTTTAGCTCCAATCCATTTGTACACATACTCATGATCACCATTCCATTGCTCCTTAAATTATTTTCGTTGGAAGAGAGAGAAGATCTTTGTCTCTGGTTTACGCCCTAGCATGAGGCTTTTCTAGCTAGGGCATCTCCATCCTTCGTCAACAACTAACAACAGCAAACCCTAATCTTATAGGGTATCTCGCTTCTCCTTCACGGCCAACCAGGACAGAGCTAGGGCGTCCTCAAGCTCACTAGAGCATCACCCTAAACTTTCACAGCAACAACAGCAGGTCACTCTTCCATTCACGGGCAGGCAGTTGTCACCTCAAGCAGCATGTTTGTGACTTCGGGTAGCAGTACAAGTTCACGGGCATCCCAGTTGTACCCTCAGGCAACAGGGCAGCAGCCCTAACTCCTCATGGGCAACCTATAAGAAACACGGGGCAGCCTACTTCCCACTTCAGGCAGCCTGCTATCACTCTCGAGCAGACTGTTTACACTTTAGGCAAACTGTCACTAACCTTGAGCATCCTGTCAGCAACCCCGAGCAGCCTGGGCACATCTCGGGCAGCAGTCTGGGCAGCAAAACAGATATTTCAAGCAAGAAGAATATGGCATTCGGGCAGTGTACAGAATTCTAGGCAACAGCAAAACAATTTCGAGCAACCCTCTGTTGACATAGTGCAGCAGGAAGAAATCTGGGCATAAAGCCCTAATTCAGCATTCTTTGTCAAATTTATCTTGTTGATAAATTGTTGGCCACTGGTCAAGCCTGCTAGGATTTGAAAGAACTATTGAAGAACATTCATCTTAGAATTCTGAGATTGAAGAACTCAAGTCATCTCATTTAAGGGATGAACACTTTTTCCAAATTATTTATTATTTACTTTTTATGAGAGGCAATTTTTGGGTCTATAAAGGACTAATCTGCTCCTTTGTAAAAGATGGAAAAAATTGGGATATTTCTTTCCCAAAGCTTAATAGAAAATTCATCAGATGTGAGTTTTTTGGATGTTCAATTGGGGATTCTTACAAATGTGTGGCTTGAACTTGTGATGCTTCAATAGCAGTGAACTTTGCTTTGTTTCTTTTCTATGTTTGCACTGGGGATCATAGACAAATGGTACCACCACGTTGGAAGGTGGAAACTCTTAGCAGGTGTTATTTTTTCCCTTTGTGAGCATGTTTGTACGAGCATCGATGTTTACACTTAATCTAGGTTGATTGTGTAGTTTTGATCCTTTCCATACACAGCGCATCTCCCGCAATTAGGAGGAAGAAGTAAATCTAGTAGCCGCAATTCGACTAAGGGTGGTTTGCTCAATCATGCGATCTCTCCCCCTTAGTCACATATGACACAAGGCCCTCTTTAGTTTCCCCTTTGACTTCATTTATCCCTTTGGATGTACTGGCACTGGTCTCTTTGTGAGGACTAATCCTTCCCTCTTTCCCATCACTCATTCAATTTACACCTATCTTACAACCGTGTCTCTAAGGCAGCCTCTTCGCTTCACCTTGCCCGTCATTGCATCTGCCTTAACGATCCTAATATTAGGGAAGCCCCCCTTGAGTTGGAGAAGAGCCAACCTGAAGCGAGGAAGAGAGGTGTGGCGACAGTGGTTGCTCTTTTCGCAGTTGCCATCGGGTCGGTGTGCCTACTTTTGGGCTTTAAACACACGCACGTCGGTCAGGAGCGGCAACAATTACCTGCTAATGACTAAATATCATTGTGCATATTGTCCTTTTATCCTGTGTGGCATTAGTCATTAATTAATTCCCTGTTTCTCAGTACCCGCTTGAACCTATGGGAATTGATTAGGTTAGCGGGTTGGTTCCTGTGCTCGAGCAGATGAGGATACTACAAAATTGTCAATGTTCAAACAACAAGCTACAACAATATCAAACATTTTCACACTTACAAAGATCACCTAACTTTAGAGACAAAGGTGCAAAGCAACCTTTAATCTATTGGCCTTCATTTTTGGCAAGTTAACAACATTTAAAAGTAACAAAGCCACAAAAACTTTAAATAAAATGGGCATGTATAAGAAATACATGGATTGTCATGAATTTGGTGTCAAGTTGGATAAGTTTTCTCTACTCTCCTTTATTGGAAAAGGAAGCCTACTTGGAAACTACTTAGCCAACCAATCGTATCGCTATTGTAATAAAATTGTTTCTAGATGTATTATAAGACGCACGTTTGTCAAAACAAAAAATGGATTTTATGGAATCTTTAGTAAAGTAATGTATAGATGCAATAATAAACTAGGCATTCAATAAATACTTAGAAACACATTAGTCATTGGTAAAAAATTGCAAATAATGCTAATGTTAACAAACCAAAGGGAAATTGCATTCACACAACGTAATATTAACACCTCAAAATCAAAAATTCCATAAATTCCTCGTGAAAGCAATATGTAAATGTTAAAGTTGTTGACAATGTTCATATTATTTTTTCATGAAACCAAGCTCCTCACCCTCAATAACCCATGAAGAGCAAAGCATGTCACAGTTGGGACTTGAACCCAAGTGGGCCAGCTAACAATTCTGCTCCCTTAACACCCAAGCTAGACCCAATTGACACTAGTAGAGATAATTATGACCAATCAATTGACATTATACATCTGCTTGATACCATCCCTTCATTTTGATAATATAGCATAGGTTCAAGATGAGGTACAAAATAAGCAACACTAAACAATTTAGAAGATTTCTATAACACGCTTCTTGGTGAACTACAATAATACACATACCCTTCTATTGTGACAAGGCAACGACAACTCGGAATAAGCCGACGAAAAGAAGCCTTCTCATGCACTGATTCTGATCGAGCATTGAACTGCAAGGAAAAACAACGTATTGAGTGCCAAAACATTCAACTTGCTTTAAAACAAATTAAATGGAAAACTTTTTCACAACAATATAACCAAATCCAAAATCCCAATATGCTTTCTAAATATTTTCAAATGTTTGTCATGTCATACAACAAGAATAAAGTAAACACTAACATATTTCCAATGTCTAGGATAAAATGCTACCTACGAGGAAGATTTTACAATCTCTAATCCAAGCAAATATTTAAGCCATATTCATGGAATCATAAATTCAAACCTTGAAAAAACAGAACACAAGTATTGAAATTTCATATAGGCCTTAATACCAACAAACATTCGACTTATGAAAATAACATATTGAGGTTTAAGAGTTGCAATGATTACAAATTTGGCTTGCCAACTTTAAGCAGCCCTTAAAAGCGCACGACATTTACTTGGAACTTCAGGATACCAACTACAAACAATAAGAAAATCTGAAAATGAAGAAATTCTCAATAAAAATCGTAATAAAAGTGTTGCCCATGATGACTCTACCATCTTTCCATACTAAATCTCACTTTGATCAAGACCAATCGTAGCGTACAAGTAGTGCTCTTCCTTTCAAAGTTAAAAAGGCATCACATTGCACAAATAGGTAAATTCCTAAGTTACATGATACAAGGAAATGGGTAGGAGTTCCCAAAACAAGTACACACTTGAAATGTGAAACTCCAAAACTTTGGAAATGGGGAAGGGCTATATATATATAAATATATAGGAGTTCCTAAAACAAGTACACACTTGAAATGTTAAAAGGAATAAAGAGCACATCATATTAAAACTTTGAAAGAAGGAATAAATGAGCAAGAGCATTTAAATGACAAACATAAACAACAAATTACTAGCAAACCCATCTCTATTTTATTTCTCATAGATAATTGCATTATGTAAATAGCAATATCCAAAAACAACACTTAGAAATGAGGGTATATGAGTCTCAAATTATCCTTTATATATGACCTGCATATACACTAATATCCACAATATAAATGAAAACAATAATTAGAAAGAAATAATGTCTTTGCAACCATCATCAAAGGAAGCACTAATCAGATCAGAGAACCTAAAGCAATCATTAAACTTAAACCATTATCTTTATAAATTCAATAGAGTATACCTAGAAGACCTATAGCCAAGAATAACTCCCAAAACCAAACAGTTGACCAACTGATGAAGCTCAAATTACCTCATCATTCATGCCTAATTTCATATTGATCCCCCTCCTAAATGTATTGGAGGTAGAGCAATGTGCATAACATGCAATTTTCAGAATAAGCATAAGTATTAATAGGCACAAGAATAATTATTGTGAGAATCGCAAGAAAATAATTTACATGCAATTGAAGTGAAAGTAAAGATAACTAAAACTAAAGTACAAGTAGAGGTAAATGTATGTACTTTAATATTTTGTGTGTGTTGATGAAATTGTCATTGATGCCAACATGGACTTGCAGTGGCCCCACAGAATGTCATTGATGCCACCAAGTCCCACCTCGCAGTGCCTTGGACCCCTTACAGAGTGGGTTTGTGCCTTGAAGCACCTTGTACCCAGTTGACAAGGTCCTTGTACCCACAAGGATGAATCTTGAAGCCGCCACCTTGCTGAAGACATTGAAGACCCTGGAGATGGTCCTGAAGCCTTGATGGATGATGGAGAAGTACTAGATGGGTTGGAAAAGCATTAATGACCCATTCTGTGGTCATTCATGCTTTGATGATGTTATGGTACCCCAGGAGAAGACCTACCAACCCTACAAGTGATGTCATGATGGATCTGGACTCTTGGAGGTCTCCTGGTATGGCTGAGGCAGTTGAAGAAGCCTGTGAAGCCCCTTGCTTGATGAAGAAGCTCCACAAAAGTCCTTTGACCCACACTTGGTGTTTTGTTGGTCCTTGCACTCTTGAAGATGATGATGTGGTCATTATTGACTTGATGAAGACTTGGAACCCTTGATGTTGACCTTGATGCCCTTACAAAGATCATGAAACCCGTTGCTTGCTCTTGATATGGTTAGATGGCATGATGAGCCTTGATGGAGATGATATTCCTTGAAGATGGTCCTAAGTGCATAAGGAAGATCTTGTACTCACTTATATGATGGATGGCCATGAACTTGCATGAAGGTATGATGAAGAAGCTTTTTGAAGAGGTTCATGTGTGTGTTAAACCCCTTACTTATGGAAGAAACAAACAACCCTTGTTTGTGGCTCCTTGTGAATATGGATGGTGAAATGGCACCTTGATAATGGGATCCTTAATGAAGCCCTTGTGGCTTGTAAAACCCTTGGCATTGATGATGTGGAGGACATATAGCACACCTACCTTGGCCTAGAAGTCATATCCTTGGTTAAGGGTCCTTGATGACCTTAATGGCTTGAAGCAAACCCTAAAGCCCCATCAAATGATGATACAATGGCAATAAAATGATGATGTGAAGGTCGACCCCAATAAGATTTAAATTCAAATTAAATGTTAAAAATATAAAATAAAAATCATACCCAATTGACCTTGAAGTCGGCTCCATAAATTAAAATTTAAATTTAAAAATTAATTTTTGAAGGTCGGCTCCATAATTTTTTATGGAAATCTAGCATATATACTCCACCAAGTTTCATTATTTTGGTGTGCAAATTCGGATGAAGTAGATACCTTTGCAATTTCGAAGGTTTGACTGAGGCAGCCGCAGAAGGAGCAGCAGCAGTAGGGTTTTACTATGCAAATTCGGATGAAGTAGATACCTCAGCAATTTCGGAGGTTTGACTGAGGCAGCCGCAGAAGGAGCAGCAGCAGTGGCGTTTTACTTTGTAATTTGGATCAGCTCTGTAGTTTCATCACTAAGGAAGCGAAGTAGCAGACTGAGGTGAATTTTCGGTGGGAGCAGCAGATCCGAATTTCAGAGCAGAGGAACGGTCCGAATTTGCAGGCAGCTGAGGAATGTAACTATGGAATTTCATGGAAATTGGAGTGAAGATTTTGTGGGATATATCTCTGATATTTTGGTTGTACCAGCATTGTACACCAGCCCTTTATTTTGCAAGTGAAAGGCAACAGTTAAACATCTTCTTATCCTTTGCACTTCAACACACCCAAAGTCTTTTGCAGCAGAGAAACCTTTTTGCTTCTTTTTGGTGACAGTCCTATGGTGGATTTGCATGGGCAGCAAAGGACCCAAGTTTGAGCCTTTCTTGTGCAGGGATTAAGAGCAGATTTGAAGAGCCTACTTGGTGACAAGTGTTTGCATGTTTTGGGATTGCTTGACACATCTTTGAAGTCTGTTTGTGACTGTTTTTTTGCACAGGTTTGAAGGAAATTTCATGATTGTTTTGAGGGCTGTTTATACACTTTATGAACTATTTTGGGGTTGTTCTTAAAGAATTGGTTAAGGCCCATTTTGGCAGTCTTCAGGACTGTTTAAGAGATGTTTCCAAGACTAAAAAAATTGACTATCTTAAGGGGTGACTAATTGGTGACTGTGGCAGCAGCAGAAGTTTGAAGTTAAAGTTTACTTTCTCTCTGAAATTCGTGTATAGACCAAGGTACTGGTAGAAGAGAAGGAAGTAATGCTGTACAAGTTACTTGGTTGACTCCACTCCCTGATTTTGTGAGTCTGTATCTGTAGCAGCCAAAGAAAAACACACCTATCCTTCAACGATTATATTCATAGCTGTACATAATGATTACCACAGCTTAGTATGACAATCATAGTGAAATGACAGCTTGATGATAGTTTGAGTTAACTCCATTAGCTGTTGTTGAACTATTTTTATTGAAACTAGTTGTGAACAGTGATCATGCTCAGATTATGACAATGGACATTCTTGGGGACAACAGAGATCAAAGGTTTATGGTAAAAGAAGCTTCCATTGACTTGGCAGTTGGTTGAGTTGACTTAGTTGGGATTGAGATAGCAGTGAAGTTTTTTTTTGTCTCAGTGTCAGTCCCAGTCAACTCTTTACAGCAGCCCAAAGTTGTGGATGCCCTAAATTTACAGCAACAAGAAAGACAAAAGACATTGACCTCAACTGTAGACTTGAAGAATAAGGTCATGGTGCTGAAAAGAAAAGATGACTGAGGTTTGATGCACATAAACAGTTCTGAATCTAATTACAGACTCACAGAGATGGTCTTGGTTTGAAGCTTTTACCAGCACACTGTCCACATGTACAGCAGCAGACAGATACAAGCTTTGACATGTAAGTGATGGTGATATGATGATAAAATGATGATGTTGGCTTGAACAGTACTGTGAGTATATCAAAAGATTTTGGTAAGCTTTTGATAAGCTACCCTCGTTGGTGGATAAGGGTGCTACAGCCTTGGTGAAGAATGCAATACCTTATTATGATGCAAGCCATGATAATCAGCTTGACAGTGGCATACATTGACTTGACAAGATAGTGACAGCCATTCATATGACAGTGACAGCAGTGTGATATGATATGACAGGTTGATGACAAGCAACCAGTAAAGAAGACAATGATGAAGTTGGTTTGTGAAGACCTTTATGTTTGGTTGATTGAGTTGACTATGTTATGGGCAGACCCTTGTGCTTGACATGAACCTTGAGCAGACCTTGATGACGTGGTAGTATTAAAGACCAGGTGTTGATAAACAGAGAAGATTGAGAAGTGTGTTGCAGCAGTGTTGATGAGAGTGATAAGCAGATGATCAGCAGTATTGACCAGCAGCAGAACAGATTGAAGAGACAGATGATGTTGATGTGACAGTGAGCTTTAATAGTAAAAGCAAGCTTGTCTTGCTTTTGAGGTTAGGATACCTCAAACCCTTCTTAGCAGGGTCTAAGAAAACCAGGCAGGGTCCTGGATGCAGAGTAGGTTCTCTTTGTATCAGTAGGTGCTGATTTTACCTAACAGTTGTAGCCAAACCAAAACTAATACAAAAATATTACAAAATTATATGGTGTTGTGTTTTTTTGTGTTATGGTTCTTGATAATTCAAATGCTTATGATATGTGAATGATGAAGTGAAAGATGTTTATGAAATGATTATGACATTGGTAGAACAATCAAATGATGAATTGGTAGTTAATTGTGACAAGTTAAGAAAAGTTGTAAAATTGGCTTACACGGATTCACCCCCCCTCTCAGTGTCTAACAGTGTCTATATAATGTAAATATAGTTATTTTGTAACATTGTTGTAATCCAATTGGATTAAGTGGGCAATTTTTTACTGTGAATTATGCAAGGTTGCTAAGCAATCCTAGGGAATGTTGAGAGCCCCTCTTAGTGGCCCTCCTAGCATCCAAGAATAATGACTCTCTCCAAGAAGAAAGAAAGTATGATCTTGAAACAAGCATTGGTAGTTGTCACTTGTCCCTCTACAAAGGGGGCAAGAACCAATAAGCCAAGGCAGCCTCGTGGTCACCTACACACATGAGCACCGACCCACAAACCTACCACTTTATGAGTATGCAACTACAATAGCTTTTGAGCATTTGGCGCTTCCAAATCCATGGGTTGAGATAGGCTAGAAACACAAGGTGATCAATCTCATAGATCTAGAGGCACTTACAATGTCTAAACTCTAAAAGTAATAGACTCTCGAAGATATAAGGCCAAACACCTCTCCTCTAGATAGCAAAAAAATATAGCAAGGAACTGTTATCACCCGCCTTGTAGTTTCCTGTGTGAGGTGGATCCAGGATGGATGGTTGAGGGGCAAGCAACTAAGGGGTGGAACCACCACTGCCTAGACTCCCAAATGGATGGTTGTCACGCCAATCAAGGCAGCTTTCACTTTATGTTATCCTAGTCCGAGACAACAATGGGGGAGACCCAGATCTACTCTCGACAGGAGAGATCGGACTTAGACACCAGAAGAAGATCAAATGGGGCTTCAGGGTAATTATGGTGCAAGGTAAATGGAAACCCTAGCTCTAGGGTTAAGGTACTAGCAACTGATGGAGATGACCATTGTCTTGGGAAACGTAACAGTGACAGGGTGAGCAAGAACAGAGTTGGGACTGCCTAGTACCAAGGGGACAATCTTAGTGAAAGATAGGTGACTTGAGTTATCAGTAGGTGTTGGCAAAAGGAATAGGAGTGAGGTCAAGTTGGGGCTAGCGCTAGCTAGGAGATCAGTGCCTTGTGTGCATTGGGCAATGGAGTCAGCAGTAAACCAATGTTTCAGAGAACCCACCTAGGAGACACCCTGATCTACAAACCCAAAAAGTAGTTGATCCGAAAAAGCTAAGGTACAAGAAACCCAACTCAATGGATGGCTGGCACTAGGGCTTAGGAGGACAGATCTGTAGTTCTAGGGTCACCGAGAGGCTAATGGCTCAGCGCTGAGGAAGAAAAGAGGTCAAGGTGACCTGATCTACAAGCCCAAATCAGGAAATCAACAGAAAAATCAGATCTAGAAAAGTCAAAATCTGATGATGGGGCTAAGAAGCTGAAAACTGATTTTTCAGATCTAGGGCACACCAGGAGGAACTAGCATAGCGTTGGGGGTGTTCTGGAGTGCTTGGGCCCTAATCTATCATCCTATCTTGTCAGATTTCAGAAAAAATCACTTTCGGAAAAGTCTAGTTTTCAGTGAGGGCGCTAGGGCAGATTCAGTCAATTTTTCAGATCTAGGCCAAATGGTCAAGTAGTTGCACAGCATTGGGGTTGATTTAGGTCGTGTGGGACCCGATCTATCCTTCTATGAAGTCAGAAATCAGAAAAAATCAAAACCCTAGCAGGTCAATTTTTCAGTGGGGAGGGTTATGCAGTTTTCTGCTTAAAAATCAGATCTAGGTCAAACTGTGAGGAATTTCACCAGTGTTTCAGTTGATTTGATGAAGGGGAGGCCCGATCTATGAAACCCATAAATGGTTTGACAAAAGATCGGACTATTCCCAAGTTTATTGATTTTTAGTGTTTTTTAGAGTTTTAGGAGTTTTAAGAAAAAGTTGAATTGAAGCAAGGTACAATGGAATAAGATCTGAAAAAAGAAGAGACTTACCTGTTGGATCTTACATGGAAAAGCTTGTAGAAGTCTGTAACAGTGACGATCTTTGCTATCCCGATCAATTCTAGAAAATCCCCGTGATTTCTATGGCATATGCAAGCTCCAAGCCATCAATGCGCCCCCTACCCTACATGAGCAAACATCAACCATATCAGATTTGCACATACAAAATAAAGAAACTGAATGCTAAAAGACAATAACATGAAGTAATCATAGATCACAATGAAACTAATGAAAACCCCCTGATCCAAGACGAAGAGAACCGAGCGAGTTGAGGTCCCCCTACAAAAACGCTCCAGCCAAAAAGCCCTCCTGAAGACAAAACAATGATAGCCACGAAACATATAGATCTCACAAGAATTTACACAATGCTAGGAAGCTGAAGACTAGCTAATCACCATTTGACCACATTAGATGCAACGCAGATCCAGAAAAATTTCCACAGAAAAGTCTTTCTATTATTCAGATCCAAAAGCCAAAGACCCCTTACTAATGAGAAGCTCTCTCTTTTAAATAGAAATGAGAGAACCTCAATCATAACCAAATCCTAACCACTTTCAAAACGAGTGGCTAAGATTAAAAGATGAAATGTTCTAATCAATGGTTGAGATGAGCTCAACATACAACACATGAATCAATATAACCATAATTTACCAAAGTGGGCTAAACCACCCAAAAAAGGTAACCCACTCAACAAGAAATAAATGAAAGCACATGGTGGGTCCAAGGAGTGTTTGACTAACTCCCTTTGGGTGTCCCCATGGCACAATAAATAATATAACAATTTAATTCTTTGACTTTTGTGCCTCCTTGAGGAAATCGTGAGCCTCCAAAAAGAGCTCCAGAAAATAATAAAAAATGCCCCAAAAAATATGTGTGGGCCCAATCAAGAGCTGCAACTGCTGAAGAAGGTGTGGAGGACCTCACTCTCATCAGTATGACTCATCCCATGTCATTTCCTTGCCTTGGTAGCCCAAATCGATTTCTTCAATGGCCATTTAATCATTTTTTAATCTGCCTCGGGAAACGTGAACCTGCCAAAACAGCCTCTTAGGGTGCCTGCGTTGTCAAATTGATCCCACCAGGCTCTCTAGGATGGGGGTCTTATGGTACAAACAAGTGGTTGCACCCCCCTATGCCCCTACAATGCCCTAGGAGATCCAACTGAAACATCTCCCTGCTCAAATATATCAATCTGTGAAGAAAAACTGCATCAGAAAGGAAGAATGAGCCTGATCACATCTGTAAGTACCCGAAACTGGAAATAAACTGTCTCATTGGACTCAAAGAGTCCAAATCCATCTAAGATGTATACTCATACCCCTCATAGGCCTCTATCTGATCATCAAGCATATCCAATAAACAATATAACCATCTATAAATAATCAGACACCAATAATAACTCAGACTACATCCATCTGCTGCAAGTGTTAAAAGGTTAAGACATGCTCTACAACTCATTCAAGTAACCATCACAACAAGTAGCATTCATTTCATTGGCGGTACATCAACCAATACTTATATAAGGCTTTATTTATTATTACTCAGATTTAGACTTTCAAAACTATACTCACTTCATAGTTGTAGCCAATTTGCTAGTGAAGGGTGAAAGGTGAAAATCACAAGGTTAAGGCAAAGGATGACTTCCTACTCAACATCATGACACTTTGGATAAGGAAAGGGAAAACTCACTATAACCAATGTCGGACAAACAACAACACAAAGAATGGCAGTGCCTCACAAATGGGTGAGTTGTTTAGAGAGTGCTTATTCAACTTAGGCATCATGTCTACATCAAGCTTGATCCAAGTTTATTATGATCACATTTTATTCCATGGCCTTTTTTGGCCTATATGACCCTTTTGGGACTTCACCAGTGCTTAAAAGCACAGCTAATCACAACTTTCATCCGGGACATATTTATTTTAATAAGGTCAGCAATTTTTGGATATAGCATATTTTTAACAATTGCTTTTTTGGACCTTTTCTTATACTCTTCAAGGAGTATTTTAGCATTTCATTGCTCTTGCCCTTTTTTACATATGTTAAGAAACACAGTTTTACAATTTTCATTTTCCATGGGCGCATATTCAATCTTTTCAATACAAGTAGTACATGAGCTTTCAGTTTTAGCCAACAACATCTCAAGTGACTAAGGGGAGTTCTGCACAATGCCAAACATCGAGACAACCGACCAGAATGATTTAGGCATACAATCCAACTTACCAAGGCAAGTTCTATCACCAACTCAAAGCCGAGACACAATATAAACAGGGAGGCTTGTCCAACAAAAGTTCTACCAGAGAAAAAGGTCCTCCATGCCATAAGTCAAGAAGTCAGTCGGGTTGAAAACTAAACTGGAAGATAATGGATGGGTGAAGACAATGAATGATGGAGCCAACACTAGCAAGCCAAAACAATGGTGGGAATGACTACCTCTATTCTCCGGGTAAAACCAATGAGTATAGATCAAGAACTTCAAAGTCAGAGTAGGGATATCAATACATAAATACAAATACATCCATGTCCATATAATTATGACCGCCAGATCATGATACCACAAGTTAATACATGTCACAAGAATCAATATAAGAGCAATGATAACCATAACACAATATCAAAAGCTTAGTCATAATCATGCAATATAATCCATCCGAAACACCATCTATCCAATAAGAAAGTACTGATACAACACTGGGCATCAATGACTGCTCTGTAATGACATAAATGGCTACATCGGTCCTCAAATCTAAGTGTCCTGAGACTCAGTCCTGACATGGGAGAGTACAATAGTCCACTGATACAAAAATGACCCATCAAAACATCTCATATGTAAGAGATCTGGCTGAAAAATGTATTGTCTCTGAAAAATAGAATATGGTAGCCTGGCTACTATATATGTGATAACAGGAACCATCAAATATATATATATCGGTGTTACTGTGTTACCACCCAGTTTTCCCTAGGATGATCACAAAGACTAACGATGAAGATGTACAAAAGAGATTGTAGTGCCAAAGCTCTACCAAGCATACATGCCTATTCTTCTTCTTCTTCTCATTCCAGATTGTATCTACATGTTACATATCAATGTTACAAATATCAGCAATTATCACTGACATCGTGATATACCGTGATGCTCTCAGCTCAACGATATTCTCACTGGGAAAAAATGTCAATTTTAAAATATCAGCAAAAGTCGAAAAATATCAACAAAATATCAGTTCAGTTCAATACTTTGCATTTTTATATTTTCTTAGTACATCGATTTATTGTTAATGTTTGCCAACATTTTCCTCAATAAATCTGATACCTTGTTTTCTAGACCCTCAACAATTTATTCACTGACACAATATTTGTAACTTTGTCCCATATCGCCTGCGAGGGAATTGTAAAATGAGATTATATGAGTTCCCTATGTAGAAAAGGCTAGTTTGTCTAGGACAATCACATTAATGTCACTCCGAGGTGCTTTTTTCACCGAGATAAGCTTAGGCCCTTGAGGTCTAAGTTTTTTCACTAATGCCTCCAATGTCAGAGCAAGCCTTAATGTCTTTACCCTAGCTTGGTGTCAAGTCTAGTGTGAATTTGCATTCCATACATCTCGTGGTTTAGTCATATGTACATGTAAAAATTGTAATTTAGGTGCCTTAGGGGTGTAAATTATATAGTATTTGATTTGTGACTAAAGGTGGTGTCAAACCCTTGGAAAACAAAATCCCAATTAATTTATCCTAGCATACCCCTTGGAAACAAAATCCCAAGATTATTGCTTGTTGCAGACAAATTTGAGTGATTTTAGGAGGTTTGTAAAACAGAATATTTTCTATTTCGGCCCCCCTTGAGTGAGGTGTCATTTCTGATTGGATTTGGTCTCAATCAATCCCTATTTATCCCCTCCTTGTCTCCTAGGTAAGTTTTTCATCCTTGGCAAGAACAACAAATTTGGTAAGAAAGTTGAGGTAAATTTGTGTTTTGGTACTTTGATAAGATTATTGTTAAGGACTAACCTTGTAGGTCTTATCTAACGACTCCACTGAAGAAAAATACAAACAAAGTGCGCTTCAAGACAAAAGCCTTAGTTATTGATGGCATTGTCGAATGTAGGGCTGAGCACATCCGTCAGTTAAAAAGATCTCATCTTGGCGACTCCACACATATTGACATATTCACGTTAAAATTCGGTGACCTCCTTGAAGAAGTTAAAAGTAAGGAAAATTGGCATGGCCTCCAAGATTGTATGAGCGCTTTGCTCCTCCAGATTTATCAAATGTTCCAAGTTATCCGAATAAGTTGTCGAAGCCATTCTAGCGAGATTTTTGTGATCATGATTATGATCCCATGCACCATGTCTTCAAATTCTTTGTACTAGCTCTAGCCATTAGTATTAACAATGAAGATGTATATATGAGGTCATCTGTGCTCACCTTAGATGGAAAGGCACGTGCTTGTTTTAAAGGCTTGGGAAAGGAAAAATCTTCTCTCTTGCATAATTGATAGACATTTTGTAGACATTGGTGCCTGGAAGAGCGAATGGGTGCCCTATGTTGAATACATGAAGACTATGTTTAAAGAAGAAGACCATCCTAACAATCGAGCTCTTGAGGAAGACCTAGAAGAAATCCATGGTGAAGATAGTCAAATCAAGCAAAATAAGCATACCCAAGAAGAAACCCCAGCCTAAGATTTTTGCAAGTTTGGAAGAATGTGCAAACAAATTCTTGGAGAAATCTATGAAGACAAAGAAGATGATGAGGAAGCTCTTGTCGAAGAACCACTATCAATTGAAGAGGATGCAAAAGACATGATTGATGGAGGAATTGCTAATGCCTCTCCTTGTCCTCCTCATGGGGATGAGGGTTTGGTGAGCCTCCCTCTCTCTCTCACTCTTAATGATCAATTTTTCAAAGATGATAGGTTTGAGGATCTCTTTACTACTGAAGATAATTTTCAAGGCTATGACGAAGTGTGTTTTCCTCATGATGGTGAAGATATTGATGTGGATTATTGAAAATTGGTTGGAGAACCCATATATGACTCTTCTAATGAGGGAAGTATAAATTTGGAATACCTTGAAAAACTGATTTTTTATGAGGATCCTCATCAATCGGTTCAGCCACACTTGATCACAATTGATGATGATATAGCGTTGCATATGGAGGTCTCTATTACATATCTAGAGCAACCATGTTTATCCTCTCCTAGGGTGGATCTCAACCAACACTTTCAAACATGCTTCTCAAGGATTGATGCAGATTTTCGGCAACAACAATATGAAGAGCCTCTTGTGGAAGAGCCAACACCCATGAGATGACACCATGAAGAGGACACAGTAGCCCGAGGCAATAAAATTGTTTGCTTTCAAAATGATATCAAGTCATATACATCCTTTGCCACCAATGTTACAGATAAGTTTTGGACAATGAACTTCGATGGGGTCAAGTCTCGGTCAGGTATGGGTGCAAGCATTGTATTAACTTCTCCTTATGCTAGTAAACATTGTTTTTATTTTCACTTAAAATTTGAAGGTACTAACAATGTGGGTTGAATATGAAGCTCTTTTACATGGCCTTGAGGTAGCTTAATAGTATGGTATTAAATTTTTAGAGATTATTGGCAACTCTAATCTATCTATGATGAAAGTCAAAGGAAAATTTGCATGTAAAAATCAAAGATTAAAAAGATACAACAATGCAGTGCGATTGGCCCTGAAAAATTTCTACACCTTATCTTTGCAAGTGATTCCCATATTTCATAATCAGTTGATTGATTCCCTAGCAATATTTGCTTCTATTCTTTACCCTTGCGAGGTCATTCGAGAATCAAGTAAAGTGCAAGTAGTTTTCAACCTTCAATTCCTAATAACCTTGAATACTGGCAGATTTTTATAACGACAAGCAAATACCCAAGCTTATGAACAACATGACAAAAATTTTATAGCCTCATGCAAGGTTCCTTGTTGGTTTTAAGGGTCATTTGGGGCAAAAAGTAGATCTCAGTGAGCAAACTATTAAAGATAGTGTAGCTACAAGACCCATTTTCAGGGAGGATGGTACCTTAGTCAGTTGACTAGGGCAGAGTAAGACCCTAGAAGGCACCTTAGGTCCCTCAGTAGTCTCCTAGGGTTCTTGGTCTGGGACCGAGCAAGTTGATGCCATGACAAAGCCCCTAGCATGTGGCTAGGGCCCCTATGTGCCTCTAGGGTATTCTAGTTTGGGACTAGGGACACGATGTACAAGTAGATCCTGCAGGTAGAGGCAAAGAAATTCTTAGTCTGAGACTAGACAAACTCTTGGTGTGGGACCAAGCAAATCCTACAGGTGGTTGATCAACATTCATTCTGAGACTGAAGCTCAACTTAGTATTGAGGACCATTCTCTAGGAGAATGGAGGACCTGATCAAGGACCATGTGGTTGATCAACATGATTCAGTCTGGGACTGAAACTCAGCTTAGGGTTGAGAGCTATTCTTTAAAGAATGGAGGATCTTGGTCAGTTAACCAAGATAATGATGCGTGATGTCCTCTCTCCTAATCGGTTACTGCTAGGTTGTTTCTCAAGGGACTCGACACCTCTTGATGATGTCCCTGGCACCTAACCCTTAGGAGCAATATCGAGGACCAAGGGATCGTACCATTTGGTTGAGATCTTTCCCTTATATAGTGATGATAAAATATATGAAACAATGTACCTTGAGAGAGAGAAAAGATTTTAGCCCTTAGTCTTGTTGGTACTAAAGGTAAATGTTCGACCACCCTTATGCTTCACCTTGATCTTGTGGGTATGTGGGTTATTTTATTGTGACCCCCTTGGTTGACTCATGGTCCTTTATCTTACTTGTTCCTAGCACTCTTATTGTGTGTGTACCTTTGTTTTGATGACTCTTACCTTATGGGTTTTATTTTTGGTACACTAACCTAACTTCTTTTTATTTTGGTTGGACCATTTACTTTATGGTCTTATAACCTTTGGACCATTTGTTTACTTTATGGTTTTACAACCATTGGACCATTTATTTACTTTATAGTTTTATTGGACCATTTATTCTAAGACTATTGGACTATGTACTTTACGTTTTTATTTTTAATGTTTGGACCATTGTTAATTTGGTTAACCTTTTTGTGTATAGCCTTGAACCTTATAAAAAGCATTTTTTAGCTTATCCAATGTAATGGTATTCGTCTCTAATTCCTTCGCTGACTTCTCCTTTAGCATGACTGCTCCATCCGATAGCATGACTGCTCCATCCGCTAGCGTGACTGCTCCTCATCCGCCAGCGTGACTACTCTTCCATCAGCCCGCGTGAGTGCACTTTGGCTCTTCCTTCCTTCCGCATGGCTTCTACGTGACAGGATCTATCCCGCTTTGCGTGACTGGGTCTTACAGTGATCTACCTTTTGTTCCAGCATGACTGCTACCCGATGACTGTTCCTCGTAGCATGACTACTCTCCACTACTCCCAGCGTGACTGTTACCCAAGTGACTGTTTTCTTCTTCGCTGCACCAGCGTGGTCATACCTACGGTCTCTACCCTAGCATGGTTATATTTACATAAGTGTGACTTCATACCTGTTGTGCCTGGACTATGTGTTTTCCCTAGCGTAATCATGAGTTTCTCTTTTAGTGTGGATCGTGGTTTTTCCCTCACATGACCATTCCCTCTGACTCCTTAGCGTGAATGTTCGCCACGTATGGCTTTCTTTGTGTGACTGTGAGTTGTTCGTGACTGCTTTTATACCAGCGTGACTGTGGGTTACTTGTGATTGTATATATAACTGCTATGTATGACTCTATCCTCAGCATCACTCATAAGTCATAACTCTACCTTCAGCGTTACTTGTGACTGTATATTATACCTGACAAGGTAACTGTGTAAAAGCATGACTACGAGACTCTGCATGACTCTATGACTATGTGTCTTTGCATAGCGTGACTGTATTCTTGCCTAGCCTGACTATGTGTCCTTTGACAGCGTGACTGTATTGGATATGACTGTATTGATAAAGTCTGAGTATTTGATTAAAGTGTCTTTTCATGTTGACTAAGAATCTAAGGTCCGTATCTATCTGCCTTAACCCTCTCTCTCTCAAGGTACGTCATTTGTTTACCTAGATTGACTTGTCCCTTCGTATCTATCTGCCTTAACCCTCTCTCTCTCAAGGTACGTCTTTTGTTTACCTAGATTGAATTGTCCCTTCGGTGACAAGATCAAGCCTAAAGTATCTGAGTATAAGGCTGATTCAAATAATGGTTGTGATTCTTTACTACTGATATCTCATGTACATTATTTATTATTTCGTTACTGTACATGGCATTTGATGAATCTCGATGACCAACTTTAACGCAGTGACCAATGGAGTGTTAAAGTTGAAAGAGATGAAAATTATGTTTAATTTTATTGCAGTTTAAATTGATTGGAGCAGTACTATTATGGATCTTGTTTTATATTTTTGTTCATGCATTAAAGTTTATTTCTTATGTTAAAAACTATCCTAGCCCTAAAACTTTAACACAAACTTCTATGATGGTAGTTTGTACTTTTTCCCTGTCCAAGCCTAGATATAGGGGGGTTATGAAAGGAGTCGTTCTTATTCTTGGCATGAATTTGAAGGCATTCAAGTCTAGGATCTCTTCTATCATTGCAGCTACATCTCGATGAAGGTAATGACATCTATTCAGCTCATCATTAGTGTGATTTTGGCTTGGATTATTGCCAAAGACAAAAGAAGAAGCCCTAGCATGAACGACATGCTAAGGTGGCTTCACTAGTGGTATGATTTCCCTTGACTTATTTATCTCACCATGCATAGAGCAAGTAGGTAGGTTGCATAATCTCTTGCATTAGATTCATTTGATTTCGTCATTTACTTTTACCCATGCATTGCACTTGTTGGTTATTGCATTTCATTTTGATTTGAAATCTTGATGAAGGTGATGACATCTATTCAGCTCATCATTAATGTGATTTTGGCTTGGATTATTGCCAAACACAAAAGAAAAAGCCCTAGCATGAACGACATGCTAAGGTGGCTTCACTAGTGGTATGATTTCACTTGACTTATTTATCTCACCATGCTTAGATTAGGTAGGTAGGTTGCATAATCTCTTGCATTAGATTCCTTTGATTTCGTCATTTACTTTTACCCATGCATTGCACTTGTTGTTTATTGCATTTCATTTTGATTTGAACAAGGAAGGACAAAAGTGTCAACCTTCGATGCATTTCTTAAGTGTGTGTAGGTCTACATGTCCCAGATAATTTTGAGTTCTAACGCACTTTTGAGGGAAGCGCATGTCCCATAGTTGGAGCCAGCTGTTACGCCCCATATCAACTGCGACATGCTTGCTAGAATATACCAGACTAAAGGTGTCTTTTGTCATTGTAAAAGGCCAAGTTTGGGCTTGTCTATGTAAAAGTGGTGGTCTGGCTAGGCTCAAGCCCCATGGCCTAGCCATTGCAGGTCCTCTTGGTTTTCATTCCAAGAAGTGTTGGCTTAATGGCATTGTTGACTGCCCCTTGATGAACAAAAGTCCCCCATCATGTTGGGCCATTTGTGCCCTTGGCTTCATGTTCGATGCTTCTCAGTATGGTCCCATTAGGGCACACAACTTAGGGGCTCCTACACACACTCAAGTTTTTGTTATGTAGAAGGTGATTGCACATGTAAAGTTTGCCATACCCGATTTAGCACACCTCATTTATGCCCATTTGGATCTTCCTTTTCTTGTATGACCCTTACTCTTGGTTCACATGTGCACACTTCATCATCACATTATCTTCTCTTAGAGAGATTTACCTTGCTAAAGGGGAGGGCATTGAGGGATCTTCTACATTGTTGGGGTTAGTTGGGGCATGTCGTCCTCCCGGGTCTCGACTCTCATCACTTCATTTGGATAAAGCCAATTGCACTATTTTATCATTATTTTTATCTTTTGTGGTTCAGTCCCTAGCTTTGTGGTGAAAAACCCTAAAATTAAGTTATTTTACTTTTTAGTAAGGTAGGCTCTAAGGTGACAAATCCTAAAATTAAATTATTTTACTTTTTAGTAAGGTAGGCTCTAACGTTTGACAAGTCTAGGAAGCATCATATAAATAAAGCTTCCTAGCATTCATTTGTAACAAAACAAGGGTTATGATTATGTTTGGAGCATTTGAGTGCGACACACCACTCTTTTTGGCATGATCTTTATGTGATGAAGGTTGAATGATGATATTTCTATATCTAAAGAATAGTTGTAATAACTCGTGGCTAAGGAGCTAAGAACTCTCTCTCTTGCTCTTTCCTTGGTTGATGTTGGTAAGATCCCTCCATTTTCTTATTTGACGTTTGCATTTGCACCTTAAGCAAGATAAATTAGGGTTTTATTGGCATCTTGTCAATGTTGTTTGAAAAGACTTTTCTCTTAAAGGGGCTCTCCACTATGGGCCTTGGAATTCATTGTTTTCCCTAATTCAGGTTTGACTACTTCAACCTAGTATCGGGTTACTAGCCTTTGCCCTAGTTGGTAAATCTTAAATAGATAAAAATCAGTAGGACATTGGCCTTGATCTCTAATTCCTTAGGGTTTAGGACTAAAGTCATAAGCCCTTCTCTTCATATTTTTATCAAAATTCTTTTGTATATTTATGATAAAAATCCAAAAAAATACTATTGGAAAAGCCCTAAAAATTATAAAAAATCATATCTCAAAATATATTTGGAATTTGGAATTTATGTTTACATAAAAAAGTGCGCCCTAGTTGAATTAATGGTGAATTAAGAGTGTCTTGTTCCTGTAGTGGATTTCTGATATTCTCGGTGACCTATGCTTGCTAGGGTTTTGTTTTGCAATTTTGTTATTGCAGGTACAAGTATATCCATCATTTCAGCCAAGTTTGAATGCATAAACAGTAGGGTTTTCGGCTTAGATTGACCCCTAGGGGGTTGGAAGTTCATTGGGGAATGTGATAAGCAGGACCACCATCTATTTGAGGGTTGTTCTAAGCAATATACCAGATCTGATTTCACATTTTCAGATCTGTTTTAAGACCCCTTCTTTATCCTATTGCATATCTCCCTCACCTTCATACCTCAAGATACATCTGAGTTGGTATTGTTTTCATCGATTTTTATCAAGTTTTTGGATCATTATTAAATTTTGCAATATTATGACAGTAGTAACATATTCAAGTTATATTTCTTGCAATCCGTAATTAAGTGTTATAACTCCTACCCCTCTCTCAGTGTTGTCAATGCTTCATCGTTTTGACTCCATACAACACTAGTCTTTGCTAAGAGGTTTCTTGGGTAAAGTGTTTTGTGTGTTGTTTAAGAAACTACAAATATCTACGAGAAACATCAAAGACTCCCCCTTGGTATTAGGAGTTGACCTAAAGTGTTGAGGAGCTAGGCTATGGTGACATTGGGCTCTATCTCCTTCTATGCTTACCAATTGTCCCAACGTGATCCATGAGCTTGGTCACAATGCTATTTTGAGCAGTAACAAACGAACAGGAACTCAGTATTGAGTTTGGTAAGTCAAGATGTCCTCCATGTGGACTGCCTAGTACGGAGGTATTTCTTTCAGCATAGGCAGGAGGGTGGAGTGTGAGATACACTCTGCCAAGTGTCATGGATCCAGCAATGGAGACATGCAGAGAGTTAAGTCACTTTTGTCGATTGCATGCATGCATTTTTTAATGCAGCACCATGATTTTTGCATGAGATTGAAATTAGGGTTTTGGAAACCTAATTTCACCGAAAGACTATGAAAGGACTTTCGAGATGCAAAAGTTATCATCTTTTGTGAGCATCAAGAGATTAGAGCAGCTGAGAGTATCAATTGACCTAGGAGAGCAAACCATCTGAGTTAGTTGGGACGCATTCCTAAGAGCAGTAAGAGGACAGATCTTCAAAGATTCAGGAGTCTTTTCATCTGAGCAATGAGAGAGAGATTTCACTGAGTTTCTTCAAAGACTGGAGAGAGCAGTAGCAGAAGTGTGAGCATCAGGAGCAGAGGAGGTGAGGAGCAACACATCACACATGTGCCAGTTGTTGCACAGGTGTTGAGGCTGAGAGGGCCCAGAGAGCTGAGGGTCTTCATCAATGACCGAGGAGAGACCATCAGGGTTCAGTCAAAGTCAGTCTGAGACCAGTACAACAGAGACATGCCTCTAAGGAGAGGACGCAGTTGTACAGCTGGGGTACGTTTTTAGTGATCGAGGACGCAGATCATCTTCCAAGCATAGTTGACCAATGCAAAAGGGTTGAGGAAGCAGCCTTTTGAGGTTAGACAGAGTGTACAACATCCAATTATTAGCAGAGTCAAAGTTGAGAGTTCCAACGTGAGGGTGTACTGCTGAGGGTCGCATTATTCGAGAGCAGCAGTTGCAGTTGTTGTAGATCTAGGGCTTTTGCCCTTCAGGTTCACTAGTTGCTTCTCTAAATCTTAGTGTACCTCTTCTATCTTATTTTGCTCAGGACTCGAGAAGGAAGAAAACCCCATTATAGCTAGTTTTCCTCATTGGGGTTTCCAAGATAAATTTCTGAGTCATATGTGTGATTGCATGGTTATTTATGAGTTGCAAGGATTTCATGTGTTGCTTATTTTAATTTACATAGAAGACTGTTTTATCTGCGATTTCATGGGGTCGTGTTGAGATCCAGACTTCCCAGAGCAAGTGGAGACCTCTAGGAAAATTTTCACTTGCGGGAATTTGAAGTCTTAATCGCTCCTCAACTAGCAAAACGTAGAGTAGCACTCAACTGGGAGATGAGCAATGCATGGTCGCCGCATCCAACAAAGCAATAGGGGCCTAAGGTCATATTTGTCAACACTAGTATACCCTCACTCACATTCTCTTGCTTCAATTTAATTCTTTCATCTACGAATATGGTATGCAATAGAAGGTCGAGGGGGACTCCCATTATGAAGAATCATAGTTACAACCATATACTGAAGGTGAAAAACGAGCTTGAGGAAGCAAAGGAAACCTATTGGCTCCACATTCCTAAAAACATTAAGGGAAAATTGCAATAGGATAAAGCCTAGGTCAATAGAGAGCAAGACGCTCTTCTTACTAGAGCAGAGCAACAAGATTTGCAAAATTAGATTCAAGATGCTAGCACCTCCCACACAAGGGAGACTAAGCATGCAAAAACTATTCTTTTATACTGACAAAACAAAGCATAGTTAGGTAAAGTCCTAATGGACAATAAAGTAGAGCAAGATAGAAGGGCAGAGGAGGTCCAAGCTAAGCTTTAGACCCTCAATGACAGGCTAGACTATCTCAACAACAAATTCATCCTACTGATAAACACTCTAACAAGCCTAGACACAAGGTTGAATATCTTGGTAAAGAACACAACAAGAACGGTCTTTATAGTGCAGCCTACACCTTAGCCAAAGCAAGCCCTTGTCCAGGAATCTGAAGTGCTAGTCATTTCAATCACAGGTGATGACTAGAACAAATAGCTTATTTGCCATAGCTCAAATAGTTGTCATATATGATAAGATAAGATAATTTTATTAATGACCACAAAAATAGGTCAATGGGACTATGTAGTACCAAGGAACAATACAAAGTGGGAGCATAAAAATAGCTCCGATACAAAGAAAAAGAGCAGAACTCAAACAAACCTTAGTTCTATAAGAGAAGAGTTGGTCTCAGATAAAAATATATACAAGGATATAAATGAAGAGAATTGGTTCAAAGGAGAGTGGATCCAAGAACTGTGATCCAAAATGGTGATGGTGAAATTGTCATAGGCCATTAGAAGTACTAGGAAAACTAGAAGCATTAGAAACATCTCTCCTACCATTCGAGACCGACTGAAGGAAACGCAAAAGAGTACTATGTTTGGAGGAAGATCTAGAACTAGAATTGCAATGAGGCGCATATCGCTGATTGGAGGAGGGCGATTGATGCTGCAACCTGGAGGAAGTCATTTGTCTGTCACGATGGGGTCGAGACTGCCCCTATCAATGGTGTTGGGCGGAGGCAGAGGTGGCTTGTTGTGTCCTAATTGAACAATCAAGGTCTGTGCCACCATCTACTTGTATCACCATGCCCTTAGAGGAAGAAAGCACCGAAAAGAAGGAGGTGATACTCTGAATGGAACCTAGTCTCAGCTGAGAATGTTACTGAAGGGTAAGGGAACGAAATCGAAGGGTCTCCTGCAAATACAAGGCTAGACATCTCTGATCAAGATATCTGAAGAATCAAGCTAAAGTTTGAAGCTCGTTGAGATGGTCCCTGAAAAGGCAATAAGACCACGCACAAATCATGTACTAGATACGAGACTAGAAGATGAAGCGCTCCTCGATCTCAACCTCTCGACGGTGACAAGCCTGGCAGACCTTGTTTGACCATTCAAGCTAGTGATTTGTCTCTACCCAGAGACGATGAAAGCCCACTATTAACTGGCCTAAAGGGATACAAAGAGCGTGTGCCCAATTCCAAAATGTGTAAGAAGGCCGAACCATGAGACCATCTCTTAGATCTAAGAAGTGTGTAGAGTAGAAGGCCATCTTGGGACGTAACCCTCCCAAAGGGTTTATCCAAGAGACTTGTACAAACTCTCTATAAATGGAATCTCTAGTGATTTTGTTCAACTCTTGTCAAGTAGGTAAGAGGCAACCAGGCGCATTCAAAGAATACCCAAAAGGAGGAAGTTTGTCTATCGCAATACCAAGGATGCTAAAAGATCTGCAACACCCATAAACCAACATCTAAAGTGACTCGAAGGGTTGGCTGAAGCGATGGCTTCTGAGGATAGTGTTATCACATATATAGTAGCCAGGCTACCATATTCTATTTTTCAGACACAGTACATTTTTCAGCCAGATCTCTTACATATAAGATGCTGAGATGAGCATTTTTGATGGATCATTTTTGTATTAGTGGACTATTGTACTCTCCCAGGACAGGACTGAGTCTCAGGACACTCAGATTTGAGGACCGATATAGCCATTTATGTTATTTCAGAGCAGTAGTGGATGCTCAGTGTTATATCAGTACTTTCTCATTGGATATATGGTGTTTCAGATGGATTATATTGCCTAGATATGACTCAGTATTTTATATGGTGTTGTACTTATTATTGCTCTTATATTGATTCTTGTGACATATATTGACTTGTGGTATCATGATCTAGCGGTCATATTTATATGGACTTGGTTGTATATTATACTATGTATTGATGTCCTTACTCTGGCTTTGAAATTCTTGATCTATACTCATTGGTTTTACCCTCCTTAGGGAGAATAGAGGTAGTCATTCCCACCATTGTCTTGGCTCGCTATTGATTGGCTCCATCATTTCATTGTCTTCATCCATCCATTACCTTCCAATTTAATTTTCAACCCGACTGACTTCTTGACTTGTGGCATGGAGGACCTTTTTCCCCGCTAGAACCTTTGTTGGACAAGCCTCCCTGTTTACATTGTGTCTCGGCTCTGAGTTGGTGAAGAAACTTGCCTATGGTAAGTTGGATAGTATGCCTAAATCATTCTGGTCGGTTGTCCCGATGTTTGGCACTGTGCAGAATTTCCCCTAGTCACTTGAGATGTTGTTGGCTAAAACTGAAAGCTCATGTACTACTTTTATTGAAATATTAAATATGCGCCCATGGAAAATGAAAATTGTAAAACTGTGTTTCTTATCATATGTAAAAAGGGCAAGAGCAATGAAATGCTAAAATACTCCTTGAAGAGTATAAGAAAAGGTCCAAAAAGCAATAGTTAAAAAATGTTACATCAAAGAATTGCTAACCTTGTTAAAAATAAATATGGCCCGGATGAAAGCTGCAATTAGTTCTGCTTTTGAGCACTGGTGAAGTCCCAAAGGATTCATATAGGCCAAAACGCCACAGAATGAAATGTGATCCTAATGAACTTGGATCAAAATTGATGTAGACATAATGCCTAAGTTGAATAAGCACTCTCTAAACAACTCATCCATCTGTGAGGCACTGCCATTCCTTGTGTTGATGTTTGTCCAGTATTGGTTGTAGTGAGTTTGCCCTTTTCCTTGTCCAAAGTGTCATGATGTTGAGTAGGAGGTCATCCTTAGCCTTAGCCTTGTCATTTCCACCTTTCACCCTTCACTAGCAAAATGACTACAGCTATGAAGTGAGTATAGTCTTGAAAGTCTGAGTCTAAGTAATAATAAATAAAGCCTGATATTTATAAGTATTTGTTGATGTACTGCCAGTGAAATGAATGCTACTTGTGATTTTGTTACGTGAATGAGTGGTAGAGCATGGTTTAACCTCTTAACACTTGCAGCAGATTGATCTATTCTGAGTTATTATTGGTGTCTGATTATTCACAGATGGTTATATTGTTTATTGGTTATGATTGATGATCAGACAGAGACCTATGAGGGGTATGAGTATACATCTTTGATGGATTGGGACTCTCTGAGTCTAATGAGACAGTTTATTTCCAGTTCCGGGCACTTACAGATGTGATCAAGCTTATTCTGCTTTTTTGATGCAGTTTTTCTTCACAGATTGATTTGTTTGAGCAGGAAGATGTTTCAATTGGATCTCCTAGGGCATTGTATGGGCATAGGGGGTTGCAGCCACTTGTTTGTACTATTGCACCCCCATCCCAGAGAGCTTGGAGTGCTCAATTTGACAACGCAGGCACCCTAGGAGGTTGTTTTAGCAGTATCACGTTTCCCGAGGCAGATTAAAAAATGATCAAATGGCTATTGAAGAAATCGATTTGGGCTACTGAGGCAAAGAAATGGCATGGAGTGAGTCACAATGATGAGAGTGATGTCTTCCACACCTTCTCCAGCAGTTTCAGCATTTTATGGGGCCCGTACCTATTTTTGGGCAAATTTTATATATTTTTTGGAGCTTTTTGGGAGACCCACGATTTCCTCAAGGAGGCACAAAAGTCAAAATTTTAAATTGTTATATTATTTATTGTGCCATGGAGACACCCAAACGGAGTTAGTCAAACACTCCTTGGACGCACCATGTGCTTTCATTTATTTCTTGTTGAGTCGGTTACCTTTATTTGGGTGGTTTAAGTCCACTTTGGTAAATTATAATTATATTGATCCATGTATTGTATGTTGAGCTCATCTCATTCATTGATTAGAACATTGTATCTTTTAATCTTAGCCACTCGTTTTGAAAGTGGTTAGGATTTGGTTATGATTGAGGTTCTCTCATTTCTATTTAAAGGAGAGAGCTTCTCATTTGTAAGGGGCCTTTGGCTCTTGCATCTGAATAATAAAAAGACTTTTTCTGTGGAAATTTTTCTGGATTTGCTTTGCATCTGATGTGCTCAAATGGTGATTAGCTTGTCTTCAGCTTACTAGCATCGTGGAAATTCTCGTGAGATCTATTTTTTTCGTGGCTATCATTGTTTTGTCTACAGGAGGGCGTTTTGGCTGCAGCGTTTTTGTAGAGGGACCTCAACTTGCTCGGTTCTCTTCGTCTTGGATCAGGGGGTTTTCATTAGTTTCATTGTGATCTATGATTACTCCATTTTACTGTCTTGTAGCATTCAGTTTCTGTATTTTGTATGTGCAAATCCTAAGTCACATGACACGAGGACACGGGACATGGAGGGAGGACACTGAAATATGAGTATTCGACATGAGACACGACGACCCCAGAAATAGGACACGGGGAACACGTTTTATATATATATTAAAAAAATTATATATAATTTTTTTAATATATATATAAAACGTGTCCCCCGTATAATTTTTTTAATATATATATAAAACGTGTCCCCTGTATCCTATTTCTGGGGGGACATAAAGATCTACTTCTTTTAAAAACTAGAAGTATATACAATGTACATCAATCATAATATCATTCAATTGAAATTTGACAATGATGAATCAGTAGTAAAATTATCAATGAATCATGAACTTTGAACCATAAATTGCATATTTGATATTTCTCATTAAACCACAAAAATCAAAATGTATTACATAGATATCGAGAGAATGCCATCGACAAATACAAAACAGAGTAGATACTACTTAAGTATTAAGTCTAGTATCTACTGTACTACAAGATACAAAATGAAAATACTAAATAGCCACGAGTAAGAATATCATAGCTCATCAATGGTACTAGCCATTGTCAAACGTCTTCCTGCTCCTCCATGTCAAAATTAACATTATTGTCGTAGCTCTTTCCTCTATCCTCCTCCTACTTTATACCCTTTTTGATAGGACACATGTCCAGAAATTAGGACACATTCCTGACAAGTGTCCAACACGTGTTGAAAAGTGTCCAGATTTTGGGACACGAAAATTATGGTGTCGGACACGTATTAGGGCAAGTGTCATGTCCGACACGTGGAATACGGGACACGGGCCCTATTTGGAAGTGTCATGTTACTTAGTGCAAATCTGATATGGTTGATGTTTGCTCATGCAGGGTAGGGGGCGCTTTGATGGCTTGGAGCTTGCATATGCCATAGAAATCACGGGGATCTTCCAGGATTGATCGGGATAGCTAGGATCGTCACTGTTACAGACTTCTACAAGCTTATCTAGGTAAGATCCACAAGTAAGTTCTTCTTTTCTGATCTTATTCTATTGTACCTTGCTGAAATTCAACTATTTTTCTGAAAACTCCTAAACCATAAAAAACTAAAAAATCAAATAATTAGGGAACCGTCCGATCTTTTGCCAAACCATTTTTTGGTTTCATAGATCGAGCCTCCCCCTAACTAAATCAACTAGAACGCTGGTCAAATTCCTCATAGATTGACCTAGATCTGATTTTTCAGCAGAAAACTACACAACCCCTCACTGAAAAAATTGACCTGCTAGGGTTTTGAGTTTTTCTAATTTCTGACTTCACAGACGGATAGATCAGGTCTTGGGCAGTCCAAATCAACCCCAACGCTGTCAAGAGGCTCAACAGTTTGACCGGGATCTGAAAAATAGACTGAAACTGCCCTAGCGCCCTCACTAAAAATTGGCCTTTTCCGGAAGTAGGTTTTTCTGAAATCTGACATGATAGGCTGATAGATCGGGTCCCAAGCATCCCAGAATACCGTCAACGTTGAGCTAATTCCTCCTGGTTCGCCCTAGATCTAAAGAAATCAGTTTTCAGTCTCCTAGCCCCATCATCAGATTTTGACTTTTCTAGATCTTATTTTTCTGCTGTTTTCCTGATTTGGGCTTGTAGATCAGGTCTCCCTTATCTCTTCTCATTGTCAACGCTGAGCCATCAGCCTTTCGATACCCCCTAAAACTTTAGATTTGTCTTCCTAGGCCCTAGCGCTAGCCATCTACTGAGCGGGTTTTCCTGTACCTTGGCTTTTCCAGACCAATTGCTTTCTGGGTTCGTAGATCAAGGTGTTTCCCAAGTGGGTTTCCTGAAACATTGTCTTACTGCTGACTCCATTGCCCAATGCATACAAAGCACTGATCTCCAAGCTAGCACTGCCCTTAGGCTCTTAGCCTTTGCCATCTACCAACATTCACTGATAGCTCAAACACCTTTTACTGAATCTGATTTCTAGGTACTGGATAGTCCCAACTCTGTTCGTGCTTGCCTTGTTATAGTTACGTGTCCCAAGACAAATGCTAGTACCTAAACCCTAGAGCTAGGGTTCCCATTCACTTTACACCTTAAGTACCCTGAAGCCCCATCTGATCTTCTTCTGGTGTCTAGGTTTGATCTCTCCTGTCGGGAGCAGATCCGGGTCTCCCCCATCGTTGTCCTAGACTAGGATAACCTAAAGTGAAGGCTGCCTTGATTAGCATGACAACCATCCATTTGGGAGCCTAGGCAGTCGTGGTTCTACCCCTTAGTTGCTTGCCCCTCTACCATCCATTTTGGATCCACCTCAAGCAGGCAACTACAAGGCAGGTGATAACAGATAGATAGACTCAGTATGGGTGTCGAACACACCCCTTCATTGTGTCGACAAAGCATCGAAGACGACATAAGAGAGCAACAGACTGAAAATAGCCTCAAGCAAGAAAGGTTGAGCACCAAACTCTACAAGCACGATGGACTAAGGTACTATCTATTTGCATGTGATAATGCAATGGAGGAGGAGGATCTATACTCTCTACTGAGGCCCAGTCACAATCAAGCAGGCATGGCCCCCAAACCTCAAAGCCATAGAAGATTGTAGGTCAAATGAGATTGTCCATGAAAGACATCTTGGATGAAATGTCCTAAAAATGGTGTCTAAAGCACTATCTTTCAAAAAGGGCTAGGGAGTCGTATCCTTTATTAACTCGGGGTTAAAGAGCATGCTGTACGATGAAACAAGGACCTATGAACTGAACCCCCAAATAGGTATAGGTGCTAGTGATCTTGACCTCTTCCCCTCTAAAGGAGAAATGAAGATCATTGAGAAGCTTCTTCGATCCGTTAAAGATCATCGCTTTGGTTTTTCCAAAGTTAACCGTCAAGTGACGAAGATCACAAAAGAGAGCCAAGGCATCTAGTTGTCTCTTGAAACCTTCCGAAGTTGAGGCCAAGAGAACCATGCCATCAACGAAGAGCATAATAGAAATCAAGAGTTGGTTAAGAAGGCACTCGTCGATGTCCTGAATGTGCTCCTGTAAGAAAGACTCAAGCTCATCAATTTAAATCCCAAATAAAGTGGGGGAGAGTGGATACCCCTGCTTAACCCCAATGGTACTCCTGGTGAAGTTTAAGATACCGTGGGCCATGCAAAGATCGCTAAATAGTGACTCATATAATCTCAAAATGGCAAACAAAAGGATCTCAAAAATGCCAACGTCGCAGAGTCTCTAGAACAAAACCACTCTTGGGACAGAGTCGAACACCTTTCGAAAGTCTACAAAGCAACAATAGACTTTCGAGTAGCAATGTGCCTCCTCAATGATGGCACACAGAGTAAGAATGTGATCAATGGTCTGGTGTGTTGGTTTGAAGCCCACCTGTCTTTTGCCTCTGAGTTGTCTCCTCTCAAGCTCCCCAGAAAACTGCATATAGAGGACTGTAGCATATAGTTTGGAGAAGGTGTGGCCAACCACTACCATCCTATAGTTATTGGGATCAGTATTAGGACCTGATTTATGGATCGAATGAATAATATGATGTGACCACGAATCAAGGAAACCAATACAAACCACATGGTAAAACAGATCATCCAAGTGACAATCAAGTGCTCGAAGGCCATGCTTGAAAAGTTCAACCTTGAATCCTTTCCTTATCTGCTACTCTACTAGAACCGATGGACCAAATAGCCGCACAGACATCAATGGGGGTTGAGGTAACTTGGATAAAGGGTTGCCTTGGGATATCATTGAGTGAAGAGGTATGGAAGAACATGGCTTTCGAATCAAGATCAAGTGGTAAATGAGAGTGGCAAGAAAAGATGGTACACCAAAGCTGTTTAGGGGAATGAATAAGGGAAGTACTCATCACTCACCACCTACCAGAGATGAAGAGGCGTTTCTTGTGGCGAAGGAGACGATGATAAGAAGCTTTGAGAGTTGGATAGGAGGGGTGGCCATGGTTGGAAGCATACCGAAGTTGGGTGTGGAGGTGCTTGCAGTCATCGTCGTACCATTGGTTCATGGGGTAGCATCCAGGATTTTGGGGGAGAAGGGCAGATCGTGTAGAGAGTGGGTAGACTTGGAGGGTAGTCTCCCAAATGATAGAGGAAACACGTGTATAGAAAAGAAAGTAGTTTTATTACAATATTATAATAAAACTCTTTATTGCTGATGTTAACATTGAGACTGCTATATGGACAAATACAAAGACAATCTTGCATCGTGGCTAGTCTGGTTTCCAAAGCAGCAAACATATGTAGTGTTGTGCTCTTACTATTATCTTCTTTTTTATATTTTATAATACAGACTAGTTTATAAAAAAAATATATTACCTCCAACAAGAATCATGAAGCAAGAAATGAGCCGCACATACGAACAATATCCCAGGAAAGTTTCCTCCAAATCCTTTAGATCAATAATCAATGAAGCTCTCCGAATAGTACAAGAAAGACCATCAAAACAAATGAGAGAGGAAGTCCCTTTCCATAGGACTTGAGACTCAACTTCCTTCTCATTAAAAAATTATTTGTGTCTAAAACCGTAGATCTATTCTAGAACAAAGTAAACAAGACCTTTTTCCTCTTAACATGATCAAAATAATAATAAGATAATGAAGTGGTTTTAACAAACACTTGGAAAATTCAAAAGAGAGAGGGCACCTCAACAGGAAAAGAGACAAATTAGTTAAATGAGGGATGTATTGTCCACCGAAAGCACACTGTCAGCAGAAATCTTTTGGACTGTTGTTTCCCAAGAGAGAAAGGTGTGGCCTTAGGGGCAAGCAAAGAGCCAGGTGCTGTCACCTAATCCCAGCTCCTCCGATTAGGCTAACTCCTAACAAAGCCAAGGGAGGTGATCCCTATTAGAAGAAAATCTATGGTTTTTAGTCTACAAAAGAAAAGACTAAATCTAGGAGTTAATATGAAATGGATAAAATTAAAGATTACCAATTACTGCAAACAAGATTTAACCTTAGCAACACCTTAACTCAAATCAGATACACAATATTCAATGACACATTGTGTGATTCAGTTATGAAAAAAGAACAGAATGGACTAGTGCCAAAATGAAAAGAGTGCTTGCAAATGTGGGTTGCTAGTGTAGTCTTAATGAAAGTATTGCAATGTCTTGGTTGGCAAATTTTAGATTATTAAATGAATAATTAAGGGCGTGGGTTAATTGTGGCTTTGGCCCAACAAGTCAAGTTCCTTCGAATTGAGTGCTAAAGCGGTAATACCAAGTGTCCAACGGGGCAAGGATGAACCTGCTTGGAGTAGCTCCATGACTCTGTAGTGCTTAGCCTTTGCAACCTCCCGAGTTCTCGAGAAAATGACTTGTGTGGATTTCCCTATTAAATCTAGTAGCTCGTGTCCCTTTCCGATACAGCCAACTGATCAGACAAGCTGCAACGGTGTAGAGCATACGAGGAAGGAATCTTGGTTTATTTTATTAGAGACATAACAATGAGTTATTTAGATGACGACCGAAGAGTCCCTTTCACATTTCGGGTACTCAAGAAAGCAACGATCGAATTGATTACATAAACAAATAGATCGAAACAAATAAAACTAACAGTTAACTCTTCGATAGAGAGCACTCTTGATCCACCTTTTGGTGAGATTCAAGAGATTTTGGATTCCTTTTATTACTTAACAAAATGATAAACAAAACTAATCTAAAAAATTAAACCTCTTCGATAGAGAGTGCTCTTGATCCACTTTTCAGTGAGATTCAAGAGGCTTTGGTTATTTTTACCTTTTGCAATTTATATAAAGCAAAGAATGCGAAAGTAAAACTAAACTAAACAAAGTTTTTCATTTCTTTTTATGAAAGCAAAAACAAACTAAACTACTCTAAACAATTATTATGTATTCAAAACTAAAACATAGATTAAAAAAAAAAGGCAAAAGAGGAGATTCAGGCTTCCCCCGACTGGGGGAAGGGGGGTGTGGGGGCCTTTGTCCCACTTGCTTTTTATTAAACCTTTTACAATGGCTTGAAATAAATAGTGCCCTTTGAGCCTTGAAAAATAGGGTCAAAAAATGCCCTAAAGTGTCGGTATAGCAAGGGAATGAAGAAGGGGGAAGGAAAAATCGAATATGGACGCTCCAGGTGGCTTGAAACTCAAAATTTCGACAGCATATCCTTCTCTTTTTCCGTATACCTGCTAAAAATCAGCAAGCTTTCAATAGAAAACCAGTGGGTTAAATGCAAAAATAAACTAATAATCTACACCTTCAACACTTAGAAAAGATTTTGCAAAATTTTACCTCAAAATGCTAAAGCAAATGGAAACTAGATCTAAGCCTTAAGATGTAAAATTCCATCCCTTTCTTACATCTTAAATGAAGCAAGTAAAATGAAAAATGATAAATCTTTAATGATCAACTTTTAACTTGCAAACAAAAAAACAAAACAATTTAAAAGAAAAGAGATTTAGGTTGAGTGTTTTTGTCCTTTTTTCGTTGAGAAGGAAGAGGAAGAGCTCAAACTTCAAGCTTTGAACAAGGTTGAGGAGGAGGGTGCCTGCATGGTAAACAAGCTGCATGGTAAACAAGTTAGATCCAAAGTGAAGCGATGAAGAAGACAAGATGTAACCGAGCTCCAATCTTACTCCATCGTCGATGATTAGCAAAGCTACACAAGAAACCTTCATGCAAAGATCAAATCTAGTATGGAAATCACATAAAACCAAAAGCATACAAGTATTACCGACTACAAAGTATAACTCTTGAATATTAAATGATTACACATAAATAAGCAAATTGAGATTCATAAATAAGCAAATTGAGATTCAAATGCCTATTCTATGGGTTGGAATACAAACTTCTAAGCTAGATATTCAAAATTGCATGAGCCACAAACATAACTAAATAGATATCACCTCGGTTAAAAACCAGCATTCACCATGATAGAGTATTACACCAGCAGATTTGTCCTCCAAAGACTCAACTTTACTCCATCAAAAGATAAACAATTACAACTCATATGAGCAGAGGTCCCTTGCTTTCATCTAGAATGAGGAAGAAGGCCTCCTATTTATAAAAAAACTAAGCCCTAGGGGGGGATTTATGAACTAAGGATCAAGCCGGAGTTAAGTGAGCTTGAACTAAACCTGAACTGAGTTACAATCGGAGTTGAAGTGAAGAGGAACTGGCCTTCTTCACCCAACAAGTGCCAACACATCACCAAACTCACCAACCGAACAAGTCATCCCTTTCTTCACAAAAATCCACACACGCGAGTCTCCTCTTCATGTGAATCGTACGGCACAATTGGAGTGAAGGAATAATTAAAGATTTGAAGGATCATGAATGATGGATTCACACGAAGGCTTTAATCCAACAAATATTTAATAATGAAGGGGTAGGGGTCCACCCTCACCCCATTGGCACCCACCTCCAAATCAACGTGAGCTCCATCTTAATACTGACGTCACCCTTCCTTTTAAAAACAATTTGTAGCAATGCCTCCCATAGCCTCCATACATACCATGTGATAAAATATAACCTTAATATATGATGGGGCCCACCCCCACTCCCACATATCACCTTCACGCTCCATGCCAGCGTGAGCTTTTACATTCACATCACCCTCCTCATGCATTAAATCATAACCATATCTTAAGCCAAAGTTTGGATGTTATTACACTTTAAAAAGGATCGCATGAGTTGTTGTGACATCATGCCATGTCACCTCGCCCTTTTTTATTAATTTTTTGACTTTTTGAATATTTTGACTTAGTTCATTTTATCCAAATTTAGCATTAAAATGCCACTCTAATACTCAGTTAGCCAAATAATGTCTTTCAAGATGCTTTAGCCGGCCGAAACATAGTGAAGCAGGGTCTAACATGTTTCGGTTGGCCTCCCCCTTTTTCCTATGCTAAATGTCTTGTTTTGTTAAAGTTAACTCGCCACTTCAACTTGAGCCTCCATTGCATAGCTTTAGCAATCCTAATCTTAGGGATGACCCCTCTTGTGCTAAAAGAGAGTCAACCTAAAGTGAGAAGAGGGTTTGTGTGGTGACATTTGTGTTGAGTATACAGTTGTTATTGATGTCAAAAGTATTCATATGACAAAGGAATAACCAATAGATATGGTAGCAGGATAAGTTCAGTGATGACAAAGTAATAACAAAGGACAAGATGGCAGAGTAAATTCAGTGATGGCATGGCAAAAATAATGACATGGCATATATGATGATGTAGAATGTGTGATAAGGTTGGAAAAGACATATGATGGTGACCTGATGTCTGAGTTCATCTTAAATGTGTTTGTGGAGAAAGTTATGCATATGCCAGAACGAGGGTTCATGGACTTAGATTGTTTAGTTGTTCATCTGACCATATGGTTGCTTTGTCCAAAAGATCATTGAGGAAAAAGATATCAATCTGCCTCTGGCAAGTTCTAAAATGCCCGCCAAAATGTCGTAGTTGTGTCAATAAGTTCATCTACTGACATAAGTCTGTTCATTGATTGACAGTCCATCAAGCCATGGTTTTTAGCCTCCTCACAAGTGGTCATAAGTATGAAAAAAAAGGTACCAAGTTAGTAAAAATATGATATGTGATGATGTATAAAAATATGTCTACTCAGAGTGTATAAAACTCATATATGCCTGTACCAAGATGAAAGGAATATAAGACACAGTTTTATGAAAGGATCCAAGCTAAAGCTCTGTTGATTGAATGACAAAGCTGGTTAGACAAATGAAGGGTGGAACTGCAGAAGAGTGTTTATAAATTCTTCAGAGAAACTATATATGGGAGAGTGTTTATAAATTCCTTATAATCAGCAGCATGATGAAATTCTCTGTGTATATAAATCTTCAAAACTGTTAGAAACAGTCGCTAAGGATTTTCGCAAAGAAAACATGCAGATCCACAAAGTCATGATGAGATCTGTATTCGATCTAAAATCGACGGTCAAGAAGCATCCCGCACGAGATCCGACTATTAATGATCAATTGCGCAACAATCAAGATCGGACGGCTTATATTAGTGTCGCACTAGATCTGACAGTTAAGGATTAATTCCGACAGTTAGGGGGAAAATTCAAAGTTCCGCAAAATATCAAGATCGGACAGCTGAGATTAGTTCCGCTAAAAAGAGATCGACGGTGCAGAAGAAAAAATGCGGAAATAACGTTTAAAGATTCTATGAACCCGCAATCCGGAAGATCGAAGGTCGAGAAAGACTCCACAAAAGATTGACGGTGCGGAAAGAAGCTTGCAGAAAGGAGCTTGCAAAAAGTCAAGATATGATTTGAAAAAATGTAACATTTCCGCATCCCGCAATCCGCATCTTGCCTCATATCAACGGTCACGAAAGGGCTTGCACGAGATCAACGGTGCAGAATGATTGGTGCAGAAAGACAACTGCGAAAATCGCGAAAAGACATTTTGGAAAAGTCACAAACCCGCATTCCGCAATCCGCATCTTACCTCAGATCAACAGTGGGGAAAAAGGAGCTTGCAGAAAGTCAAGATATGATTTGAAGAAATGTAACATTTCCGCATCCCGCAATCCGCATCTTGCCTCAGATCAACGGTCACGAAAGAGCCTGCACGAGATCAACGATGCAGAATGATTGGTGCGGAAAGACAACTACGAAAATCGCGAAAAGACATTTTGGAAAAGTCACAAACCCGCATTCCACAATCCGCATCTTACCTCAGATCAACGGTGGGGAATTGTTGATGAGGAAACTGTGGTTCGAAAATACGATTTCAAGGAGGAAATCTATGCGTTAGATCGATGGTCCGGAGAGACTTAGAAATAGGATCAACAGCTCTGATTAAAGCTGGAACATGATCCTGCGAAAAGAAAATAGAAAGTACGAAAGAACGCGACTAAAGGGCTAAACTGTAAATCGATTAAACATGAGCTTAAGATATGCCCACAAAAGCTTAAGGATGCTTAGCTGAGGTTGAAAGAAAGCTCTCAGGAGCTTGTAAATGATTGCTGAGGGTTTGAGGAAGTCCATAAACTTGAAGAGCAACCATGGAGAAGAAACCTGCGTGTTTTGGGAAAGAGGATGCCCACCAATAAAAGATAAAGCATACTAGAAGATGTTCTAAAGAGTTGTATTGATTTATTAATTAATTAATTAATTGTTCCTAAACATAATTATGATAAGTGTGATTATTAGATTTGAAAGGGCATGTTTGTGAAAGGGTGTGTTTCCAGAACAATATGTCCGCAGGAAACGTGAAGATACTTATACGCAGAAGTATGAGTGAGAGAAAGTGTCTCGGTGTCCAGATCATAAAATTAGAAACAAAGACCAATGGGTGTGACAAAGAATGGAGGGAAAAGAAATCTAGCATATTACAGAAAACATATTAGGGTGGCAGGGTGGCACTAGGGCAGGCAACAGGCTTGCAGGGGGTTGTTGCCTCCTTCCAGCAAAAGCTGGTAAATAGGGTGTAGGAGCACCTGTCAGTCATAGCTGACAAAACAGAGTGTCGTAGCAGCTGATGAACCAAGGGATAGTAGCCTCCTTCCAGTGGTAGTTGGTAAACAAGGTGTCGTAGCAGCTAATAAACCAGGGGGTCGTAGCCTCCTTCCACTAGTTGTTGGTAAATAGGGTGTCGTAGCATCCTTTCAGTAGTAGCTGATAAACCAGGGAGTCGTAGCCTCCTTCTAGTAGTTGTTGGTAAATAGGGTGTAATACCATCCTTGTCTGTAGTAGCAAGAAAAAATATTTGTAAATAACAATTTTGCACTAATAAGACGTATTGGTGGTTTACCCTATTGGGCTTCCACGTTAAAATTGTGTTCTATGTATTCTAGTTGTTATGTGTTTTTAATGATAGATTTAAAAAGTGGTTAATTTAGTAAAAAGTTAACAACATTGATTCCCCCCCCCCCTCTCAGTATTGACCAATAAACCAACAATTTGCATCCCTCTTGCGTTTCCATTTGACTAGTATTACCAACTAGGCTGCACCTAGTTGGATTTTCAGTGAGCCGCCAATGATGAACAAGATACTTGTTCATATTCAGAGTTCAGAAGTCCTTTTCGGCCTCCATGACCATTTTATTTTTTGTAACACATGTTCATACCTCCTTGGGGAAATTGTAAAAAAATGTCCTAGCATTTAATTTTTTATAAAAGGCTCGGCTTCCCGAACTTGAGCATCAAGCCGACTAGCCCAGAGTGTTTTTTCCCTTGGTTATTATTGGTTGTTGAACAAACGACTAATAATTTCTGAGTTTTTCACTCACACCTCCAAAGCTGAGGTAGTTATCTTGGTGTTTCGGCCTAGGAAGGTTATTAGAGCCTTCGTGTCGGTGTTTTTCACCACGCTAGGCATTCGAATTGAGTCGTATGAACATGTACTAGGTCCCCCTAGAGTTTCGTCAATTTCCGCAAAAAATAATTTTTTCCCTTTCTTAAGCCATTTTTTAATGGTTTAATTAAAAAACTTCAGATTGTAATAAAAGTCAAATAGGGAGTCCGTTTCTGACGTGGGGACACTCGTTTTCACACCCGGAGCATCCACTTTACCCTTGGGACCACTTTCTACATTAGTTGGGCAGCCGAAAAACCCCGTGAGGCATTATTTGGGCTAAAAGTGCATAAAAATAGCATTTTAATGCTAAATTACGACAAATTGACATTATGGTCAAAAGTTGAAAAGTCAAATCTATTAAAATATTTGAGTGGTGGGGTGACATGTCATGGGACCCCCTAGTGCTTACGATCTCTTTGGAATTAAAGTTTAAATTAAACTTTGATTTAATGGGTGGATATTAGCGTGAGGATAAAGAGGTGATGTCCATGCTAATGAAGTGAAGTGCGAGTTACATGGATGAATGGACCCCACTTCGTATTAGTTTGAGGTTTTTAATTTTTGATAAAATCATATGATATCATTTGCATGGGAGTTGTGCATCGGTTATGTGGAGCTCACGTGAGAGGGTGGTGACGTCAACCAATCTGTTGTTCACACTGGCATTTTGGAGTTGCGTTGGCATGAGATGAGTGGACCCCCTTTACTTTAGCTTTGGTTTCAAATTAATAAAGTTTACCATACGTCAAAGCTTGGATCAGCGAATATTTTATGGGTGGAGCTCACATAACATATAGCCATACAATTGGGTGAAGGAAATCATGGCTTGCGATTTGGTCTTGGTGAACGGTTGGTATGTGTTGGCAATTTTTGGTTTGTTGGAGGAGTTTGGTGAGAGAGGTGTCACTCACCTTCTCTATTCAACTCATTCCAAGCCCAGTTACACTCTGACTTCATCTTCGGTATTGATGAGGCCCCCCTGGGTCTCCCTTTTCCTATATAAGCTGGTCTCTTCTCCTTTGTTCAGCATCAAAAGGTGGAACCTCTGCTTGTAATATTGTAATAGTTTTTTTGAGTATTGTGAATAAAAGGCTTTGGAGGCAATTTCAGTGTGGGATCTATGGATGTTTGGATAGAGTTCACTCTACATTAGTGAGGTAACCTGTATTTGTTTTCATGCTTGCATATGTTTGGGATTAACTTGCTTTCAAAAGGAAATGGTATTTTTGTAAAGATAAAAGGTAATTCTTGTTAGGTTACTCTTTTAACGCAAATCGACGAAGACTATTTGATATATGTATGATTTCATGCTTGGATCTACATTGTTGTTGTAGTCTCTTTCGGTTTACACAGATATTTTTTAATCCCCATTGCTAGTGTTGATAATCTTTTGCCGGAGTATTGATGAGTGAATGTGCTCCACCTTTCCTTCAGTGAAATTGGAAAATAAGCTTTGTCCCTCTAATCTCACCAAGGAAGCTTTTTCTGTCCTTTATTTCTTGCTCTACTCTGGGTTCTTTGACTTTTGATCCACAAATTTCATAAAATTTTCTTTCGGTTTCAAATGTTTTCCATATTAGATCTAGTATCTAAAGTCATATCAAAGGTAGATCTGATGTCTAAAAGTTTCTATTTCTAGTCTGCTTCAAAGGTACATTTAAAATTCTAGATCTAGTTACTTTTCCCTTTTTTCCGCAAGTTTAAAAAATTTTGAAAATTAAAAAAGCTTGTTGAAAGAGTTTCTGTGCATTTTAAAGTTTGATCTAGCATTTTTGTGCTTGAGATTTGCTTGCCATTCTTCTCAAGAGGCAAGCAAAGATCCAAAGAAGGCAAGCTTTCTAGCTTGCCCCACTTAGTTGTTTCCTTGTTTTTGTAATCAGTTGTTACTTATATTTTTTTTGTAATTTTTTGCATGTTGTCCAAAGACACTTCCAAAGTGTTTTTGGACATCTTTCACTGACATATGCTTGCTGGTTTTTAGCAGGCCCATCAAAAAAGAGAAGGAAACTCTGCCCAAAAATAGTCTTTTCGAACATCCGGAGCTCCCAAGAGGCTTTCCCCTTAGCTGGGCCTATTTCCTTTGCATGTTGTAAGCCTTTGGATCCCAGATAACAAGGACCAAAGAGCATTCTCTGCTGAAGCATTGTAACCGATTAATAAAGACAAGTTTGAGTAGGCTCAGTAGAGCCTGTCCCCATCCCCCTTGAGGGATTTGTGTCGAAGTCCTTTTTCTGTTTTCTTATGTGTTGTTAGTGTAGTTGTTTTTCTTTATCATTTCATGCATTGTTTGAGTTTTGCAAAAGTAACCTGAATACTTACCCACTGCGCTATACCAAAGTACCATAAGGGAAAAGATTTGAGCAGTGTAGTAATTAAAAAACAAAAACAATTTTGTTATGCACTGCGAAGTTAAAATAAACCCCCTCGCTTTCCTGAATACAGGTTCGTGGATAGGGGCTTGCCCGAGTACTGAATTTGGAAAGAGACTCCTGGTTTTTATCTTTTTTTCTAAATCAAAAAACTTGTTCTAAAACTTTAAAAATAAACCAAGACTCCTTCCCCGTATGCTCTACACCGCTGCAGCTTGTCTGATCAGTTGGCTGTATCAGAAAGGGATACGAGTTACTAGATCTAATAGGAAAATCCACACAAGTAATTTTCTCGAGAACTCGGGAGGTTGCAAAGGGTTATCACTACAGAGTCAGGGGGCTACTCTAAGCAGGTTTATCCTCGCCCTGTTGGACACTTGGTATTACCGTTTTAGCACTCAGTTCGAAGGGACTTGACTTGTTGGGCCAAACCCACAATTTACCCATTCCTTAATCAATTCATTTAATAATTTTAAATTTACCAACCGAGACACCGCAATACTTTCACTGAGACTACACTAGCAACCCACATTTGCAAGCACTCTTTTCATTTCGGCACTGGTCTATTTTTGTTCTTTTTGCATAAGTAAATCTCGCAATGTGTAATTGAATTTTGTGTATCTAATTTGAGTTAAAGTGTTGCTAAGGTTAATCTTGTTGGCAGTAATTGGTAAATTTTTAATTCCATCCATTCCATATTAAAACTCCTAGAATTAATTACTTCTCTCATAGAGGAAAAACCCTAGATTTTACTTTTTCATTAGGGTCCACCCCCCTTGGCTTCGCTAGGAGTTGGCCTAGACAGAGGCGCTGAGTATCAAGTGACAGCACTTGGCTCAAGCTTGCCCCCAAGGTCGCACCCAGTAGCTTGAAGATTTCTGCCACGTTACCCGAGGTGCAAATTAGGCGACAACAACTAGCACAGATCTTGGACTTTGATATCAAGTGTTAGTTGCATCAATAACAAATGACATATTTTAGAAACTCGTATTGAAGCCCTTTCCAATCAACCCCTCTACTAGTATTTAACCTCTAGATAGCCCTCTTAATGTCCCCTGGGGTAACTAAATGGCAACAGAATGGAAGGTGTTGCCCACCTATTTCGACTAGGTGGCAACTCCATGTACACGAAGTTGTACATATTTGTACCTTAGAAAAATCTGAGGATTTTTCATTTCTGCAGGGCTATTGCCCCTTTGTAAAACGAAATGTCCGCTCCCCTGCGTGGGAAAATTAATGTAATTTTATGTGCTAGTGTGGGTCATGTGATATGGATGCCACACCATGGAACGGGTTGTTAGGGAAGTCCCCTCATCGAGTGTTTTTCCCTTTCCAATTGACCTTGTTGAACAAACGAGTTTAATCGGTTTGGTTTTCACTCAAAATCCTCCAAAGTGGTGACGGGCGTTCTACCAGTCAATTCCATGAGGTGGCTAAGGCTTCAAAGTGTGATTCATGACCATGCTAGGCGTTTGTCTAGAGTCTTGCGGAGTTTCGTAATGTTGTTGTATTTTTATTAATTTTTCCTAGTTAATTAATTTCACCCCATGGTGATTAATTAACTCAGTTTTTGATGTAATAATGTAATCGCTCGAGCATGGCATTTTGTAATAGGGGCTATGAATGCAAAGTTAATTGCTATGAAACCCCCTAAGCCACTGCTTCGAGTCCCATGTCATTCAGATGAGTGGTTGAGGAGATAGACCATTTTTGTCTGAGCAAAGTCTATTTTTTCTAGGGAATTAATTAAATTCCCTAAGTCAAAATTCACATTTTTGATTTTGAAGTAAAAAATCAAGAAATGCCATGGTGAGTTAGTTTGGGGTTCCTAAGCCTAGGAGAACTTACTCCAAAGTTTTTTTTTACCCCCCCATGGCCTAGATATTAAATTTTCAAGTTATTTTTTAATTTTTCCTAAAGTCAATTCTAGGAAAATTTAAAAATTTAATTGAAATATTTTTATCTAAGGTGAATTTAAATTTTATCCTAAGTCAAAGGGATAAAATTTTATTATTGGAGCAAGGTTTAAAGCTAGCTAAAGCTAAGATTAAAAGTGGCAAACCATAGGTTAGAGGAGGCGCTCATACAAAATGGAGGTATCTTATTATAAAGGGGGCGCTAACATACAAAATGGAGGCATTATCATAAGAATACTCCACCAAATTAAATGGAGGCGCTACCATGTTGAAGAAACCCTCACCAAAGTATAGAAGCGTCCAAGCAATGAAGAGGGCGCTAAACTACATGGAGATATAACCAATTTGATGGAGGGCGCATTAAAAAGAAGGGACCCACGCTCAAATTGGAGGCGCCATATAAAGTCAAGGCCAAATTTAGTAGGGGCGCTAGCTCATAAAGAAGGGCCCACGTCCAATATAGAGACGCCCCCAAGTATGGTGAAGGCGCTAGCCAAGATTAAAAGGGCGCTAGAGTAAGAAGAGGCCCACGTTTTGCAAAGGAGCGCCCACTATATTTAGTGAGGACGCTACCCAAAATGGAGGCGCCACAAAAATGGTGGGGCGCTAATATTTAGTAGAGCGCCACTAAAGATAGAGGAGGGCGAATGCATTTTTGCCCACGTTTTACATTTTAGAGGGGCGTTAAAGTGGAGATGGTATTAGCTATTTTATCCCACGTTTTGCCATATTTGGGGATTTTCTACCATACTTAGAGGGGTGCCTAAGTGGGCCTACTCTTGTTTTTTCCCATTTTACTAAAAGCTCATCCAATGGTGGATATTTAGCCAAAGAACTTGATCTAAAGGCTAGTATTATTTGAGACATGGATTAAGATTATGGCCTTTGATTAAAATTAATCTAATGGTGGAGATTAATTGAGAGAAATAGAATGTCAAATACCTAGATCTAGAGGTGGAGATTAAACCCTAGATCTAGATCTAATCTCAACCTTTGAGCTTCAAAGGGTTGGGGGTTTGCCTCAACTATATAATGAGGGTATCACTCCCTCATTATTCACCATCTCTTATGTTATTGTTATGCTGCCGGAAA
>LPNX010164167.1:464131-499001 GCA_001517045.1 Pseudotsuga menziesii
TAGTGTTTTATGTGATTTGCAGCGAAAAATACCTCGCTGGTTTTTGACAGGTTATTCACATTTAAAGAAAAATTGCTGCCCCAAAAGACATAAAATCTCCTCAAGCTTCAACCGGCATAAAAGGGGTTCCATTCCTCAACTTTCTATCTCAAAATTTTCTGTTATTGTAAACCCCAAAGAGAGTCTCTTGGGGTATTCTTTAAAGTCTTGTAATCATTTGTAATTTATGAGTAAGTAGATTAGAAAGAGATAGATAGTTAGTTTTATTTCCAGCTACCCACCTATCTTTGTGACAGACCATCATCTCTGTCACAAAGATTGTTGTGAGGTGAGTTTACTATAGTTTAGTTGCTTTCAAGTTTCTGTTTATGCAAGTTTCGTTTTTTTTTGTTAAAGAAGTAACCATACAACCCATCCAACCTGTGCATCCTCTATCCACTTGTCATCTCCCTTTAGGGAATTCAAGCTGGATATGAAAAACAGGGTAAGTGGGGGCTTAGGTAATTAGATTAACTTTCATTTTCTTGTACTACAATCTACAATCAATCTCTTTACTTCCCAAGTTCTTATTGATTATATTAAAATAAACCTTGCATATTAAACATCAAGATTAAAATAAACCTTTAAAATTTACCAACAAAACTTCCAACATCCTGCTCCTCTACTCGGTTATCACCCTCCGGGGTACTCCGAGATACGACCAGGGGAAAGGGAAGTCCTAGTTTAATAGGCATCCATCTAGAGACTTTCAAGTTGATTAAAAACAATGACTCGAAAGCTGCAAGGGGTAGTAGACCGAGGGGGTCTCTAGGCGCTTCGTCGTCCTCCTTGTGAGCACCGGGCCATTGGGGTTTGACCTGTGAGCTAGGGGTGGGCTTGCTCCCACCTGTTGAGCACAACAGCATTCCATCTTCAGTTTGAGAAGAACTAGATCGGGGTAGTCACACCACCGGATCTAAGACTTAATCCAAAAAGAACAACTCTAATAAAATTTATTAAAATTAACCAAGAAGCATTGCAAAACGCCCTACAAACACAGATTACTACTTTTACTACAATCATTTTCACTTCATTTTACTGCAAGTACTACAAACACATTTATTTCAAGCACTCTTTTACTACAATACAACACTACAATTTTTACTTCCAGCACTTTATTTCTCAGTATATTTATTTACTTTCGATTCTGCAAATGAGCATGTGGTGAATGTTGACTGCTTAAACCTTTTCATATTTAAATTTACTGTTGGTTTAGTAATCTGTATTCATAACAATTTTCTGCTATTTCGCAAATTTGTTTCATTTGTCCATACATTTGTTTTATTTCATTACTGTTTATAATCATATTGTTTATCCTTATATTCCTTTATTAAACATTGAACCTATATGTTAATCGTAGATTAACATTTCCTTTTTTATAAAGACACATTGTATCTTTTGACTCCATTTAATATAGGCACTGGTCTTATAATTTTGTAATCTTAATAAAAAGATCCCTTTAATTAATCTTCAATTAATTAATAAACCTGGAACATAGTCTTTCCATAGGAACTACCCCCCTTGGCTCTGTTGGGATCTTGCCTAAACGGAGGAGCTGTAGACTGTGGTGACAGTGGTCCCCAGCTCTCGCTTGCCCCCAAGGACACACATAGCAGGTTGTGACTTTCCTGCGTCTTAAAGTGTGAATTAGGCGGCAACAGAAGGGAGAAGAAAAAAACATGTGATCATCACACAAACAGGCCATGATTAGAGATACAATGCAACACTTGTAAAAAATTGAGATGAACAAAAGTACAAACATGTTATTACACACAATGATTAGATCTTGGAATACGAGTTATTGAAATATGCAATAAATTATTGATTCATGAGTATTCATACATTTTGTAATTGTTTCATCTTCCGCAGTTAACCAAAAAATCGTGTGACATACAACCAACATTCCTCTTCTCCCCTATGTTGTGGTCACCCACATTGGGAGATAACTTCTTCAACATAGTAGGCTTATTTAGGACAAACGACACCATATGCTTTGCGTACATCCAGACACAAAAGATTGGAGAAGACACCATTAAAAATGATAGATTGACTCATAGAATATTGAGCGACATATGGTTAAGTAATCCCAAAGGACCACCAACATTGTCAAATTCTTTTTCTATGTCATATGTTACATATTTACATATATAAATTGAAGTTATCGGTACTTCACCTACCTATTATACAATAGTATAACAATTTCATAATCACATATGTGATTAATATTTTATCCATCAAAATCCCATGTGTGATTAATATTTGAAACTTAAGGATTTTATGTCAGAAGTACTCAGCACAAAGCACAAAAATTACACAAGGGAAGCAGCAGATATTGGGTAAACAAGAAGTTTGCTTTGTCTGCAGGTATTGCAGCACTAGAGTTCATACTTGTGTCAAAGAGTGCTAAAAGAGCAAGTGACAACAAAGACAGATCCCGGCAAGGCTTACTTTCCTAACTAACATTTTTGGCAGAAAAGTAAGATACATTATTCAACTGATCCCACCTGACACTTTATCTCATAGTTATTGCTAGCATGCTGTTTCCTTATTTCTCACTCAAGCCAACTTCAACATCTTTGCTCAACAGTAACCAGATCTTAATGGAGAAATATTACATATTCTGTTCATTATCAAACAGGACTGTCGCAGAAGCTAAAAAAGTTTGTGAAGTCATTCCACCATGAAATTTTGATGTCTACCAGATCACAGTATCTACTGCCAAAAATTGTTTGTGGCATGTGCTTTCATTACCACTTTCCTGCAACAAATTCAGGAGCATTTGTAGTTAAAAGAAGAAGAAAGTGCCTAAAACCAGCTGGGTAGGGTGCTTAGCGTTGAAAAATTGTATCTTGCAACCACTAGAAAACTCAACCAGATTAATAAATCTATAAGAGAATGATTCATTCGGGTTTAATGTACTTATTCCTAAGTAACACAAGTCTAATGCTTTAATGTTGGCATGCTATGCCGTGACAGAATTGTAAATGCACATTCAATGAAACCCAGATGGAACTAAACTCTATAATGATTCTTACTAACATTACTATTCAAACCCATTTTCCATGCATATTCATTTGATTAAAGTCAGCTAATATTGAATATCTGTACTAACAATTCTGTAAGAATAGAGAAAGTGGCAAACAAAACAGAATGTAAATAATTCGTCAAGCATTCAACAAACAAACCCATTGTCATATATCACCAACTGAAATTCACACCATCCACTAGCTTCAACCTCTCATATTTTGACCGACCTTGTCATATTCAACTCAACAAGTGACATGACAATCAAAAGCATGAAACAGCACAAACATTAATACAGAACAACATAAAAATCAGCCCAACTCAACCTGAATCAAATCCAAGCATATAACTAAGACAACGCAATAGAAAGAGGAGTTAGCATGTAACACAAGAGACTCACCATGCGAAAATGGTCGGGTTTCTCGTTCTTCTTAGTGAAACTAGGAACAAGACCCCATTTCATGCAGCGCACAACTGGCTCCCTCTCAGTGCCCTTATTTTCTTTGCATACAACTGGCATGTATGATCCAGGTGAAACATTGTATGATGGACGAAATCTGCAAATCCATCCTTTTAACTTCAAACATCATATTCTTGATTTTAAAATGTTTATGATTGTCAAGCAAAGTAATATGAGTGAACTTACCTTCTATAGTATAGAATCAAAATATTTAGCAAAGAGATGATACACAGCTTCAAACCTGGTATTGACATGCCTATACGACTAGTGTCTATCGTTCTTGTTGGCATTAAGCTTGTCATTAGGGAAGTATCCAAATCTATATATTTTTATGCTAACATGTTTCCAGTTATTTTAATAAAAAACTTGTGGAATCATGCATTATGAATGAAAACTGCACAACCTAATAATATTTGACAGTTATTAACTCGTAAAGATGCTTAGAAGATGTGAAGAAAATCGAACTTATGAAATGACATCAACCCTGGTTAAACATTAACATCAGTATACCACTTGAAACTTTGAAAGTACTAAAAAATGTCACCGGAACATACAAAATTGCCAAGCTTATCTAGATCACCAAGAGAATAGACTTTTGATGGGGAAAATTATTCATGCCACATTTTTTTAAGCTATAAAGTTACCTTTCATCATAGTAAATAACTTTCCTATCAAACAATTTGTGAAAATCCAGCATCAGGATTATGCTACTTCAAGACCCTGCCCAAGCAAACCATATTTTGGAGAATTTTGGCTTTGGAGTCAAGGTGTTGATGCTTTTATAAATATTTGTTAATTGAATATCACCTTTTGTTGAAGGCTTGCATTTTTTTTACATGGGGAGTATTTGGTGACTCCATGGAGTTTTGGCTTAGCTTAATGCACCTTTTATTAACCCCTAGGACATTCATGCAAAGAATACCCATCAGCAATGGGTTTTCCCAAGTTATATGGATTATAAGTTGCCATTGATGTTGTAACTTGTGCATTGGTGGCTTGGTGTGATCGCATGATTTCCCTAACTTTCATGGCACATTATTTGATTATAACAAACATTTCACGGAGATTGGGGGAATTATGGAAGGCATCCCACCTTGGCACATTCTCTTAGGTCGCACTTCTCTTATGCCCATGATTTTGGAAATCAGTTGATGGTTTTGGCACATGGTTTCTCCTTGCAACACATGGTTTTGATTATTTTATTAGAAGAACATCCCTTCATGCACATTCTCCTAGGACATCCCACTTATGGCATATGGTTTAAGGAAAATTGATTGTTTGCACATGGATGTATCCATTTCCACATGATCCTATCTCACCCCTCTCTTGGAGGTTGTTGTAACAACCAACGCGTACCTTCTTGCACATATTTCTACGGAATTTCTTGAGGAACGAGTTAGATATCCTCTTGGAGAGAACACATTAACAACTTCTTCTACTTTGGGCATAGTTTGGTATCTCTAGGTAAATTAACCCCTTATCTATGGGAGTAATCCACTCATGATGGCATCATGGCAAATTTATTAATAAGGATAACTACCATTGGCACAAAATTCTTAGGACGCACCTCCTCAAGGAATTTGTTATAGTTATTTGGCCTATTTAATGTGGTCCTCCTTGAACATTTACCTAGGGTGCTTTTGTTGAGGATTATTCTATTAATTTGGATCTATGAGACTCCCATTGATCACATTCTTACACTTCGGGTCATCATTGAGGAGGCAAGGCATTGCTCTTTGAAAGTCTATTGTTGTTGTGTAGACTTTTGAAAAGAATTTAACTCTATTCCTAGAGAGGCATTGTTCCAAAGGCTCAAAGATAACTTCCGAGCATGGAAGTACAGAATCTCCTTGATCCTTGAAGAGAATGATTTGGATCAATACATCACTAGAGAAGTTCTAGGACCAGAGGGAGATGAGGCCAAGGCTGCTCATAAGAGAAGCATGGCTAAGGCTAAGAGAATCATTGCAGATTCTATTAGAGATCACCTCACCTCATCCCCCATGTGTCTTCATTCAAGACACCGAAGGAAGTGTATGATGCTTTGACAAAGATGTTCAAAGAAAAGAACATCAACCGGAAGATGACTTTGAGGAACCAATTGAAGAATGTAAAGATACAGAACTCCGAGACTATACAGTCTTACGAAGCGGTTGAAGAGAATGTCGAAGAAGGAGAAATTGTAATGATTACCTTGAATGGTCTCCCTAGATCATGGAAAAAATTTGTGCAAGAAAAAAATTGATCTCTTTCAACAGACTCCGAGAAGAATGTGCACAAGAAGAAGCTAGACTCGTGACGAGAGAAGAGAAGATGGGAGCAACTGAAGATCAAGCTCTCATAGTTCACACCAAGAAGAACTTCAAGAAGGAGAAAGAAGGAGAACTTTCATCACAACAAGAAGAAAAACAAGAAACAAAAGAAGACCAAAAAAGATACTTCAAATGTTCGATGTTATACTTGTGATGAAAAGGGACACTTTGCAAGAGATTGTCCCATCAAGAAAAGGAGAGACCAGGCTCATATTGCCGAAGATGATGAACCAACTAACAAAAGATTCGGACGAGAGAAGGATGATTCAGATGAAGAGTATGTGCTAATCTCAGCACTTACTCGAACTATCTCGCACAAAAGCAATGATTGGCTTGTGGATAGTGGAGCTTCTAAACATATGATGGGATAGAAGGAATCATTTGTTAATATGTCTGAACATGACTCACCTCACAAGGTGAAACTTGGGGATGACTATCAATACCCCATAAAAGGGAGTGGAGAAGCTTCATACAAGCTTGACTCCGGGAAATCTTTAAAGATGAAGGATGTGCTATATGTTCCAAGATTGAAGAAGAATCTTCTCTCTATTTCTGCACTATAAGCAAAATGGATTAGGGTTGCTTTTGTCGATGACCAACTTTTGATGTGGTCTAGAGGAAAAACAATAGAGGATGCAACAATGATTGGAGAAGAAGACAAGGCTTGTACAAGCTGAAGGGACAACCGAACAAGCACTGGTTCATGAGTCGATTGAACCAAGTGAACTATGGCACAGAAGGCTTGCACATGTGCACTACAAGACACTACCGATGGCAAGAAAAGCAGTCTCAGGCCTACCAGAGATCCAGGCAAAGCATGAAGGAATTTGCAAAGGATGTGCACAAGAAAAGAATGCGAAGAAGACATTTACGAGTAGTGAGAGCAAGGCTAAAGGAATACTGGAGATAGTACACTCGGATGTATGTAGACCCATGTCCTCTAGTTCATTAAGCGGGTATGTGTACTATGTTTCCTTTATAGTTGATTTCTCACGTAAGACTTGGATAAATTTCTTGTAAGGGAAAAGTTCAGTTTTCAGTAAGTTCAAGGAATATAAAGCCTTAGTCGAGAACCAAATCGATAGGAAGATCAAGACTCTACGATCAGATAATGGCAAAGAGTTCACTTCAAAAGAATTCAAGGAACTCTACAGAGTCGAGGATTAAGAGGGAGTTGAGCACTCCATACAATCCTCAACGGAATGGGGTTGCAGAACGAAAGAACCGAACCATCATGGAGGCAGCAAAAGCTATGTTGTATGACCAAGATCTTCCTATGCACCTTTGAGCGGAGGCTTCAAGAAGAGTTGCGTATGTACAAAACCGTACTCCTCATCGAGTATGTTGTCACCAATCTTGTAGTTGCCACTATGAGGTGGATCCGAGATGGATAATAGAGGGACAGGCAACTAAAGAGGTGGAACCAAGATAGCCTCGACTCCCAAATAGATGGTTGTCACGCCAATCGAGGCAAAATCTTCGCTTGATGTTGTCTTAGACCAAGACAACAATGGGGGAGACCCAGATCTACTCCCGACAAGAGAGATCAGACCAAAACACCAGATCAAATCAATGGAACTTGAAGAACGTAAGGTGTAGGGTGAGGTAGACCCTAGATCTATGGATAAAGTCACAAGGTGAGTTATGGTTTGGATCAAGAGGTTTATGAGATGTGGAAAGTGATCCAAGATTTGAAATACAAGTGACTTATGAGTTTATTACTAGATCCAAAATCAAGGTACTAGCAAATGATGACAATATCCACTGCCTTGGGAAACGTGACAAATGCAGAGAGGGTAAGAACAGGATTGGGGCTATCTAGTACCAAAGAATAGGCTTGACGAAAGGCATGATAGTGTCAAAGTACCCAAGCCTCACGGATAAGGTCAAAACGCAAGAGAAATTAGCCAATTGAAGGGTTGCGCTAGGGTTTAGAGAGCAGTGCCTTGGGATTTGGACCCAATGGAGTCACCTAAGCAAAACGTCTAGGAGGAACCACCTAGGGTTTGACCCGATCTACAAAACCCAGAAATGGTTTGCCAAAAGATCAAGCGATTTGATCTAGAATCTTTTTTTATTTTTTATATTTAGGGTTTTGATAATAAAATAAAGGTGCCAATGGATTGAGATCAAGAAAAGAAGAACTAACATATGTATCTTACCTGGATAACCTTGTAGATGCCTTAATGGTGATGATCTATGTCATCTCGATCAATTTGAGAATATTTGGATGAAGCCTCTATGAAGATTGATTTTCCCAAAGAAACCAATGCGCCCTCTCTCCTACACAACAAACGTCAACCATATTAGATTTGATGCATCAAGAGAAATAAACAAATGCTACAGAAAAATAGCAAGATGAAATCATAGATCACAATGATACCAATGAAAACCCCCTAATACAAGCAATGCCAAACAAGCGAGTTGAGGAAGCCCTGCAAAAACGCCCAAGTGAAGTCGCCCTCCTGTAGACAAAACAATGTTTCCACAAAGATATAGATCTCATCACAAATACCCAAATGCTAGGAAGCAATACACTTTCCAATCACCATCGAAGAATACCAAATGCAAAGAAGACCCAAGAATTTCGACAAAATAGTTTTTCTATTATCAAGATTCAAGAGCCAAAGACCTCTTTACAATGAGAAGCTCCTTCCTTTAAATAAGAATGAGAGAAAGCAAAATCCTAACCACCTTTCAAATGGATGGCTAAGATTAAAAGATCAAAATGTTCTAATCAACGGTTGAGATGAGCTCAACATAAAGTACATGGATCAGTACAATAATATAATATATCAATGGACTAAATCACCCTAGTAAAGGGGATCCCACTCGATAAAAATGAATAAAGCTCATGGTGGGTCCAAGGGGTATTAACTAACACCCCTAGTGTGTCCCCATGGCACAATAAAAATAAATATAATTTTTTAAATGCAAAATAGTGCCTCTCTGAGGAAATCGTGAGCCTCCAAAAGCTCCAGAACATCATAAAATATGTCGAAGAGATGGATGTGGGTCCATCCAAGTGCTGAAACTGCTGGAGAAGAAGTGGAAGACATCACACTCATCATCAAAACTCATCCCATGCCATTTCCTTACCTCAGTTGCCCAAATCGAATTCTTCAGTAGCCATTTTTATTATTTTTAATCTGCCTCGAGAAACGTGATATGGCCCAAACTGTCTCCTAGAGTGCCAACGTTGTCAAATTGAGCCCACTAGGCTCTCTGGGAGGGGGTAAAATGGTAAAAACAAGTGGTTGGACCACCCCCTCCTCATACAGCACCCTAGGCGAACCAATCAAATCACCTCTCTGCTCTGACAGGCCATTCAGCATGGCAAAACTACACCTGGATGGTATACTGAGACAAATCATCACTGTAACTGCCTGAAACTGAAAACAAGTTGTCTCAGTGGACTCAGGGAGTCCAAATCCATCTAAGGTGCATACTCATACACCCTACAGATCTCTGCATGATCAAGAATAATATCCAATATGCCCAGACAGATAGAATAATTATCTATAAATGATCAAATAATTAATAATATAACGCAGGTTAACATCAATCTGTTGCAAGTGTTTAGAGGTTAAGACATGCTCTACAAATCATTCAAATAACAATTATAACAAGTAGCAATCATTTCATTGGCGATCTATCAACCAAATATAGAGTTTCATTAATTAACTATAACTCAGACCATACTCACTTCATGGTTGTAATCAATTTGTTAGTGAAGGGTGAGGGCTAGAAATCAAATGGTTAAGATAAAGGGTGACTACCAACTTGACACTGTGACACTTTGGATATGGAAAGTGGATACTCACTCTAGCATATGTCGAACAAGCAACAACAAAGGGGATGGCAGTGTCTCACAAATGGATAAGTTACGTTCAAACGTGCTTATTCACCTTGATAAATGCTCACAATCCAAATCAAATACAAGCGAGGCCAGCAATCTTTAGATATAACTTTTTAAGAACCATTGCTTTTTGGGCCTTCGAATTTCCATAACCTTGGTCCATGCATTTGTTACACGGATTTTTATTATTAAGGCTTCATGCATTCATGTATGTTTAAAAACACTACTTTTCACGAATGGGCTTTCACAAGATATCCATTTCAATATGCTTCAGAGCCAATTTCATTAGGCTTGCCTTGCATTCATGTATGTTCAAAAACACTACTTTTCATGAATGGGCTTTTTCATAAGATATTCATTTCATTTCCAAATACATTGTATTGATGGCAACGCTATTTGTTTCAGGTTTAGCCAACACAACCTAGGCAACTCAGAGCCGAGACACAAATAAACAAGGAAGCTTATCCAACAAAGAGGCTCTAGTGGGGAAAGGTCTTCCATGCCACAAGTCAAGTAGTAAGTCGAGATGTAAACATAACTGGAAGGTAATGGATGGGTGGAGATAGTGAACAATGAGGCCAACACTAGCAAGCCAAAGTATGGTGGGAATGATCACCTTTATTCTCCCTAAGGAGGGTAAAACCAATGAGCATGGATCAAGAACTTCTAGGTCTAAGTAGAGACATACATACATAATATCAATACAACCAAGTCCACATATTTATATGACCGCCAGATCATGACACTAGATGCTAAGACATGTCCCAAGAATGAGTATAAAAGCAATAATAACCAATCACAAGATAATATCTGTCGAGTCATATACATGTAAATAATCAATCTAAACCAACATCTGTCCAATGAGAAACTACTGCTGTAAATCTGGGCACTACTAACTGCTTTGCAAATGGCTAAATGACTACATCAGCCCTCAAATCTGAGTGTCATGAGATTTAGTCATGGCATGGGAAAGTACTATAGTCCATCATCAAATAGTGATCCATCATAGATGCTCATCTCAACATCTCATATGTAAGGGAACTAGCTGAAAAAGTGTATTGGAATCTGAAAAATAGATTATGTTAGCCCGGCTACTGTATATGTGATAACAGAGTACTTGACAATAAGACTCGTGAAGAGGCTTTCTCAGGAGAGAAACCAAAAGTCAGCCACCTGAGAATATTTGGTTTCTCAATGTACATACATATCCCAAAGGGAAAAAGGGCCAAGCTCGATCCTTCTGGGAGGAAGGGTATATTTGTAGGATACGGTGATACATGACAGGCCTACCGTATATACTTCCTAGGATTCAAGAAATCGACATCAATAGAGTTGTAACCTTTGATGAAGACTCGACATACTTCAGATCTAGGAGGACACCCAATCAAGAGATCGAGGAACCTGAAGAGACTAGAGTCCGAGATATGGAAATTGGAGAAGCAATTTCAGAGAACCATGAAGATCATGACATGACAGAACCACAAGAGTCGATAGAAACATTCCTTGAGAAGGACTCTGACAAGTGGAAACCAGCATGGGCACGAGAGCTCATACAAGAAGCTGAAAGGTATGGCACTCCAAAGGGAATACATAGAGAGAGAAAAAGGGCAAAGCCCTACAATAGCTATGTGGCTCTGTTATCTAACATCATTGAAAGAAAACCTTCCACCTATGAAGAGTCTACAGAAAAGAAAGAATGGAAGGATGCGATGATCGAGGAATATCAGTCGATCATAAAGAATGATGTCTGGGAGATAGTTTCAAGACCGAAAAAGAAGTCTATCGTAACTTTGAAGTGGATTTACAAGATCAAGCATGCTGCAAGTGGCAGCATCGAGAAATATAAGGCGAGATTCGTAGCACGAGGCTTCTCGGAGAAAGAAGGCATAGACTACAAAGAAACATTTGCACTCATGGCAAGGTACACTTCCATTAAGACCATACTTGCTTTGGTAACAATTATGAAATGGAAAATACACCAGATGGATGTCAAGACAACTTTCTTGAATGGTGTAGTCGAGGAGGAAGTGTACATGGAACAGTGACTGGGATTCGAGACACATGATAGGAAAACCCATGTGTGCAAATTGAAGAAGGCCTTGTATGGATTGAAACAAGCACCGAGGATATTGTACAGCAGGATGGATAGCTTCCTAATGAGCTTGGGCTTTACCAAGAGTAAAGCAGATTCCAACCTCTACTTCAAGGTGGAAGACGAAAGACCAATGATACTCTTGCTATATGTCGATGATTTGTTTCTAACAGGCGAAGAGGAACTCATTAAAGATGCAAAGAGGAGACTTGCTACAAAGTTCGAGATGAAAGACCTAGGTATGATGCACTACTTCTTAGGCATGCAGGTGTGGCAAAGTGCAGATGGGATTTTCCTTGATCAAGGAAAATATGTAGTGGCGATTCTGAAGAGATTCAGAATGATGGACTACAAGGCTATGGCCACACCTATGGCATCTAACTTGAAGCTTGTGAATGATGCTTCATCCGAGAAGGTTGATGCCACGATGTATCGTCAAAAGATTGGCTCACTGATGTATCTAACGACTACGAGACCATATATATGCTTTGCGGTGGACACCCTGAGCCAGTTCCTAACGGATCCGAGACATGTTCACCTGAAAGTTGCAAAGCATATACTAAGGTACCTAAAAGGTACAGTGGATTGTGGGCTCAAATATGATAGTGATACGAATCAGAAGATTAACCTACACAGTTATGTTGATTCAGATTGGGCAGGTAGCGCCACTGACAAGAAGAGCACATCAGGTTGTTGCTTCAGTTTGGGATCTGGCATGATATCTAGGTTCAACAGGAAGCAATCATGCATGGCGCTGAGTACAGCCGAGGCAGAGTATGTTGTCGCTTGCTCGGCTAGTTGTGAGTCAGCATGGCTTTGAATGCTACTGTTTGACTTGTTTGATCTCCAGTTGGATGTGACTTGTATCTTCTACGACAATCAGAGCTGCGTAAAGTTGTCGAAAAATCTTGTGTTCCATGACAAGTCAAAGCACATCGAGATCAAGTTCCACTATATCAGGGATGTGGTGCAGAGAGGAGCAGTGAAGCTCCAGTACATGGCAACGGATGAGCAGATAGTCGATGTGTTGACCAAGCCTCTTGCGAGAGTGAAGTTCAAGTATTTCAGAGAAAGACTTGGTGTGATCCAGATCGAGATCCCTCGAAAGAAGGAGTGATGTGTTCTAGCATAGCTAGAGAGATAGGTTGTCTGAGCGTAAAATCCTAGCGAAGTTTGTAGGTTTCTCATACGTAATCAGTCCGGTAGGTTGTCCTTGGATGTAATCAGTCCTAGCAAAGCTCGTAGGTTATCCTTCGATGTAATCAACCCTGATATGTTACGGAAGCATAATATCTCACATGGGAAATGAGACAAGTTGTCAAAGCGGAAAAAATCCTGGAGCAACAGGATGTTCGAACGTAATCAATCCTGTAGGTTGTCCTCGGATATAATCAGTCCTGACAAAGCTCGTAGGTTATCCTTGGACGTAATCAGTCCTAAGAGGAGTTATCTGAATGTAAAAATGAGACCTGGTGTGGTACGCAGGTTATTTGGATGTAATAAGTCCCATGGGTTGCCTGAGTGTAAAAATGAGATCTGGCGTGGTACGCAGGTTACTTGGATGTAATACACCCCAAAGGTTATCTGAACGAAAAAGATCTTGGATGCAAGTTGTTCAGATGTAATTCCTTGAGATTGACCTAGAACGTAAAAGGTCCTGATGCAGTAGGTTGTTTGGTCGTAATCAATCCTTACGTATGTATCCATATATGTGTGTTCTCATGTTGGGATGATAAGGTCACGAAGCACAAGAGGTGCACCTAGGCGGTTCTCTACGAAAATGCAGGTCGACCGTGGATGCTGTGTGTTTTGTTTTGTTTTGTGTAGAACAAAAGAGATGATCTAGATAAGAAGAGATGAAGGTAGAAGACGCAGGTTATTGTCATGGCAATGTAAAGAAGTTCCTGGACAGTTCCTACATGATGGCTTGCTCGCGATGTGATGAAGACCTAGTAGAGGACTAGGCCTACATCCAGCATGAAAAAGGGTTCTCTGTAGAAACTTCTAATGACAGATAGTATGATACGAAGATCAAATAATAAGATGATGATGGCAGGAACTATGATGATGACTCTGCGATGAAGACTTGACCAGATGTGTTGATGGTTATGAAGAGAGAGAATACCTTCCTAGTTAAGAGGGAGTGTTGATGTATTTGTAACTTTGGAACATATTTTGATGTATATTATCATTGTATGTTGTTGTACCCCCATTGGGGGTGTTACCCCCTTGCGGGATGTCTTAATTGTGTCTAGATCTTAAGGTACAATCTTTGTTGTAAGTCAAGGCAATAGTCCCCAATGTAACATCATGTAATGTGTATTTGCAGTCTCTCTCGAAAATTTGACCCTGTTAGGAAAGACAAGTGGGCCCCAGTCTTATGTTTGGTCAATCACTCAAAAGGTATAAATAGGGAGGTGCTCTCCCTCATTTTATACACACCTCACACTCTCAAGTTCGCATGAGAGAGAAAGAGAGACAAAGGGAGGGGAGATAGATAGTTGTTGAATACTTCTTATTACTGCTTTTGATCATCTTACTATTCTGAGGAAGTTTGCGGGGTTTTCTCCTTTATGGTTTCCTCGGTGAAAATCTTTGTCTTGTGTATCTCTTATATCTTATGCATCTAGTTGTACTTGTTATTCCTTCAGACAAAGATCCTAATCAAGCTAATAAGATCTAGAAAAACTAGCACGCTCTCAGTGGGAGAAGGTCAAGAAGGTCAAGGCGAGGTCAAAGATAACCTCACCAGCAAAACAAAGGCTAAGATTTGTGAGATTGCACTTTCACATTTCCCAATGCAAGTGCTCAAATCGAGACGCCCCTCCAAGATTTGTGGATCAATCCATTAGGGTGAAATTGATGGGTGGACCAAATTTAGCAAATTCCAAATATTTGTAGATTTTTGAATTTATGTAAACTTTTAGGGCTTTTTCGATAATATATGATTTTTAGGGTTTTTTATACATAAAATGAGAACGCCCTTCAAGATCCATGGATAAATCCACTAGGGAGAATTTATAGGGATGACTAGTATTACAAACTAACGACTATTTTTGGAGTTATGAATTTTCTATTTTTTTAGGGCTTTTCTAGGGTTTTCTAATTTTGAAGGGTTTTATGGATAAAAATGCAGCTAACTAGCCTAAAAATGCAGCCTAACAATAATACAATAAATGCCTAAAATTTGAGTAAAAATTATTGACAAGAGAAGGAAATTATGATTTCATCTCAATCCCTAGGGCTTTGAGAGATATTGGCTAATGTCCCTCACTTGGAATACCCCTCTAACACTTGCAAGCTAGGGCATCACCTAGCAACCTCAAGGATTTGGTAAGTGAGCCTAACCAAGGCAAATGGAGAAGTCCAAGGCCCTAAAAGCAAAAGGAAACCCTAATGCAAGGTGTTTTCTTCACACAAAATTGACAGAATATTGATAAAAGGCCCCAATTCAATAAAAATGCAGCAATACATCGCCATTCAATCCACATTGAAGCATTAACTTACCAATATTAACCAAGATATGAACAAAGAAATTTTAGGTCATTCTTGAGCATGTGCTTAGCAAACAATTCTAGCATCAACCATAGCATGTGCAAAAAGAAGCGCCCTAGATCCATCCACCATTCACCATCAAGCAAGAAGAGTCATCCAAGAAAACTGCACATTACTAAGAGAGCTCATAAAGCAAGAGATAAAAGAATAATCGCATAATAGAACCCTTATATTATGATTTTACAATGAGAGGAGGATGTCTATTTATACTAATCCATCCTCAAATATTTAATTTGAGTCTACAAGTCCTAAAATAAAATATAATAAAATAATGATATTTTTTAGGGTAAATTCTACATAATTAAGGACTTTTACCCAAAAATAGACAAAAATTGCAAAAATAAGCTAAGAGATGGCTTCACCTCATGAAATAGTGAGCCAAGGGGGGACGTCATGCCCCATCTAACCCCAAAATGTTGAAAATCCTGTTATCCACCAAGTTGCACTTAGGGGATTTCTAGTGAGTCGCCAAAGCCTTGAACAAGTCAAATGTTCATCATCGGAAATCAGAAGTTCCATGGTTACATCAAGGCCAGTTGTGGTCTTGTTTTTAATAAATTACATGTCCATACCCCGTGGGGACTTTATAATAAATGTGCTAGCATGGCAAACTTTTTGTTAAGGACTTGGCTTCCTAGGACTTAGATGTCAATCTGATCAGTCCAAGGTGTTTTTTCTCTTGTCAATTATGCAATGCTAAATAAGCGACGTATAATTTTTGAGTTTTTCACCACTCCTCCAAAGTTAGAATGGTCGTCTTGGTGGTTAAACCGTGGAAGGTTATTAAACTTCACATGTCAATGTATATAAGCATGCTAGACATTGTTTTGAGTCATTATGAACATGTACTAGGTCCTCCTGGGGTTTTTTTAATTTCCGAAAAAATTAAATTTTCTCGCAAAATCAAGCCATTTTTTAATAGTTTAAATCGAAAATTCCAAGTTGTAATAAAAGAGTGGTCCGGAGTCCGATTTTGGCGTGGGGATACTCGTTTTCACACTCGAAATGTCCTCTATACCAAATCCTTGAACAAGCCAATTGTTCATCATCGGAGCTCAGAAGTTCCATGGTTACATCAAGGCCAGTTGTGGTCCCGTTTTTAATAAATTACATGTCCATACCCCGTGGGACTTTATAATAAATGTGCTAGCATGGCAAACTTTTTGTCAAGGACTTGGCTTCCTAGGACTTGGACATCAATCTGATCATTCCAAGGTGTTTTTTCCCTTGTCAATTATGCAATGCTAAATAAGCAATGTATAATTTTCGAGTTTTTCACCGCTCCTCCAAAGTTGGAATGGTCGTCTTGGTGGTTAAAACATGGAAGGTTATTAAACTTCACATGTCAATGTATATAAGCATGCTAGACATTGTTTTGAGTCATTATGAACATGTAATAGGTCCTCCTGGGGTTTTTTTAATTTCCGAAAAAGAAAAAAAATCTCGCAAAATCAAGCCATTTTTTAATAGTTTAAATGGAAAATTCCAAGTTGTAATATAAGTGTGGTCTGGAGTCCGATTTTGGCGTGGGGATGCTCATTTTCACACTCAGAACGTCCTCTTTACCTCGAGAACTTCTTTTCCTATGTTTCGGGTGATCAAATTGTCACTTGAAGCCATTTTTCTTAACGGTGAGACAAAATGCCCAAAAATGTTAAAAAACAACAAATTGACACAAAAAACAAAAGTCATAAGCCATTGACTTCTTAGTCAAACGACATGAAAAGGGTGTTGTTTATGTTTGTTGGTGGAGGGCAAATAAGACTATGGATAGAGCGTCAAATTGGAGATAGGCTTGGAAGCTAGAAAATCACCAATGGATGAAAAATACGCCCCCCATAATGAGCCCTCAGGTATTGTTGATGTGGCATGGTATTATTGGCATAGAGGTATTAAGTAGGTGGTGATCCCTTCCTTGATAAAGTGTGAGTTGTTTCCTTAATTCATGCACATCGTTTGGAATTGAATGCATGTCTGGCGAGTCATCTAAGATTAGAGGATGCACCCTTCTTCCATAGCTTGGGCGACTTGTTGATGTGGCATGCATTGGATGGATTGGTGACTATCCATTTGAGAGGTGGCGCACCTCTTAAGAGGTGGCGCCTACCTCTCATAGTTACACTTCACTACAGCTCAAGCAAAACCCCCTATTCTCTCAAGTTGACGCCCCTTCTCTGCCAGTTCATGGTTGCCCTCCCTGGGTCTTGATTTATCTATAAAAGCGAGGTCTTATCCTCCATCCAGAGGAAGCAAGGAACCTTTGCTCACATGTATTGTAATTGTTTATCTTTGTTATGAATAAATTTGAGTCTTTGGAGGAGCCCGTGGGGGCCAAAGCAAGTGGTAAAGTGGAAATGTTGTAAATGGTTGTAAATGGAAGGTCTCATGTTCAAATCCCTCGAAATTGACCTGTATGCCATGGTTCGGGCTCTATGGATGCACCTAGGGGTATAGTGATAGCGGGATTGGATCCCTGGACCTCGTGTCACGCGAGTACCACCCCCCTCCCCAATTGTTGATTACCCTGGTTATAAAAAAAAAATTGAGTCTTTGGAGGACAATTTGTTGGTGCAATATTTTCTATGGTGAATGCTTGTTCTATAACCAAGGTGATATATGTTTAGCACTTTTTCTTGTTCATGCAATTTCAAAATCTAGCTTAGAAGTTTGTATTCCAATCCGTAGAATAGGAATTAGAGTTTCAAGTTGTTTATTTATGTGTAATCATATAAGATTCAATAGTTATACATTGTAGTCGGTAATACTTGTATGCTTTTGGTTTTATGTGATTTAACATACTAGATCTTATCTTTTGCATGAAGGTTTCTTGTGTAGCTTTGCAGATCACCAAGAGTGGAGTAGGATTGAAGCTCGTTGCATCTTGTCTTCTTCACCGCTTTCATTTTGGATCTAACTTTTTTACTCTACAGGCACCCTCCTCCTCAACCTTGTTCAAGTTTGAGCTTGAGATCTTTTTCTTCCTTCTCAACAAAATACTCAACCATAATCTCTGTCCTTATATTTTTTGCAAGTTAAAATCTGATCTTTAGAGTTCATCATTCGTTTTTTACTTGCTTCAATTTAGATCTAAGAAAAGACTGAAATTTCACATCTAAAAGCTTAGATCTAGATCGCACTGTCTTTAGCACTTCAAGTGTTAAAGGTTGTAATTTTTTGTGCTTTAGCTAACATTTCTAACGATTTTATAACCTTTATTGCTTGCTGGTTTTTAGCAGGTCAAAGGAAAAAGAGAGGAAAGTGTTGTTGAAAATTCAAGTTTTTGGCCATCCTTCATTCCTCTTCTCCCTCGGCACTTGTAAAACCGATTTTGATCCATTTGTCAAGGGTCAAAAAAGGGTATTCATTTTTTTAATAGCATTGAAATAAATCATTATAAATAAATAAAAGCAAGTGAGATTACGGCTCCCACAACCCATTCCCCCATTTGGGGAAAGCCTGTATCTGCCTCATTTGCTTTATTTGCTTTAGAGTAGATTTTCTTTCTTGCAGAATAAAAATAGAACAATCAATATCATTAAATTAGTTTCTTTTTATTTTTTGCAAAATTGAATACTAACCCAGCCTTGCTTTCCAGGTACGGCCTTCAGGCCTGAAAGAGACTCTTGTTGTAGTAATTAGAAAATTGTCTTTCCTTTTGTGTTTTATTTTATGTTTTGAAACTAACATCTTTGCTCTCTCAAGTACGGTCTTAAGACCTGGAAAGAGATTCTTGGATTTAATAATCAAGACAATTATTGCATTAAAATCTTTTGAAATTGATCAAGGCTCCCTTATGTACGCTCTGCACCTCTACGGTTCGACCGACCTGTTGGATGCATCAAAAGCAATAAGAGTGACTAGCTTAATTCAGTTCACACCCCAATAAATCTCACAAAACGAAATCCAACACCTCGATTCAATCTCTTGTGGGGAAATTTGACAGAGTAAGCGAGAACCACTGGGTAGTGACGTCGGGATACCATCAGGCTGCACCCTCGATTGGCGTAGTGTTGGACACCTCCCAGAGGCTCTGATCCAACCCACATTTCTTCGCATGGAGCCACATTTGATAAAGTTTCAGGACACACTCCTCGTACCATCAGGAATATCTTGAGTTCCCTTCCCTCTTTAATTCATGCATCTAATCCACATTTAATTTGAAACGAACCAAGATACACTGCAAAACGTCTACAATTTCAACAACACACACTTTGTTGACTCCATTATTGGCACTGGTCATTTTACAACTACATTTGTTTCAGCAATTATTTCATGTTGTGAATGTCATTTCAATTTCGTGATGTTGAAATTGATCTTTAAATATTGCAATATCTTGTTCGGTGTAATTTCATTTTCTTTAAAAAACTCCTAAAAATAATCATGTCTATCATTAACACATAATAAAAACTTAAGAGCCTTAGTAACTCTTTGTAGGGACAACCCCACTTGGCTTCGTTGGGAGTTTACCTAAACGAAGGAGTCAAGATTGTTATCCACTTATTTGTACCATAGTTGGATTACTTGAGGAGCCGCCAGTTGACAAACACGATAAATGTTTGTTTCCAGTGTATCAAATGATACGCCTTTGTGTCTAGCCAGTTTTGGTTAGTCAGTTTTTTGTTTGAATAATTTTGACCAAGGCCCCGCGGGGTTTATAATAAAATGTACTAATAGGGTGTTTTGAGTGGTTCGGTCTCCTAAGACATAGAATTTCAACTAAGGTATTCCAAGGAGTTTTTTTCCCTTGACAATTATGCTTTGCCTATAGCCGAGTATAATTGACGAAGTTTTCTCCCGCTTCCTCTAAAGCTGGAATGCCTGATTTTGAATTCTGGGCCTTGGGGGGTTATTAGAGCCCAACTGAGTATATATAAACCTACTAGACATTATTAGAATAGACTATGGTCATGTCCTAAGTCACTAGGACCCTCAGAAAAAATTCCGAAAAAATTTTACCGGACGCGTCAAAATTTTTATTTTTTAATTTTTCCTAAGTTTTTAATTAAATTTTTCCATAATTTAAATGGAAAAATTCAATTTGTAATTAGTCAATCATCCAGAACCCGAATTCAGTGATTGAAGGCTCTAACCTTAAGCCAAAAATCATTCATGATCAGCCAGCCAGCCAGATCCAAGTTTCAGAAGTTCATTCGGCCTCATAATTAATAATTTCTCAAAAAAGTCATTTACGAAGAAATTATTAATTAAAATATTAAAAATGAATATTTTGGAGAAAATAAAAAAACTCTCCAAAATAAACCAAATTGAATAAAATAAAAGGCTAAATGACATGGCACGGAGCATTTATGATGATTCCAATCAATATCAGTCAGTTTCAGATCAAGTATCGGAGTGTAGCAGTTGAAGTATCAGTCAAAAATCTGCCCTCTTTGGTCAAATCCGTTTTCTGTTGAAGTGTGGGTTATCTATTGGTTGGGTGATCATTACGAGGGAGGTCGAGCCACCTCACCCCCCCTCATTACTCCAACGCTCAGTTACAACTCAGTTGCAGCTCGGTTCAACTCCAAATCATCATGCCGAGCTCATTCAAATACTCCAGTGTTACTCTTAGTTTGGTTTTAGGGTTTTGGTCTTCTTTCAGCTCTATCTAGGTGGATGATTGATGTAAAGAACCTCTGGTGAAATATTGTAATGCTTGTTGCTCTTATGCAACCTATTTTGTAATAAAGAAAGGCTTTGGAGGCTCATGCTGTGTAGATCTTGGATGCATATGTTTCGGTTAATAAGGTGATATTATTTCAACTTCTTTGCTTTTGCTAATTTGTGGGTATTAATACATGCTTTAGAGGGCTTATAAAAGCACGTAAGAATAGGTATTTGTAGCTTTCAAGTTACCTATTTATTCCATTTACTTTCAGAAATTTTAAAGAACATTGTTTTATTCAACTATATTTCATGCTTTTGGGATTTGATTAGTAAACAATACATGTTTTAACCCCCATTTTGGCAAGTGTATAAGTTTTTGTTTGCAGATCACTTCACCGTACCAAGTAAAAGGTTGAGCTAAGTTGCATCTCCTTTTCTTGGAGCCAAGCGTATGTGTCTAGCAGCTACATGCTATTGGGATCCAAAGTGGTTTCAAAGATTCAAGATCCAAGTGGTTTATCTTCTCCATTCACCCTAAAGTTAAAAAATTTCATTATTTCACTTTATGTTTGCAAGTAGAATTCTGATTTATAAAGCTAATCGTTTGCATCTACTTGCTCTCATTTCTAGATCTAGGAAGTGTCAAAAATTTTGCATTTTCTCTTAGATCTAGTTAGTACATAAAGCAGCATAAAGTTCCTATCTTTACTTAAGTACTAAGTGTATTTTGGTAGTGTATTGTATTGTTTAATCCATCATTTTGTAGGAAAATAGCTCGCTGGTTTTTCTCTTTCCGTGACAGGTTAAGCAAGAATGTTGGCAAAATATCAAAGATATAAGCTCCAACAAACATTTCTTTTTCCCCTTTCTTCATCCCCATTCTACAGGTTGCCTTGAAGACATTCTCAAGATCACAAAGGACTCCAAACTTCAAGCATTGTAACAAATTAATAAAAAGCAAGTGGGATTACGGCTCCCACACCCCTCTTCCCCCATTTGGGAGAAGCTTGTATCGTCTCCCAATTTTCATGCTTTGCTTCACATTTTGCTAAAAGTAGGATAGAATAGCTTCAATTATTAGAAGTTTGTTTTTTCATTAAAGTAAGGTAGTTTTATTTCTATTTCGTTCATCATTCATAAAATATAAAAGTAAAGATGTTTCTTTGTTTATTTACTTAAGCTAATGCAAATTTTGTTTACCTTTTTATATAGTTTTACTTACCCCCTTGCTTTCCCGATTAGAGCCCTAAAAAGCCTGAAAGAGACTCTTGGGTAGTTTAGATCTTTATTTTTCTATTAAGTGTTAATCAATTAATTAATTAAGTCTCTTGAACTTGTCACAACCCAAATCAAGAGCACTCTCTATCGGAGAGCATTATTAGATTTGCACATCCTTGCATTAGGCATTTAGATTAGCTAAGTCTCTTGAACCTTTGTCATTAGACAAGGTCAAGAGCGCTCTCTGTCGGAGAGTCTTAATTAATTAACTTAATAAAATTCGCAACCCACTTCCCCCATAATTAATTTACTTCGTTGTCTCTTTGCCGGAGTATGCTCTGACCGACTTCAAAATTGGAGTACCCAGAAACGGCATTGGATTTTTTATTTGGCAAAAAAAACATAATAAAAGTTAAAACCCATAACCAACGCACCGACGTTGTAGGAAATTTCCTAAGTTCTTCTTAGTAGAGGCGTTGGAACCCGCGCTGTCTAAGCTTCTCAGCTAGATGATCAATCTTCGCGATACCAGCCTGGGATACTAGGCGAGCCGTCATGTCTTCAACAGATTGAACTTGGAACATTCTTCCGGCTGTTGACAAACCTTCGTTGACACCATAAGCAAGATCACATAAAACATTTAAAATATACCAAGAGCACTTGCACAACTTAATATTCACTAGCTTTATTTCAAGACTTGTTGTTAATTTCTTTACGCATTGCAGTACTTTGACTCCATAAGGCACTGGTCTATTATTTTATGCATGATTGTTATATTTGGATCAATTGTCTTTGGCATATTTAATTTCCTATCTGTGAATGCATCTTTATAAAGTCTTGAATTATTGTTTATCTTTTAAATTCGTGTGCTAGCAACGTGGATTACTTTGTCTTATGTGTCGAATTCATAATAAACAAACCCATTTAATCATAATAACTCCTAAACAACACCCATCCGCATCCGTAACCAATTAAAACACTTTAACCATATTGAACCATATAAAACTTTTTGTTAGGGACTACCCCCCTAGGATTCGTTAGGAGTTAGCCTAAACGGAGGAGCTAGGAGTAGGTGATAGTACCTGGCTCTATGCTTGCCCCCAAGATCACACCTCTCCCACTTTCTCAAGTGAGGAGACGGCTTTCGAAAGATTTATGTTGCTGGTGTGCGATCGACATACAACAAGAATCATGTGACAACACCTGACTCGAGACTTGCCCCCAAGGACACACTGAGCAGCTTGAAGATTTATGCGACGCTTACCCCAGGTGTGTGTATGGCAGCAACAAGTCACTCAAGGTGGTGCGCAATAGTTGGAAAGGTGGCGCATTGGGCTAGGAAGGCTGGAGCAAGGATTTTTGGATGCTATAAAAAGGTCCAAGTGGGTGCAAAACGTGTGCTAATAGGAGATAACGATCCTTTACAAAGAGGAGTCACCTTTGCAAATCAAATAATCAAGATAGGTTGTGCCCTAGTGAATCACCCCTAGAAGCCTCGGCGCATTAAACAATGGACATAAAGCCTTGTATGGTGGGGATATCCACACACCGAAGGGGCAGTTTGCAAAGCCACTAAGCCAAGTACTTTTAAGAGTGAAACCAAAGGGGATGGCCATGTCCAATCCAAGGGGTAAGCAACCCTCAAACCAAATATCCATACAATAAATCCCACTTCGACCTAGACAATAAAAAAAATTGACCCCTTGATCTAGCCTTAGCCTCGCTAGAATGTTGTAGTGGCTCTATTGCATAATAGGTTCCAACAAACCTCCCCTCCCTAGAGCCATGTTCCAGACCAATCATTGATTTGTGGTCATCCACAAAAACCACCAATTTAGTAGAAGACATCAAAATCTACTAACTTTTCTAGTTTGTGGGCAGCCAAAAACCACCCATTTAGGAGAATATATCAGCCTTTGTTGCTTTTGCTAACCTTTTTGGTTTGTGGTCATCCAAAACCACTAAGTTTGTGATCATCCTAAAACCATTGATTTAGAGAGAACTTCATTTTTACCACTTAATGTTGTAAAATTGTAATAAAATTATTCAAGGAGGTGTCAAACACCTAATAGACCCATTTATCTCCCTTCATGAATCCTAGCACATCTTCTCTAGACAAAAAACCCTTGAATTTTGTGCTTCAGAGCTACACTACAAGGAAGCGCCCCCCACCCCCTGCCTTGTTGTTGTAGTAGTTGTGTGAGGCATCCTCACATAGGTTGGCACAATAAATATAATAATTAAATGTAATTTTATTGTGATATAAGAGAAATCAGCCCCAGTAAATTAGACAAGTCGGCCCCAATTAAAAAGTTAAATTTCTAGCATCATAAAGTATAAATAGTAGGGCACCTCCTCTCATTTGAACACATAGCAACAAGACAAGTTCTCTCAAGCAAGAAAGAGTTCGCTACTGCAACTAGGAGACTAATTTTTGGGGTTCTCCACTTTGGAGAAGCTATCTAGTTGTACATCGATCTCTATTGGAAGGTGTGAGCTCGAGGCAAACAAATAGTTTTCTCTATTGTTGGGAGGCGATAGATCATCACCGTGGTTAAACGAGCTCCATATTTATATTTTGTTTTTGTGCTTTTTCATTCTTTTAGTGATCCTAGTTATATTGCTATAAAATATAGCATGGTATCAAAGCAATGTTAAAAAAAACCATTGTCGAAAACTAGGGCTCCATGTTTCAAAGTGTTTGCAAGCTCATATAATCTTGAAAGAGCATAGAGCAACTCACCCTAACAGAGCACATCTTTCTGTGGAAGCCAAATTCAGTTTAGTGAAGTTTCATTTTTTGACCTAATACTATTGGGGTCAAGACCTAGGGCTCCATAGATCTAGCCATTCTGCCCATTGTTTTGGATCGTTCTTATCTTTCTCCAACTTGACTTGGTAGGGCACAACTATCTGTGGGAGCATATTTTAGATCCAGAAATTTTCATTTCTAACCTATTCTCTAACGGAATCGAGAAACTAGGGTTTCCATCTTTGAGCTATTATGTCCATAGATATGGAAGAAAAGGTGTATTCAACTCGCCTTGATAGGGCGCATCTCCCTGTGGAATCATTTTTGCATGTATCCACACTTCAAATTTGACCTAGCTCCTGCTAGGGTTTCTGCTTCAATTCTTCAAACAAGATTATTGGCATGAAAGTTTAAGATAGACTTAATGGAACTTCCAATTTCAGCTCATGGAAGTCTAGGGTTATTCTTATCTTATAAGAAAATGATCTTGTGAAGTTTGTGAATGAGAAGGTTCCGAAACCATAAGAGGAAGCCGAGAAGGCCCAGTGGAGAAAGAATGATGCTAAGGCAAGGAAAATCTTGGTAGATTCAATAAAAGACCATTTGGTTCCTCAAATCTCTTAGAAGAAGGCTTCCAGGAAGATGTTTAGAACCTTGAGGAAGCTATTTGAAGATAGCAATATCAATCGTGCTCTTGCCTCGAGAAATCAATTATCAAATCTCAAGATGTCAAGATCAAAATCAGTGGCCTCCTACTTCATGAGGATCTCAAAGCTAAGAGATCAACTAAGCACCGTTGGAGATGCACTTGGTGATAGAGAACTTGTCATGAACACTCTTAATGGTCTCCCTCCATCTTAGGAAACAAATCAAAAAAATTGGTTGAGGAGGATTGTTCCTATGACCCACGTCATTTGGCAAGGCAGTTCAAGGTACACAACGGCAAGATTATGGCAGCCATAAGACATTTTGATGATATCCATGCATTGGTGACACACTGTTGTTGGAGAACTCGAAGGACATATGATAGTTTGAGAGGAGAGCCATCCCTTACAGATGTTCAAGCACTTAGAGAAGCAGTGGTAGTAATGAAGTCTAACTATCTACGCATGCTTTCCGATAGAGATCATCTTCTTATACTTAATGAGATTTACCATGATGCGCTTAAAGAGGAAGAAAAAGAGGTTGATTGAATTACCCATGAGCTTGAGATTACCTAGGATTCCTTGAAGAGCACTCAAATGGCCCTTCAAGAATCAAAGACATAGGTTGGGAAGCTTTGTTACCAACTGAGTTTGGTACGCTCTTTATCACTTACAGCAGTAACTCCATCATTGTTGGCAACATTGACACATGAGGGGCACTCAAAGTTTGCGGGAGAAGCCTCTTGTTATAAGCCTCTCGTGGCCTTCAGCAAGGTTGCCCTATGTCACCATTTCTATATATATTGATGGTAGAAACTCTTAGCAGAAAACTCTTATCATAAATGGAGGCTGGATTATCCTGAGCATTAAGATTACTAGGGGAGTTGACCCTATTAATCATGCTCTCTTCCCGGATGACTCTCTACTTCTGGGAGGGGCCTCAATGAAGATTGTCAGGGCCTTCAATGAAATACTTCAAAAGTATTGTCTAATCTCGAGGGCCTTGATCAATTAAAAAAAAAACATAGTTTATGTCTGGAATGTTGAGCTCCCTGTCATTCTTCGAATAGCAAACTTCCTTGGCTTTCCTGGATATGCCAAGTGGGAGAAGATAAAGAGTTTGGGATTGCCTTTAACTCTTGGTCCAGCCCCTCCTTCTCTCTGGCTTGAAGTGATTGCCAAGATGAAATCTAAAATTGTTTCCTAGGGTGGTCTCTGGTTGAATAAGGCTGGAAAACTGATCTTGATCAAGTCAATTCTCTCAGCTCTTCTGTTATTTCAATCTTCATTGTTGCTTGCCCCCAAATCTATCTTGGCTCGAATTTCTAAATTGTTGCGTGATTTTCTCTGGAATGGAGGTAAAGGAAGTCAGAAAAAGATACCTCTGGCAAGTTGAAAAATTATTAAAAGACCTTTATCAGAAGGTGGCTTACAAATTCGGAACCCCTGTCAAGCTAATCTGGCGCTGAACAGCAAACTTATTTGGCAGCGATATGTGAATAAATACCATCCTGTTAGTAGGATCTTTAGGATGAAATATCTCAAAGGTGGATCTTTAAGAAATTTAACTTCGTCCAATACTCCCCTAGGTACAACTATATGGAATTCTTGCATAAGAGGTATTGACAAAATTAATCAGCAGCTTTATCAAATTCCAGGCAATGGAAAGAAGATACTCCTCTGGGAGGACAAAATATCAGGAAACCCTACTCTTTCTTCTGTCACTCCGTTAGCAGAAATTTTGGACTAGTCAACTAACAAAGGCCTTCTCCATTTGGCTGATATTTGTTCTTGGGACTATGCTGGTAATTGGGTGGGTTAGAATTTTCCAGACCTTCCAGACTGTCTAGCCTCCCAAAAAAATTTGTTGATTTCCTCTTTGTCTGGTCTCGCTCCAATGCACAACTCCTATAAAGGCAACTAGGGTTGGGGCAATTCTGGTTGTTACTCAGCTGCTAAGGGCTTTTTAGATCTTCAATCTGGTCATCCTTCATGTCTCTCCTCAGCGATATGGAAATCTATATGGTCATCGCACTGCTTGCCCAAGGTGAATTTTTTTACATGGCTGATTTTGCTCAACAAGGCGTTGACTGGTGACAATCTGCTCAAACGTGGTTTCTATGGTCCTTTCTGGTGTTGTTTTTGCAAAATTGACTTTGAATCAGCAAACCATATCTTTATTGGCTATCAATTTGCTAAATCCGTGTGGGAATTGGTGCTCCACGGCACCCAATTTTCTGTACCAGTTGAATTCACTATAAAAGAGTTTTACCTCTTCTGGCACGAGCTACGTCCTCCTAAAATTGGAAATGAAGCTGTCTGGTATAACATATGGCATTCGATACCTAAGATAATCTAGTGGAAATTGTGGCTTCCCAGGAACAATTACATATTCAATAACCAGCTGCCAAATTCGCAAACCGTGGTCACCAAAGCTAAATTGTTAAATGTCGAATCTATTGGTAAGTCGATTTCCTCGACTCCTCTAGATGTTATGTTTTCAATGTGGCTAGGATCCAGCTCTTTTGGAATTAAAAAGGTGGTCTGCATCAAGCCTGTTAGTATTGTTCCCTGGCGAATTCGTGGGTCATTGGAAGAGCTAAAATCATTTTGGATGAAATCTTCTTCAGCTACAATTTTTTGTTATGGGGCTTCCAAGGGGAATCCTGGAATCTCAAGTGCTAGGGGATTTGTTATCTCTCCAGATAGATTGGTTGAATTTAGCTTCAGTTGGGGACTCAGACTCATGTCAAACAGGCTGAATGTTACAGCCTCCTTATGGCGATTCAGGTTGCTAAGGAAAATAGATTCAAGTCAATCCAAATCTTCGGCAACTCTGAAATGTTGATTAAAACATTAAACTCAGGTGATTGCTTCAATAATTCTGCCTTGAACAAATCCTTGCAGAGAATTCAGAATCTATTGAAAGAATTTGATTTGGTTGCCTCTTTCCACATCCTTCGGAAGCTAAACAATCTTGCTGATGCTTTGGCCAATAAAGCATGTCTGCTACCTAAGGGATTCCTCAGTATAAACGGAGCATCCAGCTATCTTCATCCAATTCCATAATTGAGTTTCACTAATCTGTAAATTGACCTTCTGAGAGGCTCACCCTAATTGTTCAGTATCGGGGACTTTTGAAGGGGTTTTCTTTGTAATTGTGTAATCTGGTCGATTGGCATTTGTCTCTTCTGATCGTGGTTTTTCCACATAAAATAAAAATAAAAATATACCCATTTGGGTTTAAAAAAAAAAATTATCATCATCCTCATTATCAATAAAATGTCAATATGAAATAATACATATTTTCCTCAATTTAGCTTAGCAAATCTAAAAGCTGCATTATAATATTGTGCTTATTAAAAACCCACGTTCTCCCATGGCTTGGGAGATCAACTACTTATAAAAATCCAATTATCATAATTCACCCACTTCTCATGGCAATCCCAATGACCTAGGTGGTACTCACCAACCCCATAAAGGAGAAAGGAAGCGCAGACTCTTAAATCCCTGTAGTTCACCTCTTCGTACCCTGAAGAGAAGACACGATTTGTCCATATGGGCATCCACTCATTGCTTACATAATGAACCAAAGCTTTATAGAAAATCACTGTTCATGTAAAACTTAGCTCTAGCTCTCTAGTACTTAATATCCTCCTTCAGCTCTTGGAATTGGTTTAATGTTTTAAAAATTTAGCTAAACAGCGGTTGCTCTAAGGGTTAGCTCAACTAGTTACCACAAATGTTGGTTCGGACAGTTACTAGCGGGACTGAAGAAAAACGCTCTCATATTGGGGTTCTAAACCACAGGGAGTGCGCGCCATTGTATTAATTTTTAACCCACTATCCGTGTAATAGCTCTTCTCGGAATTGGTTAAATGCTTTTAAAATTAGCTAAACAGCTGTTGCTCTAATGATTAGCTCAACTAGTTACTATTAATGGTGTTGGGTAATTTAACTAGTTCCCACTAAAGTAGTTGGGTATTTGGCTAGCACCGTGTCCACTGTCAACAAGTTTGAATCCATTAGCGATTCGACAAAATAGCACTACGGAAAAGAACAGAGAAAATTAGCGTGCTGAGTACACCACTCCCACAGGGAGCCCGAAGAGGATACAGAACGGCCTATATATTATGATCTAGGTAAAATGGATATTCGGAATGAACAGCAGGGATTTCTATTCGAATCAATTAATTGAGGCACCAGCCTACACAGAATGTGGGAAGCGTTCAATCGCAATGTTTTTCTTGGAAAAATAAGTTAAAAAGCAGTAGTTGATGTGATTTCACAATTGTGGATTTTTTTTTTCAAATTTCAGCATATCTTCCACCTTCCACCAGGAAACTCGCCTTTTATGTTAAAGTCGCAGACTCTAGCCTAAGAAGACCAAAACTCCCGGGCTTGATCTACTACTGCCATGTATAAAATACAAATGACATAATTCAGCAAGGTGACCTTAAAAGCCATGGCTACCGTACTTGTTTTTTCAGATTTTATTTTTTCACTGTAAATGTTAAATGTCGTCCCAGGGTCACAAGTTGTTTCCGAAAAAACTCAGCTCTCACAGCTAACTTTTTTATGTAAGTTGAAGAATATGCTTTGTTGAAGATAGAGAGTTGAAATTGATCCTCAGTGCTCGCCATATGAAGCTTTGCGGAGATTCATAAAGAAAAATGGGTTTCAAAGAAATAGCAGGGTACCGTTCGGCGTCAACTGTGGAAAGCGGACGCTGAAAACCGCAGGCTCGTGGAACGTCCTCCGCCCTCAAAGTACAACGAGCTCTTCCGCACATCTTTTCTGCTCTTCTTCAGTAGAACCTGCGCAGCCTAAATTTTCTAAAATGAAAATGGAAAATGAGCGCGGGAACGACCGAACTTTATAGGAAAATTCTGACAGCTAGCCAGTGTTTCATTTTCTCTATTAATAAAATGAACTAGATTATAGTTTTTTCTGTATTTTTTATTTAAGTCGCCGCCATTGGGAAAATATAGGCATAGTTTTTTCTGTTTTTTTATTTAAGTCACTGCCATTTTCTTTATTTAAGTCACCGCCATTGGGAAAATATAGGCATAGTTTTTTCTGTTTTTTTATTTAAGTCACTGCCATTGGGAAAATATAGGCATAGTCTTTTCTGTTTTTGTTTTATTTAAGTCACTGCCATTGGGAAAATATAGGCAAAAGCCCGTATGTAACATCCATAAAAAAATTTAAAAAATTAGGGGTGGCAGGTGCGGGATCCTTCTGGATCCTAGAGGACATGTTGAACAAACCTTTGCTTGGGGTCTTGGCTATAGGACCAATAATGAGGCCGAGTGGTTGGCTCTTCTTCAGGGAATGAAAATTCTAGCCAACAAAGACCTCTCCAATGTCGTGATTTTTGGTTGACACGTCATATATAAAATGATTAATGGATACACCACCGGCTCTATAAAGTGTCGTCATCTGCACGACAAAATCACTCCTCTCTTATCCAAGCATCATGAATTCTTCCACCTCCTTCGCTTAAACAACACTGCCGCTAATGCTTTGTCTAACATGGGGGCCTCCTTACCTCAAGGTCAATTTTGCCTAAATGGCCAAACCCCTCACCTCAAACCCATTCCTTAGTGAAATCTTGGGATGCAAGTTTAGACCCCCATAATATCGATCCCTCCAAGGATATTTGGGAAGGGTTTAATTTTTGTAAAGGCTCCAAGGATTTACACAAAGGCTCTAAACCCTGTCACTCCACCCCTCCTCACCTCATCGTCGCGTGCCCTCCACTCTCCACTCTCCACAATCCTATGGACATTCGCGAAGGATCTCCAGCCTTAACGCCTCGTCCTGACCCTCCTCATTCTTTCGCCGCGTGACTCCTTCTCTGCACCTACCATCCCTCGATCCTTGCAGGTTTTAATGCTCACCTTCATTGGTTTTATTGTTCATGCACCTCGCACGCTCCGGGTCTTTTCGCCCTCTCCATTATGACTTCCCCTCGAAGCCTTCCTCACCCTCATTTTACTCTCGGTAATGGCTCTGTTCGTTATGTGATTTCTCCGAAGAGGATACTATTGGATGTCATTGCAAGGGTCGACGAGGGCATATTGCTGGAAATCCCATGGGAAACTCTTCCTCTCACCAAGATTTTTGTAAAGGAAAGACTAGCTCTCGCCGCTTTCTCCACTTGTTTATGCTCTACACAAGCTGGTGTTTCTCTGTGGTTCTCGAATTTAGGTTCTGGGCTCAGCCTCTCCATTGACGATCAGTCCTTTATAGCAGGCAACAATTCGATTTTGGGTTGCAATTATTCAGGGTGGAAAGAAGGTGCAGTCGGCACTCTCTCATGTCGAAACAAGAAAGGTCGTGACTCCCTCCTGCAAGAACTCAACACTCTTAAATTGGTTCTCGGTGGTCTCTCTGTCAACGAACAGGCTCAAGTGTTTACTGGTGCAGTTCGTGCTCTTCACTGCAATTTCTCCAGAATTGAAATTTCACCCGAACAAGGCAGAATGGCGCAGGCAAATGAGAATGTTGGGTTAGCAGACTTGAAGAAAAATCTCAGGCATTTGTACGAGATGATGGCCATTGCCATTATGGACAACAAGGAAATTGCCCAGGAGGTTAAAGGTATGGGGGAAGTGGTCAGCTACACTTCATATCAGATAAGTAACCATGACTCCAGGATTGGTGACACTGAAAGCAACCTCAGGGAAATAATGGGCAAGGTGGACAGAATTCAAGAAGACCTCCAGCGTTTGATAAGCATGAATCAAGGCAGTAAGGCTCTTGAAACTCCAGCAACAGCAACGCACCCCATGGAGGAGGAATCGGTTGTTCAGCCCATGAAGCACCCAGGCAATCCTTAATGGTTTAATAGTTTCACGTTTTTTTGTTTGTTTCTTTGTCAGCAGTTTATAAGGGTATATACTACCCCAGGCCTTAGAAGTTATGTAAAAGCTCTGTGTGGAGTTCTTAGGTCAATCCCATGGACCGGTTTTGTTTATTCCTTTTTTGAACTGCAAGAACTCTCAGTTTCCGCTTATTTTCTGTAACGTATGGCTGTGCACAACCTGTTTTATATAAAACCTTTAAAAGTTTCTGTTAAAAAAAAAAACATCCATAAAAAATTGAGATGTATTTGTTTAATTTTCTTTGTTATACAAATGCTTTATGAATTTGTTCTTTTACTATTTAAAATAACAAAAATAAAAATAAAAATAAAAAAAAATTGGATAATTTCTTTTAATTTTATAAGAAAATATAAATTGATTTTTTTTTATTTAATAAAAATTATTTGATATCCATAAAACTGTAAATATCCAAATGGATAAATATTCGAAAGTTTTGAATTCATTTTATAAAATGTTATTTCAACCATTCAAAATCATAATTTTTATAAAAATTTTATAATATGATTTTGATGGCTAAAAACTATAAAAATGTTAGTGTTATCACATATATAGTAGCCGGGCTACCATATTCTATTTTTTAGATACAATACATTTTTCAGCCAGATCTCTTACATATGAGATGCTGAGATGAGCAGTTTTGTCGGATCATTACTTTATTTGTGGACTATTGTACTCTCCCATGTCAGGACTGAGTCTTGGGACACTCAAATTTGAGGACTGATGTAGCCATTTAGTCATTTACAGAGCAATTATTGATGCCCAGATTTATATCAGTACTTTCTCATTAGACATATGATGGTTCAGACGGATTATATGCATGATTATGACTCAGCTTTTATTATATTGTGTTATGGTTATCATTGCTCTTATACTCATCTTTGTGACATGTATTAACATGTAGTGTCATGATCTGGTGGTCATAATTATATGGACTTAGGTAACATAAAGCGAAGATTGCCTTGATTGACGTGACAGCCATCCATTTGGGAGTCTAGGCAGTCTTGGTTCCACCTCCCTAGTTGCTTTCCCCTCTACCATCCTTCCTGGATCCATCATATATAGGCAACTACAAGGCCGGTGATAACATTTTGGTGCCGTTGTCGGGGAAGGTAGAGGCCTACCCTGGTTCGACATTTATCCTTAAACTCTACTCTGGTTCTCTTTGCCAACATTTTGGCGCCGTTGCCAGGGAGGTAGAGGCCTATCTTGGTTCAACATACCTCACCTTTCCCTACGACATATCATTTATTGGTGAATTACTTGTGTGGTTCACCTGGCGACTCCACTCTACGACTCCACTGAGGACCGTGCCCAACGTATTAATCTTAAGTTCTTAGAACATACCATAAATCACAATGAATTCAAATGTATTTCGGAGGCACGTGAAGGAATTAACCAAAAACATGATTGAAAATACAAGACAAATAAACGAAAGGGATAGATGGAGGTCGGACTACGAGTATGAGGATGATCTTGAGCATGATTGTGGGTATGAATCTAGTTGTCACAATCTTTATGATACCCACTGACTTCCTCACCCATGCAATAAAGATTTCCCAACCATCCCGAGTGGACCTATAAGTCAACATGAAACTAGAAGTCAGTCTCAGTCAAAGCCTTATAGCCAAGTAACCAAAGCTGTTAAAAAACAAGACAAACGGTCTCCTTTTGACTTTTTTTCTGAAATACTAAGAGCACCTCATCCTATGCCAAACGATTACACTAGGAGCTTGCCCTAGCTTAGTGGAAATAATGATATATCTATTGAAAGTCATTTGGACATTCTTTGGGATTACATGGAATCTAGAGGTGCAGACAATGAAGATGTTTATATGTGAGACTTAGGAGAATCCTTGCAAGGGGATGTTCAACTATGGTTTGATCATTTAGCACCAGGATCTGTCACTGGGTATGACATGTTCACAGATTTGTTAATTGATAGTTGGAGTAGGAACACTAATAAAATTTTAGAGTGTCAGTCTAGCAATGATTGTGCAGTTGATAATTAATATATCGACAATGTGCTTTCTCAATTGGACCATTCCTCCCCTGATATGTTCCAAATTATGAGTGTGCCTGCAATCCATAAGAATGTTACAGAGTACTTCGAGAATAATGTTTCAAAACTTCATGTTGAAACTAAGAGGGATATCAATCAAATCATACGAGATACTTTGTTATTATTACTGTTAGCACTCAGAATGTACCCAGGTTGTAAAAGGTAAACTCCAAGGTAACAACAAAACCACTTTAGGAAGAAACTGGTATTTTCTTCCAGAGAGGGATCTCTCAATAAAGATTTAACAAGACCAGATTTAACAAAACCAGATATAAAATAACATTCAAAGATTTATGTATTTGGCTGAAACAATCACATAACCATTGGGCATGGAGTCATATACAATATAAAGATACCAC
>LPNX010164167.1:499054-527380 GCA_001517045.1 Pseudotsuga menziesii
CATCAAAGGCAAGGTAATCACATCATCACAGTCATTCAAATTGATTCAGGTGGAACAGAAGAAATGAAGAAACAACCCATTAATACAGAGCATCAACAAGGATGAGTTCTATATCAACTTTAGCAGAAAGAATCATATAATATCTGAAATGATGATCAGAGCATAAACACATGAATTCCAATCATCTAACGCTATATTCCAGATACGAGGAAGAAACAAAATGGAGTGTTACACAAAGGAAATACAATCACATAAAGAAAGAGGCACAGACTGCAATATCAACGACACATGGATCTCTGACAAAAAATCTCATGCATTCACTTTGTTATTTCAAAAACAGATATGTTCTCCAAAATTATTCACCCTCTGATGGGTTCCAACCCCCATCTCTTAAAAAAGATGCATATTTATACATAAAATGATAAGTCTTCCAACAAGAAGATCAATAACAGAATGATCGACTTAATTTAGAGTTTGTAACTGAATTCCTAACCCCTAGGAAGTTTGTTACAACTCCAATCCTAACAGATCATAGAGTACAAATCAACTTGATAACAAACTTTCGCCCATCAACTCCACGTCTTTGCCCCATCAGCTCCACGTCTTTGCCCCATAAGCTCTTCAGTGCATGACACCTGTTTCTAGGGATGGAGAATATACTTTGTCTTTCCAAACCGCTCCACGGCTTTCCACTACTCAGAATTTGGGGTGTCACACTCTGTCATTTCCCGAATTGAGACCTCGAGCTCCATATATGCTTCATAGGACTTTCTGGGCAATCTGCTTTTGATGATGGCGAACTTCTGCAGAATCTCGAAATCTTCTATGAGCATATCCACAATGGTCTTCTCTGTCAGGCTTTTCTCCAAATCATTGAATTTGGAGTGGTCCATGCGGCACTGAACAAGCAGGTTATGATAATGTTCCTGTGAGAACATCCGCCCCTCTCCGTCCCAGAAAGAAGGCAATCCGTCCTCAAACAGCTCTTTAAATTCCTGCTTAAAATTATTAACGTGCAGAAGCAATCCTTCTGATTTCTCTTGGACCGTTTTGATTAAGTGATGCTTATGGATGATTCTCTTTGCCCACATCACTATTGATACTCTGTCCTTTATGCCCAATTCGTGCAACTTCTGATATGATAGTGAATTTAGAAAATTCAGTGTGTTCTGAGCTGTAGCAAGAGGTCTTTTCTCCATATGCTCGTTTACCAGTTTTAATCTCTGGTGAGCCAAATTTATCATTATATTCAAATCATCAATAAAATTTAGATAGTGTCGGAACTTGGTAATCTCTATACACAAGGTATCCCAAATGATATGTTTTGCCCCCTGAAGAGGGCCTTTCCCAACGCATTTCTCTTTTAGCTCATTGAATTTCTTCTGTAATTGATTCCTGTCCTACAGTATTTGTTTTTTGCTTTCACTTACTTTGGCCAATTCAGCTTTCATCTTTTCATTATCTGCTTTCAAATCTTTGATTGCTTCTTCTTTCAAACTCACCTGGGACATTGGCACCAACAAATCATCAGTAGAGAAATCATCTAATGGCTTCTGGATATTTACAATAGACAAGTCCTCGCCGGTGGGAGTCTGCCATCTGGCTCATCAACTCTTCCATAATCTCCTTCTCTTCATTCTGATCTTTTTTCATCAAGGAGATTTGGGATAACAGTTCCTCCCTTTCGGCTTCCCACTTCTCTTTTTCTTCTTGTAGCTCCCCAGCTCTTCCTTTATACTCCATCATTTCTTGATGGACTTTATCCTTCTCTTCTTGGAGAGCTAGCAACTCAGATGACTGAACATGTTCAGCACCTGGGATCTTCAGCTTCTTTTTCAGGACCTGGAGTGCATTGTCCTTTTCCTCTAACATCCTCTTCACTGCCTGGGTGCTATCTGAACTAGCAATGTCTGTTTGCAGCTTTCTAATCTGAACAACATTTGCTTTATTTTCCACCCTCTCATGTTTCAATTGAATTTCTAGTTTATCTATCAAAACTTGCAATTTATTAATCCTCACCATGGCTTGTAGTAAGTCTGAGTAGATGATATCGCTGGTCTGTTTGTGAAGTTGAATTTTATCCGGAGTACTGATTTTGTCTAGCCGGATCTCCATTTCAGACATCTTCTTGTCGCTTATTATAGCCATTTTAAAAGTATTCCTCTCAGCATCTCTAGCAGAGACTAGAGAGGTTTTTGAACTGTACAAACTTCTCACCCTCGGGAACAAATTTCTCGTCTCCTCCATAGACTATTTCCTCTTCTCCATGTAGCTGGCTTTGAGCTCTTCCTTCGACTTAAACACATGGCATAATTCCGAACTGTCTACATCACCCTCCACATTTTCAAAAGAGAATTGACTTACTTGCACTGCCTTCATGGGAACTAGGGCAACCCTTTTGGAACCATCAGAAACTTCCTCATCTACAATTTCACCACTTTCAAGCACCTTTGCCCTTTTATGGGGACCCTCTTCATCTACATCCATACTCTCAGCTTCAAACAAACTCCTCTTGACCACAATACCAGCACCTTCAGTTATTTGGGTCACTGTGACAGGTATAGTATGTGTCTCCTCATCAGAATTTGACCTGTCAGTACACTGCAGCAAATTGGCCATTTCAGCTAACCCCTTGATAGCCTGATGCTCAAATGGTTTATTCTTGTTGGCCTTGTTTTCTCAATGAGATCACATGGTGGGGGTCGTAATTAATATTTACATCTTTTATGAAATCCATATTCTCCAACAACTTTTCTATAAAAGCCAGGGTGCCTTTACCTTTAAAAATGAAAGGGCCGACTTTAAGTGGAAATTTAATGTTTGAAGATTTTTTGAAAGCACCAAAGTGCTCTTCCTCAGACAGCAATCTCTGCCTCATGGACTCTAGTGCGAAGATCCTTGGGGTCAAGAAGGAGGGCAGCCTATAAGGCTGACCAGTAAAGCCATATACTCTTAACACTGTGTAACCTTTGTACAGGAACCAGTCACCCACCCGATCTTCGAGTGAAGACTGCATTAGGCATCTCATCTCGTCCAAAACATGGGGCAGGTCCTCATCGAATAACATTTTGTACATTTCAGACATGATCGAATTAGCAAATTCGAACATGTTGATTTGCTTGGGCAAATCAGAAGAGCATAGAGTACTTAAGAATTTCAATTAAGTAACATTAGAGCATAATAGCATGTTAAGCAAGTATGTTTGAAACCTAAAGAACTGGACCTTTGGAAACTCAGTCAATTGAAGGTGGATCGTTTCGGCAAGGTATTCATCTAAATTAAGCACAGGGACTGACTGGGGCTCAGGGCTTAAAGAATTTATTCTTAATAAAAAACCAAGGATGACATCACCTACATGACAATCGTCATCCAGACCTAACACTTGACAGACCAGAGACATTACCAATTGCACTTCAGTCCTAAAAATGTGTAAGGGGTAAGGTAAGAAAAGGCCTTCAAGGGACTGACCTTCCTTCAGGATACTTGACAAGAATTGACAGCGACTTTCACTTTCACAATTTTTGAAAAATTCAGCCAGGACAGATTCATTTACAGACTCACGATTTACAGGGTAATTTTCGGGCAGACTAAGGTTTTCTCTGACGACTGAAGCATCAATTTTACACAGTATTTTGGGCGCAGACTGACTCACAATAACCCTCTGAGAGGGAGAATAGTTCACCGCACACCACTCGGCAAATTCCGGGAAGTGGAGGGTTTGCTCAAGGGCGAAGTGATACAAAAAGGACTTGCATACATTCAGAACGTCATTCCCCTGTGAGTAATAAGACCACAACTTCTCTTTATTGCCGGACACGCTCCCTGTGGATAGGAAGGGGTCGCACACACCCCTATGTCTGTCTACTAAAAATTCCTCCCTGTCATCCACTACTTGACCAGACACTCGAATTTCTCTCCCTTGGTCCATTACTTAATTTACAATGGTAATTGGACGAATGAGTTACAGGGTTCAAGTCCTACCTGGCTTACTGTGGAGGCGTGTGCTCGGAGCGTGCCTAAAACTGACAAATGGAAGCTGCCAAATCGCCAAGTCCTTTTCGCTGGGTCCCGAGCAAATAAAATAATCATTGGAGAGGTCATCCCTGCCTTTATAGAACCCCGCAATTTGCCACGTGGACAGCATTTATTTTCCGCAACCACCATCTATTCTTAACTGCTGTGCACTTCTATTCTTTGGCTTCATTCAAGACCCTAGATCTAATTTCTCTTTAATTTCTGGCCTTTGGATCGCGTGCCACGTACCTCGTTCCGCTAGGCGTCTTGGTGATAAACAATGTGCCAGTCTCCATCCCGGAATGATCTCCCACCGTCGATGAAATCGCCTTTTATCACCCGCTGTCAGATCGGGAAAGAGATATCCAAATCCGCTGAGCTTCCCGACGCTATTCCTCGTGCAACTTCATGTTCCGGAATCCCTCACAGCCGTAGATGCGACCCGCCTTTATTCGTGAGCCGTTGGATCGGGTGAAACGTACCGAATTCCGCTGGGCTCCGTCACTTTAACCGTCGTGCAGCTTTCAGATCCAGAATCATCCACAGCCGTTGATGTGATACGCCTTTAACTTTCCACCGTCGGATCATATGCCACGTACCAAATTTCGCTGGGCACTTCAGAATTATCCCCCGCACAAGTTCACTCTCCGGAAATCATGACAGCCGTTGATCTGATTCACTTTGATTTTCAACCGTCAGATCGATCACCGGATAACTCATTCCGTTGGGCGCTTTAGGTTTATCGGTCGTGCAGGTTCTGGTTCCGGAATCAATCTCGATCGTGGATGTGATCTGACCTCACCTCTCCGCCATTGGATTGAGTAGCATGTACCCGATTCCGTCGGACTGTATTACTTTAACCAAGATGCAACTTCACGAAGCGGATTGGATATAGACCGTGGATCTGCCCGAAACAATTTGATGGCCGCTGATCCATGCACCCGATAAGGGCCCAGAAAAACTTTTAGCTTCCTTGCATCTCTGAGGAGCGGAAAGAATATCAGCCATTGATTTTCTTCCTTCTTCCATCGCGGCTTAGGATCTTCGTTGTCTTAATCACCTTTTTGCCTATAGTCCCATTTTACAATATATCCTTTAACCAAAGTTTGGCAAACACTTGTTGTTTCTCCTCCACCATGGTTTTTTATCCCCTTGTTAAATAATGGTGTTAACAATTACCTAAAGCAGTCACAAAGCAAATCCTGGATTTGATCCATAGAAAGGAACCTAATCACCATCAAGAAGCATCCATAGTTGAGCCTTCCATTTGTGAGTCCATTAAAGAGCCTTTAGAATAGGAACTCCATAGTCATTGCCTAATTGATGATAATTTGAGTCAGTATGCAAGCCATTTGAATTTGGATTCAGACTTTGATGAAATCAATGAAACTTCCGATGAAGAGCAATCTTGTGGTCATATTGTGATTGAAGAGCATGCCTATAAGAGTGATAGGGAAACTGAAACCGAACTTATTGATGTTTTTCCTTATTTAGAGCTTAAAGAAGAACAATCACATGATGATACGATTGTAAGTAAACTTGATCAATAACATTGCAATGAGGAGCCTTGTCCTGATAGTATCGATAGAATTCTTCATCCAATCCTTAATCAGAATATGTTGATTCAATGTGTGGATACCGACCTTGTTTCGAATCTTGAAATCACTCCTTGAATTAATTTAAATGTTTTTTCCTCTCATCAAATTCTGATATCAATTATTCCAAGTTTGGGAGAAAATTTTCAGTCCACCCTCCCGTCCCAACTCTTCAAATCTTCTTGTATGGGTGTGTCTTTAAATAAAGTTGTTACTTTCGAAATTTTGAATCAGGAGTTTAAGCATTATCACAAAATTGGGGAAAATGCACGTCATGTCTCTTCTCAGTCATCCGTAATGAATAATTTTTTTCAATTTGTAAATCTGTATTATGGATGGTTGTAGAAGGTGTATAAAGATCAATTTCAGCTTTTCTCCATTTTTAAACAACAAATGGGCTTGGTCTCATTCACAGTTTCATTACATTACTGCTTGTCCCCTTTTGATTCTCCTGGAGTGAATAGAATTGAATGTCCTAGTAAGGTAGAGGAGAAAACAAAGAACTATTTCGAGTGGTTGAGTCATGAATCATATTGTCTTCCTCCACCAAGAACGAACTTGCATTCCTTTTATGACCCTATCAGTATCTTGATGGATGAGTTTTTAGAAATTCAATCTTATCCTTGGCATGATTTCATTTCTCTTGATCCATATCTTTCTTTGATTTTCAAACAACAAGTTATAATGGCCTCAATTTTCATTTACATTACTTACAAGCCATCTTTGATTTGTTGCATCATTAACGGTAAAGAAAGCTCAATAGATTTGTTTAGCAAGTGGTTGCATTGGATTTATGATTTTACCTAACACTTGTCTTAATTGGTTAGAGTAGGGTAGGTAGGACTTGAATAAGCCTTTCCCGGTAGTAGTGTAGAATCTTGCATCTTTGCCTGAAGCTCGCCTTTGAATCTCTTAGTATAGTTTTGATTTTTGTTATCCTCCACAATAAAAAATCAAACTTTCGTTGAAAGTTATGGTTATAGATTAGATTTATTTTCTGCTTTTTCAATATTTTATATATTATCCACATATCATTCTGGTGACCGGTCTGTGAGTTTGGTATAGCTCTAGACATGCTGCAGGTAGTTAATGACATTTTTGGTAGCGGTTGCAAAGCTGGATGGATTGATCGAGGATGCAAGAAGCAGAGTACGAGGACCAAAGATTCTGAGGTTCTCAAGCGCTCTTTTGAGCAGAGCACTTGTCCGAGCTGGAGCCAGATGTTATAAAATATATAGTAGCCAGGCTACCATATTCTTTTTTTCAAATACAGTACATTTTTTAGCCAGATCTCTTACATATGAGATGCTGAGATGAGCAGTTTTGTTGGATCATTACTTTATTTGTGGACTATTATACTCTCCCATGTCAGGACTGAGTTTCAGGACACTCATATTTGAGGACTAATGTAGCCATTTAGTCATTTACAGAGCAGTTATTGATGCCCATATTTATATTAGTACTTTCTCATTGGACAGATGATGGTTCAGACGGATTATATGCATGATTATGACTCGGCTTTTAGTATATTGTGTTATGGTTATCATTGTTCTTATACTCATCTTTGTGACATGTATTAATATGTAGTGTCATGATCTGGCGGTCATAATTAAATGGACTTAGGTAACATAAAGCGAAGACTTCCTTGATTGACATGACAACTATCCATTTGGGAGTCTAGGAAGTCTTGGTTCCACCTCCCTAGTTGCTTTCCCATCTGCCATCCTTCCTGAATCCATCATATATAGGAAACTACAAGGTTGGTGATAACAGTTAGTTATTAATTCTAAGATGAAATGGATTATTGAGCATAAAGGAACAAGATGCTCATCCCTTAGGTGTAAATAGGAAGATTATTGGGCTTGGGTTTTTATAGTCTTTTAACATGTTCCTCGAGACTTTTTTGTGGCATCATTGTTTCATTTTCTTGGTGGTCACGACTGTCATATCCTTCGCTGACACTCCTCCCTATATAAGGGATTGGGGGTAGCGGCTCATCTAACAATCCACCCATTACCAACACCTTGAATGAAGTTTTGTGCCATAATACATTGTTTCATTGTAATGCCTTTTTTGCTTATGTGTTTCCTAGTATACTATGCCCAAACCATGTTTATACCCCTTTTGGTGGTGTGGTTATCGATCCTTCCATCGAGGGAGGTGAGCTTTCACTTGTTGTAGACCATCCTTCCTTAGATAGGACCATTGAAGGGTTTATCTCGGTAGCCCTAGAAGGAAACAATGACAGTGTATCAAGCGTAAACCTACAATTAACCTCACCCTTTGTGGTAGTATACCTATGTACGAAGTATTTTCTATGATGGAGATGGTCATTGTTGGACGACTCCAGCGCAATAATTTGTCTCTCCCTTCCTTCAGAGAATGGGTCCACATCCACTAGGACTTTTTGGATTATCATACTCGGTGTTTTGCCATAGCTAAAGGGTGGCTTAGAGTCATTCTAAAATCTACAGAAGACGTCATAAGAGTGCTTAAAGGAGTTTGGTTCTAGAGGAACTTTCCTTTTAAGGTAAAATGATGGGCTCCCATATTTGATGCCAGGAGGGAGAAAATATTCTCCCGCTTTACCTGGGTATATCTTCTAGGCCTTCTGCCTAAATTATGGACTATGGATATCTTTGTGCACAATGGAGCCTCTTTAGGAGAATTTTTGTTAGCGAACGACAACTTCGAAGCCACGAGAAACATGGAAGTTGCCAAAATTATTGTCGAGTTGGATATTAAAAAGTGTTTTCCTAAACAGATTATTATCTCTAAAGTCATGTTTTCTTATACTTGGGAATTGAATTACATAGGACTTCCATTCAGATGTAATCAGTGCCATGAATATGGACACCTCATTCAGGACACGTTCAGGTTATGATAAGCCCTTTATCAGATACTACTGGAGACACCACAATAATCTTCGAGAGATGGACTAGGAAGAGGCTAATGGGCGACATCCAGCTGAGCTAGCTTTGAAGACAACAATTAAAATTCCTCCTTTGTCCACATTGGTATTAGATTATAGTGAATCCAATGGGAAGGTGAGCTCACCTTTGAAGCTAGATATTGGTCAGACAAGTGCAATGGACCCTATGCTACAAGGCAAAGTTTCTTTGTCAAACACTTCTCTGAAGGATGTGGTGGCCAAATTTTAACCATTGAGTAGTCCTTCCTTTTCAAGTAAGTGTGGACTCATTACTAAATACCCTCTTTTGTCCCATGTAGTATCGTTATCTGTCTCTGCTATTGAGTATTTTGTTTCTAGGGTTTTATATTGCCAACCCTGTCTAGATAAAAGCCCTTATATTCATCAGCATTATCTTTTATCTTCCTATTCTTATGGGTATTTTAACCCTATTATCCCTGAGGACTATTGGCCGATAGACCCCAACTATCTTATCCTATCTTCCTTGGTTGGTTTTCCCTTACTCACTCGCTGTACTTGTCCACCTGCCCCTTTTTAACCTAACCTTTCAACCTGTATGGTTCCACCTGCATTTTCTCATCCTTGTTTTAAACATGGTATTTACCCTTATGTGGACCAAATTGATGTCGATAGCAGGGATACACAACTGCATTTTATCCCTTGTAATGTCTATACAGAGCACTTGGATAAGACATGTACATCTCCTTTTAGCCTTTCATCAAACCTATCTACTCCGTCATCTGCTTCTTATCCATGAAACTCGCACATCCAATTGAGGGATGCTTTGACTAATCGCTGGCATACTTCTAGATCTATGGAACAAACTCTTCCATGTGTGCCTTGGCCTTTGAAAGTATCAAGGGTTCATCTTAAGGACAGGGGTTCCACAAAGTGCCATTTTAGACCACGATCTACATCAAAGTCAAGTTCAGGTTTCGATTGTGATAATGATACATTGAGGGAAAATTTTGGGAGCTCTAAGAGGCTTAGAGGTCATAGTTGGGTGATGAAAAAAGCCAAAATTTAGTCTAATATAGAGGTTAGAGGAGGAAGACAAAAGAGAATTAAGGGGGCCTTGAGAGAACGCACCCCCAATGCAAAAAGTGGATTAATGATGTGCATCTCCTTAAATGTAAGAGGATTAGAGAAACCCTCCATTAAATTAGCCACGAGGAGACTGGTGAATAAATATAATCTTGATTTACTCTTATTACAGGAGACTATGGCTATTGGTGACTCTATCGTATTTGATTTGAAATCCCTTTTATTTGGTTGGGACTTTAATAGTCTTGATGCATTAAGATGTTCAGGTGGTTTTCTTATAGGTTGGAAGACCATATTTATGTCATGTATAACATGTTGGGGCATTTCTTCTGATTTGGGTGTTGATTTTTTTTGCAGGGATCTAGGATTCTCCTTTACCTTATTAAACTTGCATGGTCCTCATTCTCAGCGGGTGGATTATGGGATAATTTATGTAAAGCAGGTTTTATACCTATGAAAGGTTTATTCTTGCTGGGGATCTAAAATTTTCAATTGGGGAAGCTCAGACTTCGAGAATATTAGTCCATAAAGATCCACTATCAAATTACTTTTCCAGGAAACTTGAAGAGATGACCTTACTTGATATGTCTCCCATTCTTTTTAAGTCTACTTGGAGGAATAAGTGTATTGGAAATCAAGTTATAGCTAAAATACTATATCGTTATCTTATCCATGAGGGTATGATGCTATCGGCGCCCTAGTTAAGCAATGGGTGGGAGACGATGGTGACTCAGATAATTTTCTTGTATTTTTGGAAGTTAAATGATATATGAGTAAACCTCTATCTCCCTTTAAATTTAACTCTACTTGGCTTGGTGATGAAGGTTTTCATAATTTGGTCAAATTTATTTGGGTTCCATATAGAGATGATGCACATACCTCTGAATTTGTTCGATTTTTGAATAATCTCAAGAACCTAATGGCCTATACTATACCATGGATTAAAGATAATAAGATTTTAAATGAAAAGGAACTTGTTTCTATTGAAGCATAGCTTGCTTCCTATTACAATAACTCTCTAGGGGAGTTCATATCTTGTGAATAGAAATTTCATATTCCACGTATGGAATCTAGAAGAAGGACCCTTTTACCATGGGAGGAAGCCTCTTTTAGACTAAAAAGTCAAGCTCTATGGCTCCAAACTGGGAAAGTAATTCCAAATATTTCCATAACTTTAAAAAGCACATAATTCATATTAACTCCATATGGGAAGTCGAAGATGAAGACAACAATATGGTATTTGTTTTTTATGACATTACAAATGTTGTAATGAAGCATTTTTTAGGATTTTATTAGAATGACAAAAATGCTTCTATTGCATCTATGATGGAGGTCATTGCACATTTTCCTAGCTTAGTTTCAATTGAGCATAATGTTTCCATAAATACCAATGTTACAAAAGATTAATTAATTTCAGCTTTCAAATCAATGCACCCTGATAAGAGCTCGGGGCCTAATGGATGACCAATAAAATTCTATTATGTTATGTTTGAAGTCATTGGCGGAGATCTCCTTTTGATTATAGAATAGTCTAGTATTAAGGGTAGAATTTTGGTCGCATTTAACTCTACCTTTTTAACTCTAATTCCAAAGGATGTGAGGGTGAAACATATGGAAGAGCTTAGACTGATATCCCTGTGTAACATTGTTTATAAGCTCATTGCTAAAATTATTGTCGTAAGACTAAAGAAGGTCTTATCAAAAGTCATCACTCCTAAACAATTGGCATTTTTAGAGATACAACAAATGTAATGCAATTGGCATTGCACATGAAGTCCTTCACTCTACTAAGACTAGGAATTCTCCTACAATTGTCATCAAGGTAGATTTAACAAAATCTTATGGCATGGTAAACTCAACAATTCTCATATTGGTTCTCTTACATATCGGTTTTGAATTTACTATTGTTAATTGGATCCTATCATATGTTTAATCAGTGAGTTATGTTGTTTTTATTAATGGATTAGCATCATCCTACTTCATACTAGGCAGAGGACTTCGGCAAGGTTTCCCTCTTGCACCTCTATTATACCTCCTTATCATGGAAGGACTCGACAAAACAGAGTTAATGGAAGTTTAAAAGGTTACCATTTTGGGAATGTTGTATATATCACACATCTTTTATTTGTCAATGACATCTTGTTTTTCTCAGATGGATCCAGAAGATAGATGCTTAAAATCAAAGAGTTACTTGAGCTCTTTTCAACTGTTACAAGTATGACATGTAACTCTAGGAAATCATCTCTATCCTTTTTATTTATTGACCAAATGGATGTGGATTGGATGATTGATATTTTTAATTGAGTCATGTGATATACCTATGGGCCTTAAATACCTGGGGTTTGTCCTCAAACCAGATGACTATTTCTAAAAGGATTGAGCATGGCTTATTAAAAGAGTCAAAGGAAAATTAAATATGTGGCACAACATCTGGTTGTTTAAGGCAGGCATACATGTTATTATGAAGTCTATCTTGGAAGGACAATCTATATATTGGGTTACACTTGCACATGTTCCTTCTAATTCACTTACTCACATTGGAAAGCTCAGTTTCATTTTATATGGAGAAGGGATATGGTAGGCAAGACTTTTCACTTGATTTCTTGGAAAAAACTATCTCTCCCTAAAAAATTAGGGGGATGGGGACTTAAACACCAACAAAGCTTTTCAAAAGCATTGCCTTCTAAAGGATTTTGGAGATTGTTGACTAACAAAGGTCTATGGGTCAAGGTGATACATAAAAAAATTATGTACCCCATGACAATTCAGGATTGGCTCAAATCGAACGATAAACATAGGAGAAATGTATCCATTATATGGAAGGCACTTCTCCCTGTGTTCGATATCATTGGTGACTGGATCTCTTGGAAAATTGGAAATGACAAATGCCTTAGATTGGGCATTGATTCTTGGATTGGGTGCAAGAATGAATATATATTTCCTGGGCATATGGTTGAGTTTCTTATTGATAATGGCTAGACTTTCTTATATCAAATTATTGATCACCATGCTACTACACCTTTTCATCAAGCTTAGTTATCTTCATAATACTTGGGATTTGAGAATGGGGACAAAACTATATGGGACCGTTTCATTACATCTCTTGAAGAATGCCATGTTCACATCATGGATGAGGAGGATACAATACTATGGAACAAGAATCCAAGTGGGGGTATATATCAACCGAAGTATGGATATCTCATGTTGTGTGAAGAAGAAGATCATGCTCCCCTAAAGTGGTGGATGGGACCTGTATGGTCACTAAACACTACAAGAAAATAGCTAATTAGCATCAGAATTTAGTGTATTTTAGTTCACACATTGGGCATTTTCTCGGCGCCAAAGTCGACACCACATTGCATGTTCACTTTGGTTCTAGAAATAGCGTCGATTGTAACACCTAGTAAAACGTTGGATATAACGTCGAAAATGTGGCATCTAAAACAACTCCAGATTGTGTGCCTGGAGTCGCTTCTACTTTAGCACCTAAAATGGCACCGCAAATAGCACCTAAGATGGCTTCCAATTTTGCTTCCATTTTGATGTCTAGTTTTTCTCCTAGTCGTGCTCCCTGTTTTGATTATAATATTGCTCCTAGTCTTGTTTCTTGCTTTGCTTCTAATATTGCTCCTAATCCTGCTTCCCATTTTTCTTATAATATTGCTTCTAGTCGTGCTTCCTATTTTGTTTATGGTAATGCATTGAAAATAACTTCTTTTTTGGCTTCCTAAATGATGCCAAGTTTTACTTCCATTATGACGTCCCTCGTTGCTTCCATTTTTGCTTCTATCTTTACTTTTGGTTTTGCTTCCATTTTTTCTTCTAGCTTTGCTTCCATTTTTTCTTCTAGCTTTGCTTTTGGTTTTGCTTCTAGATTTGCTTTTGCTTTTATTTCTTGATTTGCTTCACGTTTTGTTTATGATTTTGCTTCCAGTTTTGCTCCCAGTTTTGTGTCAAATTTTGTTTTTGATTTTTCTGCTAGTTTTACATCTTGTATTGCTTCTAATATGGCCTATATTGTGACAATTTTTGTTGCTTCTAAAATTGCTTCCATTATAACTTCTTTGTTTTCTACCTGAATTGCTTCTATTTTTGCTTCCTATGTAGCACCAAGTTTTCCTTCTGATTTTGCTTATGGTTTCTATCTAGTTTGGATTTCATTGTTGGTTCTGCTTTTGCTTCCAATAATGCTTATTGTTTTGCTTCAACTTATTAATTTAATAATATATATTTCAATTTTATTAGTTAAATATATCATGCCTCTTAAATAACTTATATGATTATAGAGTAAGACATATTGCATTTGAAATATTTTATAGGATAACATTTATAAACGAATTTTAGGGAAACATGCATCCATACTTAGTAAATCTCCATCAAAATAAAATATACAACTACTATAAATAAAATAACAAGATAATTATTATAACATGATCATCGCTTATAATTAAAACAAGTGAGTAAAATATCTATAATTTAACTGAATTTGTCAGCATCCATCCTCAACAGTAAATTAAAATGATCATCATACGTTATAAATATTCATCAAAAAATTGTCAACCACTTCCTATATATATATATATATATATATATATATATATATAGAGAGAGAGAGAGAGAGAGAGAGAGAGAGAGAGAGAGAGGTCTACATACATATACATATACATATACATAAGGGCTTGGGCACTTAAAGCTTTGCTATAAAATTTAGAAGCTTATTGGATTGGGTGAATGGAAGTGGGTGGGTTACACAGTCATCACAACTCAGCATTGATTGGGTCATGCGTGAATACAACCTTGTTGGGTTAAATCCTTACTTATACCTACCCACCTTAATACCTATACCTTTATCAATATACCACTTGCTCAATGAATCACTTAATATGTCGGTGGGGACTGTTAGACTAGAGACGTTCTCTTATATGGACGGCATGAAACAAGTGTACCCCGACTGACTTTCTTACTGCCCATCACATATCACCGTCACCGTGTACGCCCTTCTTAGAAGTTTTTTAATCTTTTATATACGTATTTTCTCCATTACACCTCATTGGAGATATGTATCTTCTCTACGACCCTGATTTTTGTTATGATTATTTATTACCCACCCCCAACCTGATAGTGCCATACACATACATACATACATATGTGTGTGTGTGTGTGTGTGTGTGTGTGTGTGTGTGCGCACGCGCGTGTATTGACAAGTCAATATTGATAAGGTCATCATCATATATAACTAAAACAAGTGAAAATCAAATATGCCAGTAGATCAATGACATGTCAAAAGGATGCATGTCCAACAGTCGACATATGTCAAAATGATACATTCCCAAATGTCATAACTCAAAATGATCAATGATATAACTCAAACTGATACATGTCAAAATGATACAACTCAACAATATCAATAATGATCACACATGTCATTGGCTACTACCAGCAACTGCCTCATCATCATCATTTCTCACATCAGTTCTAGACCAAACCTAATCTATATCTATATCGCCATCTTACTCAGCAATATCTTCTGTAAGACCTGTGTTCTGCCAAAAAAACATTAAAAATGAAAAGTTATTATTTATTTCATGCAATAATTAAATTTTATGCAATAATTATAATATTACAACATATGAAACAAAACCACAATCATATTACATCAATATCATAGTGCACATGCCATAATACAACTTGAAATAAGTTACAACTAAGATGTCATCACAATTATGAAAAGCATGAAACAATTCTAATAAACGTTAGTAAAGATTATTAAAAACAAAATTGTTTTATACAATTTAACTATTAACTGTAAATTCTAGAAACTCAAGTTCATCTGTTTTGTGGCTATCTGCTAAAGCTCAGTTGAAGTCATCTAGTTGATGTCATCTAAGTATCCCATCTCTTCTAGCTGGGTCCATTCCCACTAAGTGGGTCTGCTAAGGTAGTCCTCCTGCCACCTCAATGACGAAGCATAACTATCCCTGATTCCTCCAGTCAATATTCGAAGAGTTCATCCCCATACTCTATACAATTGTCTCATTATGATACCTAGTGTGATGGAGTCCTCGACATACATAGCTCCCTTTGGTCATAACTATACTGAGTGTCCTCCAAACTCCATTGTATAACCCTAGTCCTCTAAGTCTGAAACTGAGATCACATTCACACTCATAAGAGGAACACATAGAACATGATGAAAGGCTAGAGTCTATATTGACTCTAACTCAATTACAACAAAACCGTCTCTTCTACTGACTGCTCCTTTTATGTGGATACCCCACCTCACCAAGCATATAGTAGCCACTGATCCAAGTAGTTGAAATAGATCACACTCCCTTGTCATATGGCATGTGGCACCACGATCTAGATACCACCCATCTTGAGAAATATCCTATGAATCTAGGAGTAAGACATACTCCTTTAACAGTGTGGAGAATACTCCTTGAACAACTTAAAATAGTGGAACAAGGGATGTTAGTTATACTCAATTATACTTATCAGTTTACAATAGTGGAAATCAATCTCAATAAGAATTATAGATCCGATGCCAAGAGAAGGAAAGAGTCCACTTCAATGCAGCTTGAATTGATCACTAACATAGATTGTTGTCTTAGCTATTGTAGCATATGCATAAATTATGGAATTAAGATGTTAACCCTTTACATCAACATGTAGACATGAATGCATATGCTTTTTAAAGGACGTTTTTGGAAAAACTCCTTTAAAAACCATATGCTAAGGCCTCTTGAAAAGAGGAATAAATTCCTAGGAGGTTCATGTGCTCAGGGTTGCTTGGTTGAGCATTATAGTGCATCTTAGGTTTACTGTGTTAACATGCTAGGGGTTTTTTGGTCGAGCATTAATGCGCATACTCCGCAGTTTTACTTTTATTATATGTTATCGATTAATTGCTTTATACTATAATATACCCTTTGGATTTTAGGAAACTTATGGGGTATGGATTATCTTCTCTCTTCGAGATTACCCCAGGGTAAAGGCAGGGCTATGACTAAGCTCACTTGATACAAATGTTTTCATGGATCTATAATATTTTATGTTTTAGATATGCAAATAAGTTACCATATTATAGCATACTATCCCTAATATAGCTAACAACTTAGTTTATGTTATACACTGCTTAGAGAAGTTTATGATATTGGTATGGACAACTACAACAAACTGGACACATTGTTAGTATTAACCCAGTTGAATTACACTTATATCCTTCTTTCATGAACGGGCTCGCAAGGTTCGGTTACTAGTATGAGTTAATGGTGATCATATATAAGCTCTTACATGCTATGATACCAACAACGAGTTGTAATACCATTAGTGCCAATAGAGTTGAGTATATTGTATAGGTAATCCCATGAATAGAAAGAGTACAATATACAAACAATACTCAAACCTTTTACATATTCCAAACACGTTTCATTATGTAAATATACCTATATAGCGTGTATAAGCCATGTCACTTCCAACTTTCAAGCATTACCTATGTTAAGAGCGACATGTGTTTAACTCGTGTTCCAAGGGTATAAGGATATGAACTAATCCCATAATAAGCATGCTATATTGATAAGTTACTTGTAGTTCCATAACCTAGTGTGTAATGGAAACACACATACTCGTAGTAATGTATAGAACTAATCCGCTTTAGTTGGCATATATTGTTATCAATATCCTTATCCTTATGTGATAGGGTTAATGATGTGTGTACTTGGTTGTAATGATCTGTATTTTCAATATAATCTAATTATTTGACAAATCAAATCTATACAATAGTAAACATTGGTCTCCAATAACAATATACAAGATTCAATTCCTTGAGTTATGGTACTAGTACTTTTTCTTTGTAAAGGGTTATACTAGTTCTTATGTGATTATCTAGCATAGTATTAGATATGCAAATAAGTTACCATATTATAGCATACTACCCTCAATATAGCTAGCAACTTAGTTTATGCTATACATTGTTTAGAGAAGCTTACGATATTGGTATGAATAACTGCAACACACTGGACACATTGCTAGTATTAACACAATTGAATTACACTTATCTCATGCTTTCATGAATGAGCTCACAAGGTTCAATGTTACTAGTATGAGTTAATGGTGATCATAGATAAGCTCTTATCTACTATGATATTAAACATTGGTCTCCAACACCAGTATACATTATTGAACATTGGTCTCCAACTCCAGTATACAAGGTTTAATTCCTTAAGTTATGGTGTACTAGTAATATGCTTTGTAAAGGGTTATACTATTTCTTATGTGAATAACTAGCACAATATTACTTTATGTATTGATTATGTATTACACTTAGCTCCTTGATAATATATAATGGGGTTCAATATAATGAGGTTACAATCTACCCTTTTTTGTATCTCTTGTACTAAAGCTAGTGTTACCTACATAAGTAAGTGTGTTATTATAATGAATGGGTATCACACTAGTATTGATCATATTAGTACTCTTATTATCCAAGCTATTATGGTATACAATCTAAGCTATGTCGATGATACTATGATTGCACTATGAACTCAATCTACTGTATAAGATAGGTATAACCAAGAGATAATCACTTTCACTTTGTATTCATGTGGGAAAAGCATAAGTTACAACGTGGTTAGTTATGACTATTACGTATTAGTTAAACCAATGATTACCATTCATTACTCTTAGCTTACAATTATGTATATTATATAAGTCATCTAAGTGATTGCATATCATATCCATCATTATTTGGTACAAGTAATGTAAGCTACTATACTTACATGTGTACCTTGTGAGTTGTTTCATTCTACTTCTATTACATATCAATTAACTCTCACAGTGACTCCAATGGTTACCATAAGTATAAGATACGCAATTACTATGGAAGTGTTCATGTTCAGTCCAATGGGATCAACACTAACAAAAAGTTTACATGTATAGTATGCCCCACTTTATCTGTGCTTTCCCTTGCATTCCCCCTAGCTTAGTTATACAAGACCATATAACTTGTTTGCTTCCCCTATGCTTACTAGGGCTAAATAAATTTGGAGTTATATGTGATAGTAGAATCAAGTATTTAACTTTATACAACTAACTAGTTCAGATTACATATAAAAGGGCATGAATTGCAAGCATGTGTACTCCCCATGTCCAAAAAGAAGTTTAGCATCTCCCTCCACATTTTGATTTGCATGGGAAGCAAGATCTAGTCAATCTAGAATTAAACTACTAGAAAACATCAACCAATTCATTCTTTTATTACCTAAGGTTCTAATAAAAAAGGAACCCAATGGAAATAGTTGTGGTGTTGACACTCATGCTTTTCAAAGACATAGTGTGGAATATCTCAGTGCATAGATTTGTCTGACCAACCAACCAAATGAGGAAGATCTTTGTGTATGGATTTGTTGGGAACAATGACATGCCTTATGATAAGTTGTGTCGTGCTAGATTTAATACCGCTAGTAGGTTCTTGTACAACTTTAGCATTTGAATACTGACCTGTATAATAATTTAAGCATTGATGGTTATATCTAGGTGACCTAGTCTTTTATGGATGAAAAATAAGTTATTGAAATAGACTATGAATTAGCGGTCTTTAAACACCAAAGATAAGGTAAAGGCCTAGCCATTTGAAAGCCTTTAAGTTGGTATTTAGAAATAAAAAATTAAATAAATAAAACCACTTAGTGTAAAGTCAATAACTTACTTCAATTCTTCGAATGTGTAGGTCACCTTACCAAATAAGGGTACTGCTATGCTACTCGCTAATGGGATACACAAAAGGAGGATTACAAAGAGTTAAAGAAGGGTGGGTGCCATTGCAAACAAAGGTAGGTTAAACATTGCATTGGATGGGACAAATAAAATGATAGGTCAATTGTTCCTAGAGATATTTAATTAACACGTGGAACAATAAAAAATAAAAATGCCGCAAGACATGCAAAGTGGTGAACATATGAAAATAGAAGAAGCAACAAGAGGTGTAGATACATACCTCATGAGGGATTTCCTATGCACAAACCGATTTAATTTGTTGTATCGACATAACTTTTAACCCTTTTTTCCCATTTATGCAATGAACTTAAAAGACCAATGCATAACATATTTCAAATAAATGTTAGATTACATTTAAAATTAAAATACCAATGCATAACAAAGACTAGCATATCAAACTTAAAACTAAAAAAGAACAGATTGATCTGAATATATAACAAAGAAGAAAAAAATAAAATAAATCTAACATTACAGACCATCATTCTTCCAACAATCAAGCATAGCATTATTGCATAAGAGCATTATCCTTCCAACAACAGAGCATAACATTATTGCATAAGAGCATTATCCTTCCAACAATAGAGCAAAGCATAGTTTCAAATCAATTTCCCCTCCAAGCCATCCTCCCTTATCACATACTTCCTTGAATCAGACTCCCAACTAGAAAGACTCACAAACGAGAAGTGCTTCCCCAACACAAATAGAGAAGAAGGATAAAGAGAAGAAAAACATTTTGAAACTAAGATCACAGACAGATATACCCACATACTCTTCTTGCTTTTTAGTTTCATCTTTTCTTCTTACTTTCTCATTTTCTCTTTTCCAACGGATATAATACTATATTATAAGCATCCCCATATCCCCTTTTAGAACCATATAAAAAGAATTGCTTACCCAACTAGATCTGGTGAATTATAAGGCGAATATCTTATTACTCTTGGAAAAAGCAAATATGATAAGGCTTTTTTATTTAACTTGCAGAACGATCGAGAAGTGTCCTGCAAAATTTGTTTGAAATCCTTTTTTTTTTTACTATTTTCAATACGACACCCTGCTAAAACAAAGATCCCCAAAGTAAAATGAACAATTTGGCTTATCTTTGGAGCAACAGTCTCCATGGAAATTTTCGACTCCGAAACGACGCTTTTTCGAGTGCGCTACATTTCGCCTTGAAAACTCTTCTTCACTATAAAACACCATTAACAAATATGTTATTGTAAAACACCATTAACAAATATGTTACTGAAAACTTCAGATAGTTTTAGTGGAGGGGTTTATGTCTAGTCATTTGCTAAAATCAACGGTCTTGTGAAATTCCAAAAATACTTCAACGTTTTAAATGTTTCGCCTTTTTTATTGATAAATAACTTGTGGAAAATTGGGGGTGGTTTTCCATCGGTTGTTGGAAAAGTTTGTCGTCAATGCTAGGTAGGTCGAGCTAGAAACATGAGTGTGGTTACAGTTGTGGTGGTGTTTTGTTGATATACTGAAGCATCGAGAATTATGTGAATTTACTTTACAATATAGTCAATTGTTTCCATGAGAGGCTTCAGTTCTATCTATAACATCTTTGATCTGTCAAATGGATGTAGTTTGGGTGGTTGGGAGGAATGAATGTTACCCTCCCCACCCAGGTTCTACTCTTCTAAGTGACATGTTGCTCTTGTGGAGCCCTTTGTAATAAATGCTGTGATTGATGAGCTGCCCATACCTTGATTCAGTTTGAATATCAGGTATTGGAATTTTCCGTGGAGTAGCCCTCTAACAAATGGTGAACCACATTTTGAAAAAAAAAACATCCTTGATCTACGATTTCCCATTTTATCAAGGCAATACTATGTAATAATAAAAAACAAAACTGTAAAATAATTGGTAATTAACGTTTCATAGGGATTAAAAATGTAACCTTGATTTATATACTTAAAAGCAAAAATCCAAATCTAAGTGAATTAATAAAGAGTTGACATAATACCTTTCATATTTCAGAGGGACAAATAATGTGATATAGATCTTTCTTAGAGTAAGTTGTTTTTTAAAATATCTTTCACTTCTCATTTATTTGAGAAGACATTTCCTCCATCATTGACTAGAATAACTTCAAAAATATGAGGAAGGAGATCCAATGAAGGGTCTTTTGCTCACTTTTCTTCACAATAAAATTTCTTATTACACAATTAACTTACATTCGAGATTCGAGGCATAACCCTTGTTAGCTCGAAATCAAAATCAAAATATCTTCCACAATACAATTGAAAAATAAGAACAAAAAACATACATCCAAGTTATGTCGAATTTTGTTTCACCTCATGAAGGGGAAGGTAAACAAATGAGAACAAAGTTGTCCAAAACATAGCTAGCATCATATCCTTCATTACAATCATTTACTTCAAGAAAGGAGTAGGAAACCATTTTGATTTAGTTCATATCAACTTTGTGCAAGAACTCAAGCTATAAAGCTTAGCATCACATGATATCGACCTTGCTAGATAGAAGAAGAGACCATTCTAAGTTTGCATCGAGTAATTATAGGTGAGACATGTTTCTTTTCCCACCAACATAACTTTTCTTTTATTGTTTCTTTCCCATTGACAAAAGAAGTGGTTGGAAATGCTCAAAATGAGTTGTGTGTTCCAAACATGTATGCTTTAGTTCCAATTACAATTTTTTGTGGGTCAACAGTTTTTAATTTTTGTAATCATTGTAGCAATGTTTAAGTGGTTTTATCTATGATATTTAGTTTGATGCTAAGCTATTAAGAAATCATATAAGACAATTAAAACTAGGGTCATACCCATTGAAATTCCACAATAGTGTGAGCAACTAAATATAGACAAACATGGCGACAAAATAAGAAAACAACTAAGAGGGAAACACTCAAGACTATTAAAAAATAAAGGCAAGATATTTTATCCCTAGTTGTAGGGTGTTGAGACCAACAATTAGGTGAAGGTTATTTCCCTATGTTTCATATTCTTGTCAAGGGTTTCTGAAGGTCATCAGTTAAGGGAAATGATAATTGGATAAAGCTTGGAACCCATGCTTTGCTCTTCTCAAGGAAATGACTTGCAATGCATCTATGGGTTAAAGTATCATCTCTACCTTTGGAGATGTGACAAGAAAGGATTTTGAGGTCAATGGGAGTTGAGTAAGGAAATTATTGGAAATTGACCCAAAAAATCTTTGGAATGAATCCACATCAATCAAGTATGTGTGGTGATGAATCTTGAGGATGGATTATCTGATGGAATGGATGGGGAAATGGTCTTATATTGGAGGTGGGGCCATGCCAACATTCCATTTTATTGTTTTATCATTTGAAGCACACCTTTCTTAAAAACATCATCACCCAAATTATTATCTTATAACTAATGACAAAGGGTATTTATGGAAGGCCTTTGTAGTCTAGAACATGACAAAATGGAAGTAAAGTACTAAAGATGGGGGTAAAGATGGAAGTAAATATGAAGAAATTGAATGGAGTAAGGATGGAATTTAAAATTCCATATTATTTTAACAATTGACAAAAAAAAGACAAATGGAAAAATATTTAGAAGTGTGCATGAATTGAGTAAGGTGTTAGAAGGAAACAAGCTAGTAAGGAAATATATGAATATTTAAAGCCTGCTTGTACTTGTTATATTACTTATATATTGCTCTCATAACATATTTTTATGTGCAATTAGGAAGACATCATAGGCATCAAAGGGATTTGGTTGGAAGACAATATATCTAAACCTTTCCTCATATCAATGAAGAAACTTGATTTAATGCAAGACTCGGAGTTCTCATGCTTGGGGACATGGTGATAATATATAGTTAGTGTACACAAAAATTCAAAAAAATTATATACTTTCAAGCTGGGTTAATCCCATTCATTCCATTCCATTTCACATATTGCAAGAGCTAAGATTTTTGGATTGTTTACCTCGTAACAATGTTTTACAACTAAACAAAGAAAGGCGTTTGTTGTTCTCTTTTTTTTGGAAATTGTTCATATTATACACTCCATATATGTGGCCCATGAAATGTTTCTAAAACCCTTAATTGGAATTAGTTCTCCCAAAGTGTTTAAACAAGTCACATCTTATTGTTTTTAAGGTTTGCTATTGATTATATTATATCGTTGTGCAAATATCCTCAAAATTGAAAGTGTTGAACTTGAATGGGGCTCGATATGGCTGTCAATTTCAGACTGGAACTATTTTAGGGAGGCATCTATGGGATTTAAGGACATTGAAATTGACAAAGTTTAAGATATTGAAGAAGCTTCCTGAGGAGCTTAGTTTAATAACTCAACTGGAAGAGCTAGATGTAAGTGGATGCAAAAAGCTTGCACAACTGGCAAAAGGTTTGGGTGATTTAAACGCTTTAAGTAAACTGAGTCTCCAATTTTGTGAGCTTTTACAAGAACGGCCAAACTCATTTGGAAAACCTTGATGTTTGAAATATTTCAATCTTCATTCTTGTGGAAATTTGAAATAGATTCCAGAAGATTTGGGGTCATGGAGCTCTCTTGAATTGCTTGATTTGGGACATTGTTCACACTTGAAGGATATTCCAAGAAGTTTTGGGAAGCTTTTCTCATTGACGGTGTTGATCTTAGTGACATGCAGGAATATTAATCACATACCTGATGATATTATAAATCTGTTAACTTTTATTCGAATACAATTTGAAGGCTCACGTCTTGTAAGTATTCTATGCAGGTATATACAGTTGGTCAAAATATTTCTTCGAAGTGATTTGAACATCTTACAATTCTTCCAAACTAGCTCATTGAATCAACAAATTTAAGAAGCTTGGATCTTGTTGATTGGTCAAGTTTGAAGAGGCTCATGAAGGTTTCGGTCAACTAAAGTCGTTGTTGAAACTAAATTTAAAATAGTGTCACTCACTGCAAGAATTGTCAAGTGATTTCCATCTCCTTGCATCATTGCAAACTTTGAATTTGGAACATTGCATGAAGTTAGAAGGAAAATGGATGGACATTGTGGGAAAGATCAAAATGTTGGAATTGAACGACATTAAGAAAATCCCAATGTTGGAATAGCAGTGGGTAAAAATGGAAGAGAGAGGGGAATCATGGCACTTTACCATAAGAGAATGCGACAAGGATCAATAAAAAAATGACACTGATGTAGATTCCTCATCTCTCATGTCAATAAAAAATGACCATGGTTTTGTACTTTCAACACTTTCTGCTAGATCAAAACTGCCATGCGTATGTACCTTCGACGCAGACAATGACACGTCATTGAAGGAAACGTGATGTTAGTGTTGTAGTACAAAAATTGGTTGACATCATATTAGGAAACATAACATCTCGTCAACCAAGTTTTGTTCTCCACATAGGCTAGCGATACTTTGATGGCTCATGGTGGAAGGGTGGTTGTCAAAGGTGGAGAGCATTGTGAGCATCTCTGTTGTCATGTTCTCAAACGTATCAGAGATCTCACAATATGATATACCATGGACACTACTTGTCTTTGCTTCCTTTATATGCTACTATTTATTTTATCTCCATTGATGTATACAAATATCAAATATCAAATATCGACAGATTGCCCATGATACTTCGAAATTCAATAGAATGGTGATAATGAAGAACTTGGATCCTCTAGAATTCAATTGAATTGTGAGAATGGATAATTCTTGTGGATGCTACATTTTTCAATGTTGTATCTGTTTTTGGGTCGAGAGCTTGCATATGACTGTGAAAAATCCCAGAAATGATCTTCTTTGAAAATATCTAAAATGTGACCATCCTAAATACATGGATGGGTGGGTACATGTAATCCAATTACACTAGAGTTTTCATATTTTCAAATTGTCATCTACGATGGAGGTTTGCTTTGCACTAGGTCAACAATGGGCATGGGTGATCACTAAGAATGGACCCACCTCCATGTTGTGTTCACTATCCTATTTGCAACATGTATGTTTAATTGTGAGAGTTGGTGAGCACATCATCATCGATATGCAAGGGACGATGGCTGATTCCCCTTTCATGATTGACCTTATTGAACTGGGCAATACTTGAATGGTGAAACTTATTTATCCATGGGAGTTCTTGCTTCTCCCGAGGCAAGTGCGGGAGGGTCGTTTGATGTTCTTATCGAATGACCCTCCCACACTTGCCTCGGGAGAAGCGAGAAATGCTATGGATAAATAAGTTTTGCTATACTGGAAAACCCTCCGTGGTACAATAATCACAATGTATGTGTGTATGTGTAGTGAATTGCCAACTCATCATGTTCTACAGATTTTTTCATGGTTTTATAAACAAGTAGGTGAAGTCATAAAATGAAAATTATGTGGTTTATTTATTATAGTTATTTATAAATGTTTTCAACTATTTCATAAATACATTAATTATAAGCACTCTATATGTACCAATAATTACATGTAATGCTCATCATGCAGATATGCAAAAACTCACTTATCATTTTCCTTTAACTCACTTTCCAATATTTCTCCCTCTCTCATGAATATTATCTTCATATGCTTAACAAATGCGTTTGATTATATAGTTAATCCTGTAATTCTTTAGAAAAAAAAACTTATATTCATTTTATAACAAAAATAATATACATTTTTTTGTAGAGGAGTTGGCACCTTTATGCATAGATAACAAGTTAATAACAATCATGTACTACTGCAAAAAAGATGGATACTTATGTAGTCTATGAAACATAACACCCTGTAGTCATTACTATACTATTGTAGAAATAGTTCAGATTATATACAAAACCCCTTCATACAAAGAATATTGGCAAATTTAAAAAAGAGGGACCATAAGAACCTCCCCACAACTAGCCATAGATAAAATCTTACTCCGGAAGGGACCCGACCTGTAAGTCTAAAAGCTAATTTTGATCACTTGTCTTCCTCTTGATTTAATTCATGATAGATGTAGAAATGTGTGATCCATTCAAAAGAAGCCACTTCTTCTTCTATCAGGTTCATGAGTGGCCTTAAACTCATAATTTCTATTTTACACAGTTTTTTTCCGAATTAATAACCACTTTTGAATCCCCCACTACCCATAGTTTCTTGACACTATTTTGAGCTACACTTCTCAATAAGAGCTAGAGAGTGGATAGCTATGCTTTCATGTTCGACGCTTTGCACATTACATATTGCAGTTTGAAGACATGAGCAAAGTTTAAGAACATAATTGATCTTACACCTCTCGAAGAAGGATGGCCTTTGCTAGCACCATCAAAGTATCCCCATGGGATACGTAAATCCAAGCTCAACTTTACAATTTCCTTATGTCTTTTTGGTTTAATTTCATCTTTGTAGTCTAGGGTCTTAGAAATGATATTGTACACCGCTAGCTATAGAGTAATAATCTTGTTTTGAAATATCTTCATATTTCAGATCCACCATATCCAGTATATTGATATATTTGGTAAAGCTCCATACTCTTTTATTGCTCAATTTGTTAGCCATTCTTTTACACATCATTCGAGAGAGTATGTCTCCCTCTGCGATTTAGGATTGTAGTAATTTTTTATCACCTTCCAAACTTGTTTGGTGGCTACACATTCCAGAAACAAGTGGTTAATCATTTCTTCCTCCTGAGAACAAAGACTACACCAGCTAGGGCCACACCATCCTTGCTTGATCCTATTATCTCACGTTAGAAGCTTGTTTGCTAAAGCTAGCCACAAAGTTATATTTGCCTTCAACAGGCCTGGGATTCTCCACCTAGTAGACCACCATCAACTTTTCTCCCCATAGAATTCTTCATCTGCCAATGATTCACAAGCTACTTTGTCTAATAGTTAAACATACAATTGTAAAGGCATTGAAATTTATTAGATTTATTTACTACAAATGCATGGAATGGTTTAATGAAATTTTCTAAAAGCAAAATAATAATATACATCATCCAACACTAACTTCATTCAGAAGGTGTAAAGGAACGTGAAAGGAAAAAATGGCGTAACCCCATACAAGGAAGGAACATGTCCAACGTGATTTGAACTTGGGTCTTAAACACAACCATTGTTCTAAGTTGCAACTAAACCATGTGGTGACCATATAGATCATGTATATGTCAACACACTGTGTACACACTATATTTTTCAATTTATAAAAGAAAATGAGAATAATAGTCTGTGTCCAGAATATGTCAGATAGTTTGGAATCATTTAACATGGTCCTAGCCATTTCCTGCACTATTCTAGGGATATGTTATCAAAATAAGATTGCATGTAATGTCACATAGATAACAACCACAAATTAAAGAACACCCATAAGACATGCCATAAAGAAGGCAAGCAATGTTAACCACATAATGAGAAAAAATTGTCCAAAGAGTAGTGTAAGACAAAGGAAAAGACAAAATCTAAGACTCGATGAAAGAACATCACAACAAAGCAAAGAAATGAAGGGGCAATGAACACAATAAATTGAATTTGAAATCAGCATAATCAAAATAAGGTTTCCATGTTGAAGAGAAGATCAATAAAGATAAGCTAATTTTAGAATTTTCAAATCAAAAAGATATTTAAGTTTTTAACTAGTTTATTAATGTACCTAGTCATAAAGTATTTGTTTGGAGTCTAGACAAATGTAATTAACTTGGAACCTATCGATGTTCACCAACCACAAATTAAGTTGTTGTGCTAGTGGTAATCTTATTTTATAAAAAACACAAATATGTCTTTCTACCAACCAACGACTCTTATTTCCTTCATTCTCTACAATACAAAATAAAAGAAAAACTAGACTTGCTACTGATACAACGACAAACACCTCAATTCGAGAACAAGACTTCCATGTGAAAAGAAGATAGTGTTAGAATTGCATGTGTGGACGCTACTTTCAATCATTCCCTGGCGCGTTCCCTCTTCACCAGGATCAAACTCAAATTTGGAATATAGAGCAATGTTGTTATCATTTCATTAACTTAACTATAATATAATTAAGAATATATATATATATATATATATATAT
>LPNX010164167.1:527831-563313 GCA_001517045.1 Pseudotsuga menziesii
GAGAGAATGGGATAAGTGTACTGTCAAAATTGAATATATAGTTGTCGTTCAAAATTTGTAATAAACAATTAAAAAAATTGACAATAGCTCATGTGATAACTGCACTTAATGGAATGGTAATCTGGAGGCTGTGTGATAGTGTAACTCCATCTAGCAACTCAGAGTCGAGCTAATGTGTACAAGATTTATCTGAACTTCATTTTTCCCTAGGGTTGAGCTAATGTACAATTCATGTGACACTCGAACTCCTAATAAACTCCTCTGAACTCATGTGATAACTGCACTCGGTGGAATAATAATGTGCATTTCGTGTGACAATGGTACTCCTTTTAGCAACTTGGAGTCGAACTAATGCGCACAAGGCTTAGTGGAACTCCATTTTGCAGCTGGGAGTTGAGCTAATATGAAATTCATGTGATAACATGTAGCTGAGGCAAGAGGCACACACAACCAGTGATTAGATAGCTTATTTGTGACACCTAATGTATTGCCTATGGATGTTCACTAGCCACAAGTTAAGTGGTAGTACAAGTTATGACAAAAAATAATTCAAATAATTAAAAAAATTCTAGGTAAATGAGTAAATGCATCTTTATTTACATTTTATATCTTAGAGAAAGGTGGATGGTAAATGAAAGGAAAGGTAAAGGTATTAATGTATGAATTCAAAAATTTAGATGGTGAAAAGTGAAGATATGCATGTATATGGTAGTATAAAATGTTGAAATTAATCTTAATTTAATTCAATAAAATAGGTAAATTCTCTTTAATCTTAAACTAGTGTAACGTCCCCAACCCTCCGATCGGCGAAGAGGACGCTACCGATGCTACTATCTACCCAAGAAACTAGCCCCATGAACATAAAATGACAATTGCATTGAAGTAATAACATGCACAGATACATAAATGTTTAACACACAACGGAAGCAAATCCATTCCATTCATTCACATGTTCATTATAATTCATTATCAAAAGTAAATGTAGAGATTTAAACACAAGAATACTTATCTTATGAAGGAGCCCATCCACAACTAGCCATGTCGCTGCAACGTTCCACCCAACCATAGGTCAGTGTGCTCATCAATCTCTCAGTAACACTGCCACCCCCAAGCTGGGCATGATTTCCACAAGGAATAAGGAACACTAGCAGGCTCACACATAGCCAAAGATATGTCAAAACTCAGCCAAGCCAAAGCTATGTTTGGGTTTATCATACTGCTAAGGGGATGGAAAGGCTCGTTTTGCTAAGCTAGTGAGCTCAACCGTAGAGCTATGGACACCTACACAAGATCTGACTTGGATTTCCCAGCACATACACACCCAACATAAGGAATCATCCCCTTCTCTGTTGTACAGTCCCTCAGGCTATGCATTCCCTTATAATGTTATTCAGGATGTCTAGTAAGGAATAATCAGCCCTCAAGATCTCTCAGTGAGGCTCCTCATGCACTAGGTTTATCAAGCAGTTTACCTCTACCACTCTTAACTGGATTTAGGCCCAAACACAAATGCATACACAACAATTACACAATTTATGGGTTGAGGAAAACAATTCGACAATAAAATGAACTACCAAGGAGGGTAAGAACAACCCCTAACAACAAATTCAATTTCCTAGGGACGTTTTGGCCCTAACGTGGCCAAAAACGAACTCAACCACACCCAAGAAAACGTGGTCTCTCCTCCAAATCATTGGGCAATTAAAAAAACGATTTATAGCTTAGCAATTAGTGGGGAAAATGCAACAAAAACGTTGGGGAAGAAACCCAATCACATATCATTACAAAAACGAATCCACAGCCCAAGAGCATGAAGAAATGACTGCCCACGTGAGGGAAAAACACAAACACATCAACCCCAAAATGAATTTCACACACAGAAAATTCCCAGCCGCTTGAGAGAGCCCCAACGTGGGTGAATGATGATGAGGAAAACCCCCAAGAGCTCCAAAATCATGAATGAGGATCACAGCAGGCAAAATCATGGAGGCAAGACAGCTCCCAAGCTTCATTGTGTGAGGAAAATGAAGAACGTGGATGTATGGCCAAATGGGCATGCATTTTGGGTGTTTTCTTGCCCCAAAAGTCAAAATTGATTTACCCCAAATTCAAATTTCCTGCCCATACTCTTCCCATCCCCATGCAATAACTACTTCAACCAATTTTTGACAGAATTAAATGATTGGGTGAATGAGACAAGAAAAGTAGTTGACTGTTTCATGGGTTCTCCCTTTGACATTTGGCTTTTCCCCATTGGCCCCAAAGGTTAAATATTCCCCCTCCTCATCCTTAGGAATACCATGCCCTTTTCATTATGGTTACATTAACATAGCTGGTTGTGGGTATTTTAATTAAATTGCATATTTACATGACGCCAAAATTATAATATGCCAGCTAGCACGAAATACCATCATCAACGATTTTAATCACCAGAACATAAAACGTTAAATAGATGGTGGGGCTTTTGACTTTAGCTCCACACCATGATTAATTACAATATATGCATCATATACATTTAATGTAAACGGAATCAAAACCATAGTATTACAACTAGATCTTAATTACAACATTTACAACTATTAGTACCATTATTATATTTTTTCAATAAAATAATATATATTTGAATTTTTTTATATAAATAAATAAACTATTATTATTTATGTACACAATAATATTACTCTTATTATTAATAATACAAACTATAAATATTTACTTAAAAAAAAATACATCACCGATTAAGTAAGTTACAACTATTAAATCCATAAATATTATAAAAACAATTTGAACCTCTAATCAATAACCTAACAACTTATCGGTCGGATTCGATCGAGGACGATCTGGAGGAGGCCGATCACGCGAGAGGAGAACCGAAGCCAGTGGATCTCTCGATCTGCGATCTGAAGCCAGTTTTGGCTGCGCTCTGCTCTAGGGCTCCCTGCTCTTGCCTGCCGCCATGGCTGGTCCAAGGGGAGGGGATCCCCCTCCCTCCTCCTCTCTTCTTGCGAAAGACGCCTTCAGCAAACTGATTTCTCCTTCTAGAATGAATCTGGCAGCCAAAGAGGCCCCGAAATTTGTAAAAAAACTTGACTCTATTCCAGAAATTGCCTTGCCTGAGGAGCATTCCATTAAAATCGCCCTGGCACTAGCTGAAAGAGGCCTGGTTGGCCAGTTCACGGGGCTCTGGCCCTCTCCTAAAACCACGGATGATTGGATTCAGCGTAATTGGAGACCCCATCTGAAGAACAGTGTCACCTGCTACCCGGTTGGCAGAGGATTCTTCGTCTTCGAATTCATCTCAAAAGAAGACCGTGATCTCATCTTCCGAAGTGGCCCCTAATTCATGGGTTCCCAAGGACTTTATCTGAACAGGTGGACCCCGGACTTTGACCCTACAGTCAACGTCCCCAAAGAGGTCCCGGTTTGGGTAAGGCTCCCCAATCTCCCGATCCATTGCTGGAACGTCCAAGCCCTGGAAAAAATAGGAAATGCCCTAGGCCGGTACATTGACAAAGCTGACAATAAAGGCCAGTACTCCTGTGCTAGAATATGTGTTGAAGTTGATCTGGAGGCGGGACTCCCAGAAGCCGTCAAACTTTCAGTAGGATCATGGTCTCATTTCCAGAAACTCGATTATGAACAACTACCGTTTAAATGTCGGCTCTGCCATGAGCATGGCCATTTCCAACGCAGCTGCCCAAAAGCACAGACGGAAGAAGAAGGTGAAGGTTGGCAGAGGGTAAAAAAAGGCAAGGGCCCCAGCAAGCCAACCGAAAAAAAAAGGCCCTAGCAACGTTCTGAAATCTGATCCAAAAGCCCCACCGAAGGATCCTGTTCTCTCTCCAGAGTTGCAACCAGTTACTACGGCCCATGGAGAAAGCCCCCCTTCTACGAGCGCCCCAGAAGCTCCTCCGGTTATTACTATTCAAGAATCCTCAGCCACTAAATCTGCTAATCCTGTGGAAACGCAAGACAGTCAAGGGGGAAATGCATTGGAACTCGGAGAAATCCAGCCAGAACCTGCACACCCATTAGTTAGAAGCTCCTCTACCTGTGGAGATTCACGAGAAGCAGAAGCAGATCCTTCAGCCATGGACTCTGATCCAGGAGGAGACAATGATGATGGATCTTCCGAATCCGGAAGCTCGTATGCTACCCCAATCAAGAAGACAAGGGGTCGGAAATCCAACAGAAAACAAAGGGAGGAAAGGTCTTATGCAGATATTCTGCAAGGATCCCAGCTAACTCTCAAAGCTATGGTGAACACCAGATCCAAGCATGGCCAGCCCTCTAAAGGGGCCATCCCCTCCAAAAGTAAATAATGCGGTACATCTCCTGGAACTGTAGAGGTCTTGGCAGTCCGCAGAAAGTTGAAGCAATGAAAGACCTAGTAAGAATCAACAAGCCAGAGATCCTACTTGTTTAGGAGACAAAAATGGAGGATGGTTCTGCCCTCCATGCTGGAAATACATTCTGGAAGAAAGGCCCGGGAACAGCTGTCAGCTCCAGGGAAGCCTTAGGAGGACTTGCCACCTTTTGGGACTCCTCCAAATATGAGCTAATCTTTGTTCACAATACTATGCACTGGATCTACACCAACCTCATCCACAAAGACTCTGGTCATTATGTAAGTATGTTTAATCTCTATGTTCCAATCTTGTTAGCGGAAAAAAAAGTTTGCTGGGATTCTATTGGATCGTTCTTAAACCTCCAAAGACCTGAAAACATTATCATTGCTGGAGATCTTAACGTCACTCTGGCAGCAAATGAGAAAAAAGGTGGATCCATAGTCCGCGATCCTTCTCAGGAATGGGTCGAAGACATCATCTCAGGATGGGATCTAGTGGATATAAAACCCCCCAGAGGTAACTTCACTTGGACGAACAAAAGACTAGGGCCAGGGCATATTGAGGCCCGCCTTGACAGGTTTCTCGTCCGCTCCACCTTCCTCACCCTGGGGCTTTTTGCTTCGTCCAAAATCCTTCCCAACTGTATTTCCGATCATAAACCAATCCTCCTTGAGCTCTCTGTTGAGGAAGATCTTGGCCCCATCCCTTTCAGGTTCAGTCCCCTTTGGATCCATCAAGAGGGCTTCTACCATATTGTCACTAGCTCCTGGAGCAAAAAAGTCACTGGAAACCCCTCCTTTATCTGGGAAGAAAAGCTCAGAAGGCTTAAACATGATCTCAAGAGCTGGGCCAAGTCTCTCCCCTCCCCATTCTCTAGCAGGAAAGATAGCCAGGTTGCCTTGGAAAATCATCAAATACTCATGGAATCTGTCCCTATCACAGAAAGCATTATCCGGGAAGAAAGAAACCTTCAGAAAGCCTATTATAAAGCCTGCAGAGATGAAGAAGAGTACTGGCGCCAAAAATCTCGAAACCTTTGGCTAACCAGCGGTGACAAAAACACTTCCTTCTTTCATAAACAAGCTGAAGCAAGGAAAAACTTCAATTCCGTGAAGGAAATTACTCATCATCATAAGCTGATTAAAGATGCTGAAGGCATTAAAAAAGCTGCCTTTTCCCATTTCCAAGATCTTTACAATGCTCCTGCTGCTGATCTCATTGATCCCAATGCTTATCCTATCTCTTTGGTCCCTGCTCTCGTTCAAGCCTCTGTCAATAACACCCTTGCTACTCCTGTGACTATGAAAGAACTCAAAACAACGCTGGACCATATGAAACCTGATAGTGCCCCTGGGCCTGACGGTTTCACTGCCAGATTTATCTCCAGTTGCTGGGATATCATCAAATATGATCTACTGAAGATGGTTCGGAACTCTCAAATCCATCATAAGCTGGGCGGGAGCACAAACTCCTCTTTCTTGGCCTTGATTCCAAAGGAGACGGGAGCTTCTAATTTTTCAAGATTCCGTCCAATCTCCCTTTGCAACACCGGTTACAAGCTGGTCACTAAGATCATAGCCAACAGGATTAAAAAAATTCTGCCTAAAATAATCCCTGAGAACCAAGGAGGTTTCATAAAGGGGAGGAAAATTCTAGATAATGTTATCCTTGTTGAGGAGGCTATTCATTCAAGCTTCCTCCGAAAGGAGAAAGGCATGGTTGTGAAACTAGATCTAGCCAACGCCTTTGACAGAGTAAATCATGAATTCCTCTTTGCTGTTATGGAGAAATTTGGTTTCTCCACTGAGCTCATTGGCTGGATCAAAGGATGCATCTGCTCCCCTTGGATTGCCCCGTTGGTCAATGGAAGGCCAACCAATTTTTTCCAAGCCTCTAGAGGGCTGCGCCAAGGCTGCCCTTTGTCTCCACTTCTATACGCCATCCAGGCTTCCGTGTTCAGCTACCAACTTAACAACTGTCAGCAGGACCTTTCTATGCCTGGGCTTCGCATGGCCCATAATGTAAAGGAAATAAATCATGCCCAGTTCGCAGATGACACTCTGCTGCTGGGTGGAGCTGGTGTTCAATCTGCAAAGAACTTCAAGAAGGAGCTAGACATCTATCTTCAGATCTCTGGAAGCAAAATCAACCTGCAAAAAAGCAAAATTTACTGCTGGAACAGCTCTGTGGATGATATAGGAAGAACCTCTAGAGTTCTGGAAATGGAAAGCTACCAGAACTGGGACTCCTTCACATACTTAGGTGTCCCGATTTTTAAATCTGCCATCAAAACCAAGAATTGGAACCCCATGGTTGAAAAGTTAAAAGCTAAGATTCAAAAGTGGGGGGTGCGCTGGCTCACCCTAGCAGGGAAACTGGTTTTACTAAAATCTGTTCTGTCCAATATCCCTATATATCAATCTTCTATTCTTCTGGCCCCTTCTTCTGTCATCAGCAAGATTGAAACTCTTTTCAAAAATTTCCTGTGGGAAGGGGGAAAGGAAACTTGAAAAATCCCCATCTGGTCAGCTAGGGCAAAGTCCAAAAGACCTACAGAGAAGGAGGCCTCCAAGTCAGAAGTATTCATGCTCAAAATTTAGCCATGGGAACCAAAATTCTCTGGCAGATTGTGTCCGGGAAGGCTAGTTGGAGCAAAAAGGTTCTGTGGAAAAAATATTTCTCTGGCCAGAGAACTCGCTGCCTTGACAAAAATCCTCCCAGCAAAATTGGCTCTCCAATCTATAAGCTCTGCCTCAAAGCCCTGGCGCATTTCAGATCTTTATTGTATTGGATACCTGGCAACGGAAAAAAAATTAATTTGTGGGATGATTCCATCCTCGGGGAAGAGCCTTTGGGGTATAATCCAGAAATCCAGAATATTAAACAGTGGCTCAAAGATCAGCATATCTTCACTCTATGGGACCTTTCAGCCTGGGACAATGAAAAAAATTGGATTGATTGGAAGTATGCAGACCTCCCCAACGATGTTGATGAGGAAGCCAAAACTCTGTCCGAGGTTCTGCAAGGTAAATCACCTCTTAACCAAGCTGTTTGTGATAAGAGAGGCTGGGGATCCAAGTCTGGAAGTTATACAGCAGCTGAAGGCTACCGGTCCTTAATGACGGTTCCTCACGTAGCCCCTAATCCGATCCAGTGGAATTTCGTTTGTTCTTCCAAGTCCATTCCGAAAGTTGATCTGTTTTGTTGGAATGTGGTTCATAGAAGTATTCTCACAACGAAAAATCTTAGAAAGAGAGGCCTGGAAGGTCCCTCAAGGTGCGCCCTATGCAAGAATGATGAAGAAAATATTGATCATCTTCTGCTGTCCTGTTCGTTCTCCAAAAAAGTCTGGAAAGAGGCTCTTCCGGTGAATCCTCCTAATTTTAATGTGCCGGAGTTAACAGCAGATCTGTTTACCAGATGGGCTGAATGCTCCCCCTTCCAGCTCTCCAAAAAAGCCCTCCTCAAATATGCCTGGATGCTCCTTCCTAAGTTCATCTTCTGGAAACTTTGGCTCGAAAGGAACAACCGCCTGTTCAGAGATGTGGAGAGCACTCCTTCTAGGATAGCGATGAAAGCCAAAGCCTTCCTTGGAGAAGCATTGGACCACAAACCTGATCTCTGGAATGCCAAACCTCTAGAGGACAGAGAAGCTTCATGGCTTGCTGGTTTCGCCTCTAGTGCTCATAAAACTTCCATTACCAGACCTCCAACTCTTGCTGCTTGGTAAATTCGAATGGATGAAGCAGATTTCTTAAATTGGAGACTCTCGCTGCAAGTTCATTGTCTGTTTTTTGATGGTGCCTCTAAGGGCAATCCAGGCCCTTCCGGAGGAGGAGGAGTGATCCTCTTGCCTTCAGGTTCCATTCATTCTTTCTTTGCTTGGGGGCTAGGAGTGGAGTCTAACAATTTTGTTGAATATCATGCTCTGTGGCAGGGTCTCAGGCAAGCATTAAGCCTTAACATCCAGAATATCTTAGTCTTTGGAGACTCCATAATGGTGATTCAGGCCATGAGATCGAATGCTAGTCCTCCCAGCATCCACATGAAGAGGATAGCCCAGAAAAATCAAATCTTAATGGGCAAGTTCCAATCCATAAGCTTTTTTCACATGTTGCGCCATCTAAACAAGGCAGCTGATCTTGAAGCCAATCACGCCACGCTCCTGAGCAGGAGCATCATTTCTATCAATGGAAACGCCTCTACCTGCAATCTCCCGTGACTCTTCCTTTCCTAAACGCGACCTCAGAGATCTCTACATTTTGATCTTGAAGCCAATCACGCCACGCTCCTGAGCAGGAGCATCATTTCTATCAATGGAAACGCCTCTACCTGCAATCTCCCGTGACTCTTCCTTTCCTAAACGCGACCTCAGAGATCTCTACATTTTGATCTTGAAGCCAATCACGCCACGCTCCTGAGCAGGAGCATCATTTCTATCAATGGAAACGCCTCTACCTGCAATCTCCCGTGACTCTTCCTTTCCTAAACGCGACCTCAGAGATCTCTACATTTTGATCTTGAAGCCAATCACGCCACGCTCCTGAGCAGGAGCATCATTTCTATCAATGGAAACGCCTCTACCTGCAATCTCCCGTGACTCTTCCTTTCCTAAACGCGACCTCAGAGATCTCTACATTTTGATCTTGAAGCCAATCACGCCACGCTCCTGAGCAGGAGCATCATTTCTATCAATGGAAACGCCTCTACCTGCAATCTCCCGTGACTCTTCCTTTCCTAAACGCGACCTCAGAGATCTCTACATTTTGATCTTGAAGCCAATCACGCCACGCTCCTGAGCAGGAGCATCATTTCTATCAATGGAAACGCCTCTACCTGCAATCTCCCGTGACTCTTCCTTTCCTAAACGCGACCTCAGAGATCTCTACATTTTCTGCTCTGGGAACCTGCTTATCAGCTTCTTTCTCGTGGGCCTTTGGACTTTAGAAAGACATGGCTGTTTTCCTAGAGAAATTCGAGGCTGTATTGATTATCCCGGCTCCATTTCATTCCCAGCTAGAAGCTACGATTTCACTGTTGACTGCCCTCCTCTCAGCGGTGACACGGTGGCTGCCCTCTATGAGCTATGTCGGCTGAAGATCGAATGGGCAAGCTGGAATACTAAGGGAAGTCCCAGCATCAAAATAAAGACTGGAGCAGACTGCCGTTGCTCTCCTCTGGATCGAAGGGGTGCAAAGAGAAGCTTGAAAACGCATCAGAAGGATTGGTTGACGGCCAAGAAGACCCTCTCTCCCAGTTCAAAGAGGCAGCGAACCAGTTTGGAGAAGTGGGTCGATGAATTAAAGCAAGGGAGCTTGTCTGTCAATAGCTCTTCTCCAAAATGGATACCTATTAATCTTAATTTCAATTCTGAAGCTCACGCCATTATTTATGAGCTCGTGTCCTTTGTGTCTTTCAATCGCCGGCCGTTAGATGTGCTTAAATCGTGTGGGAAAGTCCTGGCAACAGCTGGACTCCACTTGGTGTCATATCCGGTCAACTTTGGTCTTTGGTTTTCTTTTCTTATACCTTGTCTTGCTCAGGGATTCTTCCATTGTAACAAAGCTCCCGGAAGCTGATTTTCCGGTTCACTCTTAATCTACCCATCAGTTTTGGTTAAAAAAAAAATAACCTAACAACTTATCAATTTTATCAAACATGTTCCAAAAATAATCTATGTTCCAAAACATCATTACTCATCTCTTAATTCAACATAAATAAACTATGTTCCAAATTATCATTACCCATCTCTTCATTCAACATAGTATGTTTGTTTTAGTTGATTATGCAACATAAATAAACTATGTTTGAAATTTTGTACGAAAACATAATTACTTATCTTTTATTCCAATACATAATATGCTTGATTTAGTTGATTAACATTCATGACTTAAATTTTGGTTTTAAACTAATAATGATTATCAAACCATAATACACAATAGTGAACTTGTTAAAATTAATGGTCTATGTTTTTTTAGACAATAACGATTAAGAGGTAGATTTATCGGTCGGCAAAGCAGTTGTCGAGTACTTTTACATGGAAAAACTAATGTTTTGATAATTGGAGGTTGAAGTGTCCTATTCACCGAGACGAGTTACATCTGAAACATCTGCCTTGTTTGACATCTGCCATGGATAACGTCTCTTTTTCCCCGTCCTTCTTTGCCAGCTGCTCCAAGACTTGTTGTTCTAGATTGTTTGGGCAAGTCCCAACGATCCTTTGATGTTTCCCACTACGACTACACCAGAATCCTTGTCTTCAGAGAGCTCTTCCGGAGAGTGCATTGCTCAGGATTTAATCCGGCCTAGCTATTCTCACCGTAGCAACTGAATAATGGAATGAAGGATTCATGCTTCCAGAGCTTCCATGTGTCCCTCCACTGAAGCTCCTGGGGATGAAATGGAACAAGGGATGCCATCGAATGAGCTGATTAACAATGCTGATCTTTTGGAGGATCCAACGAATTCCCAGATCTTCCGGATTTGAGAGAGCTTAGCTACTTCGGCGTGAGGTTTGAGAAATTACCTTGGGCTCTTGACTTGTCACAGGCTCTGATCATTAGGACTCATGGATCATGGACTATGCCAGATCGTAGATGAAAGAGCCTTGAGAGGCCCAACGAATTGATTCTTTTATGGCAGGTGAAATATTGAAGACCTGGCTAGAAGACTCGCCTCTAGATTTAGGGGATATTGCACAAAGTTTCTGACCCATTTATTGAAAGTGTGCTCCTGCTCAGAAGCATTCCTTTGTTGGCTTCTAGATCAACCTTAGAGTTTAAGATTCGCAGGATATGAAAGAATCTTATTTTCTGAAACTTTGATTGCATAAGCTTGGCTTTCTTGAGAATGGTTGATAGATGCACTTGAGCAGGACTTATTTTCGAGTTTGCAGCTTGGATTATAATCTGAGAGTCACCAAAGACTGACAGAGAGGTAATTTTCAAGCTGTGGGAAAGCTTGAGCCCTTGCCAAAGTGCAAGAGCCTCCGCTCTATTGTTGGAATCGAAACCTAGCACCCAGGCAAAGCTCAAAATTGTATTGCCTCCAGGATCCAGGATAACCCCGCAGCCACCGGATGCCCCAGGATTACCCTTTGAAGCCCCATCAAAGAAGAGGAAGTGCTCCTCAAGGGATGACCTCTATTTAATGAAGTCCTATTCTATCAACCGAATGTCCCATTCAACATTGGAGGGAGATGGGGTATTGATTCTTGCCTGATGGTTCGGGACTAGCTCTTTTAGCCACTTATATTCCTCGCTGGTCAAAGCTGAAGCATTTGTGAGGGTAGCTTTGGCTTCTAGAGCCTCTCCTAGTAGAGCTCTGATTTTGGATCCTATTCTAGCTGGAGTACGGCTCTTCTCCCTGAATATCCTGTTGTTTCTCTCAATCCACAGTTTCCAACAGATGAACCTGGGGAGCCACATCCAACTGGATTTGAGGACATCCGTTTTGGCAGTGCTAAACGGTGATATGTTGGCCCATGTTTTCAGCAGCTCCTGGGTATTTGCTGGCATGGTGAATCTGTCCGAGCTTATTTTCAACGAATCCTTCCAGACTTCACTGGAAAAAGGACAAAGCACGAGTAGATGATCTACATTCTCCTCATCAGAAACACACAGAGGACACCTTGAGGGCCCTTCCATTCCTCTTCTCCTTAAGTTGTCACTAGTGAGGATGCTTTTGTGAGCAAGAGTCCAACATAAATAGTCTATCTTGGGGATAGAAGCATAGGACCAAACAAACTTCCACTGAGCTGGATCTTGAGGGACGTTGGGGATTGCCTGGATGGATTTGTATCCTTCAGCTGCCGAGTACGATCCGGAGGTCGAACCCCACCCTCTTTTGTCCTTTGAAACCACTTTTAACGGGGATTTTCCTTGAAGGAGCTTCCTTAAGGTGTTGGCTTCTCCTTCCAGATTTTCTGGTATCTCTCCCAGGTCCCAGTTATCCCAACTTTTCTATGCGTCATTGGACCAAATGGAAATGTCCCACAGGGTAAGAAGATTTTTGTGCTACATCCAATTTTTTATATTTGCCAGCTCAGCCTTCTGTCCGAGGGGCTGGTCCCCAAGGATCAAATCATCCCAATATCTTATCTTTTTCCCATTGCCAGGTATCCAGTAGAGGTTAGATTTGAAGTGCTCCAGGGCTGTGAGGCAAAGCTTGAAGTTTGAGGATCCAGTTAAAGTTCTTGGAGGCTTATCCAAGCATCTTGAGCGGTTACCTTGGAAATATTTTTTTCCACAGAACTTTCTTACTCCAGCTGGTGTGCCCAGAAACTAAGTTCCAGAGGAGTTTGGATCCTAAAGCTAAGTTTTGAACAGCAATGTTTCGGACTTGGAGACCTCCTTCCAGAATTGGCTTCTCTATTTTGTCCCAGCTAACTAAATGAAGCCTTCTTTCGTTATTTTTCCCACCTTCCCACAAAAATCTTCTCAACAGGGAATCCACTTTGCTGATGAAGGATTTAGGGGCAAGAAGAATGGTGTTTTGGTAAACAGGAATACTTGAAAGGACAGATTTTAAGAGAGTCACCTTACCTGCTAAATTAAGTCAGGCTGCCCCCCAGGCTTGAATTCTGATTTTCAGCTTGTCCAGCAGCGACAACCAGTGGGCCACTTTGGGGAAAAATTTGAGGATGGGAATCCCAATATATTTGAAGAAATCCCAGGAGAGAGTCCCCTCCATCCCTAAGAGCCTTGTGATTCCTGTCATATCCCTTATGGGGCAGTTCCAACTGTATATCTTACTTTTCTGAAAGTTTATCTTACTTCCTGAGACCTCCTTGTAAATGTCAAGCTCTCTTTTGAATAAACCGGCTGAGATAATGCTTGCTCCCCCAAGGAGCAAAGTGTCATCGACGAATTGGGCATGGTTTATGTCTTTTACATTTTGGACCATCCAGAGGCCAGCAAGAGAGCGGATCTGCTGGCAGTGATCCAATTGGAAGTTAAGCACCGAGGCTTGAATTGCGAAGAGGAGCGGGGACAAGGGGCAGCCTTGCCTAAGCCCTCTTGAGGCTTGGAAGAAATTCGTAGAGCGTCCATTGACCAGAGGGGCGATCCAAGGGGAGGCATTATAGGCTTTAACCCAGTTTATGAAATCCTTAGAAAACTCGAATTTCCCCATTACTGCAAACAAAAAACGTGTCTCACCCTGTCGAATGCATTCGCCAAGTCGAGCTTGATTACCATGCCTTTTTCTTTCTGTTGACAGCTCGAGTGGATTGCTTCTTGAACAAGCACTATATTGTCCAGAATCTTCTGCCCTTTTATGAAACCACCTTGGTTTTCAGTAATGATTGCCAGCAAAATATTCTTAATCCGATTGGCAATGATTTTAGTAATTAGTTTATAGCCTGTGTGGCATAAAGAGTTGGGCCTGAATCTGCTGAAGTTATTGGCTCCTTTTTCTTTTGGGATCAGGGCCAGGAATGCCAAGTTGGTACTACCCCCTAACTTGCTACTACTCTAAGATTTCCTGACCATTCTCAGGAGGTCAACTTTGATGATGGACCAACAAGTTGAGAAGAACCTTGCTGTGAACCCATCGGGCCCCGGGGCTTTGTCAGCGTCCATACGATCCAAAGCTTTTTTAAGCTCTTCCATTCTGATCGAGGCATCTAGAAGGAGATTATCAGTTTCTTGGACTAGCTTTGGGACGAGATCAAGCGGGTAGCAGTTTGCATCAATTGGGTCCTCTTCCGGGGCTGAGAAGAGGTCTTTGAAGTAGGAATGGGTTTCTTTCTTAATGCCTTCAAAGTCTTTGACCAATTTTCAATGAAACTGAATTTCATTTACAGTTTTGAAATGCTTGCGAGCCTCAGCCTGCTTGTCAAAATAGCTAGTATTCTTATCTCCTGCTTGCAGCCACATACTTCTGGATTTCTGCCTCCAGTACTCCTCTTCCACCCTGCATGCTCTATGGAAATCTTTTTGAAGATTTTCTTCTTTTTGTAACAGATCTTGAGAAACTTCAACGTCCTCCATGATCAATTGCTGGCTCCCTAGTGCAGCCTGCGCTTCTTTTCTTTTGGAGGTGGGTGAAATCAGCGATTTAGCCCATTTTTTCAGCTCTTTTTTGAGGACCCTCGGCTTTTCTTCCCAGACATAGAAAGGGAGCCTTGGATCTATCAGTTCCAAGCCTTGGAGACCACACCCATGAACCCTTCTTGCTGAATCCAGAGGGGTCTGAATTTGAAGGGTATGGGACCAAGATTTTTACCCAAGGACAGCTCGAGAAGAATGGGTTTATGATCAGAGGTGTAAATGGGCAAGATTTTAGAGGAGGCCATGAGATCAAAAGATAGGAAAGAGGATTGGATGAGGAATCTATCAAGGCGAGCAACAATGTGGCCTAGGCCCCTTCTTTTGTTCGTCCAGGTGAATTTTCCACGGGAGGGCTTGATATCCTCTAGCTCCCAATCTAAAATGATGTCTTCAACCCATTCTCTAGCTTGATCTCTGACTGGTGAGCCTCCCTTTTTTTCTTCTACTGCAAGGGTGACATTAAGATCCCCTGCAATAATGATATTAACGGGATTGTGCATGCTAAGATAGGACTTTAGGGAGTCCCAACATATTCCTTTTTCAGCTGGTGATACAGGTAGAGAAACATTGAACAGACTTACATGATGACTAGAGTCTTTATGGAGAAGTTTGGTGAACAACCAATGTGTGCTGCGTTCTTCAGCTTCCAGGTCGTATTTGGAGTTGTCCCAGAAGGTAGCTATCCCTCCTAAGGCTCCTCTTGCGTTGACTGCTTTTCCTTGACCTTTTTTCCAAAATGCTTTGCTTGCTTGGAGGAGAGCGAGGTCCTCCAATTTTGTCTCCTGGATGAGAAGTATTTTGGGCGAATACAATCTTACAATGTCTTTTAGAGCTTCTTCTTTCAGATTGCTGCCTAGACCTCTGCAGTTCCAAGAGATGTATTGCATTACTTAATAGCTTGGGAGGTTGTGGCTCCCTTTGGAGCTTGGCCTTGCTTGTTGGTGGATCTGGTATTTATCAATCCTTTGAGGGTCTTCTGGGAACCTTGGAGAATATCAAGGTAGGTTTTTTCCTCTCTATGTTTCTTCTTAGTCTTTCGACCCAAGGTGACCTTGACAAGGGTGACTTGGGAGCTGCTAGATTCGGTTCCTCCGTCCTCGAAGTCCCCACATGAGTTCGAGCCCAGACTAATGTGATCTTCCTCTGCTTCTTTTTCCCTTTGGTCGTCCACTGGGGGAGTTAGGTCTGCCAGGTTCCTAGTTTCCCTAGTTTCATTCACATCATGCCCAGATTTCTCTGATCCCTCCAGGGTTTCATTGGTTTTCCCCGAGGTTGATCCATCCTTTGACTTTCCTATGGGTTTAGAGTTTGGTGGGGGGTTCGCTGATGATACTGAGCTTTTTTCCTGCTTGGTTTCGGGGCTGTCTTACTCTTTTTGACCTTTTTCCAGCCTTCTCCATCCTCTTTGTCTTCTGGTTGTGCCTTAGGGCAGTTCCTTTGGAAATGGTCGTGCTCGTGACATTTTTTGCACTTGAATGGGAGCTACTCATAATCTAGCTTTTGATAATGTTGCCATGACCCAACAGTGAGTTTTACTGCTTCTGGTAGGTCGGCTTCCAAATCCACTTCTACACAGATCCTGGCGCAGGTGTATTGGCCTTTGTTGTCTGCTATGTTAATAAATCTGCCAAGTCCGTTTCCAATCTTTTGCAGTGAATGGAAGTTCCAGCAGTGGACCGGTAGGTTCGAGAGCCTGACCCATACTGGCACTTCTTTAGGCACGTCGACCGTGGGATCAAAATCGGGCGTCCACCTGTTGAGATACAGACCTTGAGACCCCATGAAGTAAGGGCCGCTCCCGAAGACCAGATCTCGATCTTCCTTGGTTATGAACTCAAATATGAAGAATCCTCTTCCAATGGCGTAGCAGGTCACACTATTCTTCAGCTGGGGTCTCTAGTTACGCTGGATCCAATCGTCGGTGGTTTTTGCAGAGGGCCAAAGCCCCATAAACTGTCCTATCAATCCTCTTTCAGCCAGAGCTAATGCAATTTTAATGGGTTGCTCTTCAGGCAAAGCAATTTTAGGAACTCCATCCAGCTTCTTTACGAATTTTGGGATAGAAGGCATGGCTGGTTTCTTCCCAGCTTGCCCGACAAGCTTCCTGAAGGCCTCAATAACAGAGATCGGAGGGGCGGGAGGTGGCTCTCCACCCCCAAGCGCACTCATGGCGGCACTGGGTCGTTCCCTGCACCAAGAAACCTAGAAGGCTGACACTGAGATCAACGGTGACAGCTCTGTGTTATTTAATGGCCTATGTTAAATGGTTCTTCGTTATGCAATTTTTGTTTTAATTTAAATTTATTTAGATATTTAAAAAATTAAATAAATTAAATATTGAATAATGGTTTAAATGGAAGTAACTTAATGTTTAGACAATTTGCACCATTATTTCGGTGATTTTTTTTTTGGCAAAAATCCATTTTAAAATGGTTGAAATCACACTTTTGGGTTGTTGAATTTGCATAATAGAGATGCTCTAGGAATAATCTAGATAGCTGAATCCATTTATGCAGTCAAAATTGCAATTCTAGCAACAAAAAATAAAATTTCAACTATTTTTTCCATTAGCCCATTTCAACTAAAATAACAGAAAAATATACAAATCCTCTAAACATTAGCTTACTCTTTTTAAATGTTTTCCATCTTTGCTTTTGAAACCCTTAAAGTTTTGTAGAAAACATAAATTTTTTAAAACTTACAAATTATCATAAATAATGTGAATATATAAAATATAGCTTTTATATATATATATATCTCATGTTGAATATATAAATAATTTGTTGGAAAAAATACTTAATAATACAATTAATAATATTATTACTATATTTTAAATAAGATAATACATACTTCAATTTATGAAATAATTTTGAAATAAGATGTATATATTTCAATTTATATAATCATTAATTACTTTGTTATAATATGTATATTATTTAATTTATATTTATGTTTGGAGTATATAAATTTTTACTGATAGTGATTTAAGAAGTATATTTATGATAAAAATAAAAATAAATTTTATTTAATTTATACTATTAGAATTTTGATGTTTAACATAATTTTATGATAAATGTAAAAAACTCCATAATCAGGCTATCTAATCTTATTTTATTTCATTTGATGTAAATATTGAAAATCTATTCTTCTATTTCATTTGACCCAAATATTAAAAATCTATTTTTCTATTTCATTTGATGTAAATATTGAAAATCTATTCCGCTCTTTAAAGTTGTAGATTCTTCAAATTAGGCTAACTTTTTTGACTATATGACTATTGAAAATCTATTCCGCTCTTTAAAGTTGTAGGTTCTCAGTGTCTCCACTCAAGTTCATAACCCATGACTATATGTACATGACACCTACGGGACTGTCAAAATTTACAATAATGAAAAAAAAAGGGTTGTGCCATGCTAGGTTTAATACCACCAGTAGGCGTTTATACAACCTTTAACATTTGAATACTGGCATGTTTAATAATAATGGTTAGCTTTAAGTGAGCCAGTCTTTTTATGGCTGAAAAATAAGCTATTGAAATAAACTCTGAATTTGCGGTCTTTAAACACCCAATATAAGGTCAAGCGTTGCCATTTGAAAGCCTTTAAGTCAATATTTAGAAATAAAAATTTAAATAAATAAAACCACTCAATCTTAAGTCAGTAACTTGCTTCACTTCTTTGAATGTGTAAGTCACCGTACCAAATAAGGGTAATGCTATGCTACTCGCTAGTGGGCTATACGCAAGGAGGGTTAAAAAAGTTAAAGAAGGGTGGGCGCCATTCCAGATAGAGGTGGGTTAAACATTGCATCGGATGGAACAAATAAAATGATAGGCCAATTATTCCTAAATATATTTTATTAACACTGGGAACAAATAACAAATAAAAATTAAGCGAGACATGCAAAGCGGTGAACAAATGAAAATAAAAGAAGCAACAAGAGGCGTAGATACGTACCTCGTGAGGGATTTCCTTTGCAGAAATCGATTTGATTTGTTGTCTCAACATAGCCTTTATCCTTTTTCCATTTATGTAGTGAACTTAAAATACTAATGCATAAGAAATTTCAAATAAATGTTAGATTACATTTAAAATTAAAAGAACAATGCAAAACATAGACTAGCATATCGAACTTAAAATTAAAAGAAGAACAATTTGGTCTGAATCCATAACAAAGAAGAGCAAATTGAAATAAACCTAACATTACAGACCATCATTCTTCCAACACGAGAGCGTATAATTATTACCTAACATTATAGAGTAGAGCAATATCCTTCCAACAATAGAGCAAAGCAGAGTTTCAAATCAATTTCCCCTCGAGGCCATCCTCCTCTATCACATACTCCCATGACTTAAACTCAACTACTAGACTCACGACTTTAGACTCCCATCTAGCCAGATGAGACTCCCAACCACACAAACTCACAAACGAGAAGTGCTCCCCCAACACAAATAAATAGAAGAGAAGGACAAAGAGGAGGAAAACCTTTTGAAACTAAGATTGCAAATAGATATACCCACATTCTCTTCTTGCTTTTTCGTTTCCTCTTTTCTTCTTGCTTTTTTATTTTCTCTTGCTTTTTCAATGAACAGAATATCATATGATAAGCATCCCCACATCCCCCTCTTGAGAACCAATTAAGAAGAATTGCTTTCCCAACCAGATAAGGCGAATTATAAGGAAGGGTGCTTATTGTTCTTGGAAAAAGCAAACATGCCTCTGCCTTTTTATTTAACTTCCAAAACGATAGAAAAGTGTCCTGCAAAATTTGTTTGAAATCCATTTGCTTCACTATCTTCAATATGACACCCCACTAAAAAAATATTCCAAAAGTAGAACGAAAAATGCGGCTTATCTTTGGAGCAGCAGTCTCCATGGTGGTTTCCGACTCTGAAATGACGCTTTTTTAGGTGCACTACGTTTCATTGTGAAAACTCTTCTTCGCTTTAAAACACCATTAACAAGTATGTTATTGTAAAACATCGCTAAGAAATATGTTACTAAAAACTGCAAAGAGTTTTAGTGGGGGGGGTTTATGTCTAGTCGTTCACTAAAACCGACGATCTTGTCAAATTCCATGAAGACTTCAACATTTTAAATGTTTCTCCTATTTTATGGCTAAATAACTCGTGGAAAACTGGGGTGGTTTTTCATCGTTTGTTGGAAAAGTTTGTCGTCAATGCTAAGCAGGCCAAGCCAGAAACATGAGTGTTGTTACAATTGCGGTTATGTTTTGTTGATAGGTTGAAGCATCAATACTTATGTGAATTTACTTTACAATAAAAGAGCCACAAGGTGACAATGTCTTCGATGAAAGTTATAGAAAGAGAAACTTAGAAGAAAAACATACATGTAAAAGACACTCAACAATGTCCTTTTTCATTCGTGGCTAAATATACTGCTTCCTGGCTGTAGCAATTGTTTTCTGATATCCTGGGTGACCAAAATATGGAGCTTGATGGATTTCATCCATAACAATTCTCCTCAACTCTACCACATTTGGAATATAAATTCTATTCTTATAAGTAAGAAGTTCATCTTCTTCCAATTTATATCCCTCATACTTCTTTTCAAGGATTTGCTGCTGCAACTTGTCCTTTATCTGCACATACACTTCAACTTCAGTAGTATGATTAATAACCTACTATCTCAAATCTAGCTGGCAAGTACTAAGAGATGCCACATGCATTTTATGCATCTTCCTCCTGAGTGGATGAAATGTCAGCAGGTGAAGGTTGAGCATCAACACCCAACAAGTTTATTGCAGCCTTTGCTAGTCCTATAATGGAAATGGAAAGTCATTTCCATGGATTTTATTATAGGATTTCCAATGACTGTGAGACAACATGATTCCATCATGGTTGTGGTGGACAAGTTGACAAAGGCATCACATTTTATACCGGTCAAGTCCACATATAAGGCTGATGGCATTGCAAAAATATTCATGAAAGAGATTTTCAGATTGGATGGATTGCCTAAGGCAATAATTTCTGACAGGGATACCAAGTTTACTTCCAATTTTTGGAAAAGTATGTTTGCAGATTTGGGTACAAAGTTGAACTTCAGTACCACCTACCATCCTCAAACTGATGGGAAAACAAAGAGAGTGAATCAGGTGCTTGAAGACATGCTTTGCTTGTATGTGATGGACAAGCCATCCAAGTGGAAAGATTATTTAGACTTGCTATAATTTGCATATAACAATGGACACCAAGTATCATTGGGAATGAGCCCATACGAAGCTCTATATAGTAGAAGGTGTAGGACACCAGTGACTTGCGATAATCCAGTGAACATGATTGTGCTTTGTCTAGCATTGCTCAAGGAAATGGAGCAAGAGGTTGCAAAGATTAGGTAGAACCTGAAAGCAACTCAAGATAGACAAAAAATCTATGCAGATAAGTATAGAGTGCATAGAGAGTTCGGTGTTGGGGATCATGTTTATCTTAGAGTGAGGCCAAGGAAGAGTTCCTTGAAGCTTGGAAGTTGTGCCAAGCTGTCACCTAGATATTGTGGGCCCTTTGAAGTGCTTGAAAGAATAGGTCCAAGTTGCATATAGACTTGCATTGCCTACTAGCACTAGAGCTCATAATGTTTTTCATGTTTCTTTGCTTAATATAAATGTACATGATCCTCGCCATGTGATAAATTGGGATGTGATTCAGGTGAAACCCGAGGGAGAGTTCCAAACTAAGCCATTGTGCATCCTCGACAAGAAGGTCATAGTGCTATGGAATCAAGCCATTGGACAGGTAAAGGTGCACTGGAAGCACTACGGTCCTGATGAGGCTACGTGGGAGCTACAACATGCCATGTGATTGACACATCCATTTTTGTTCAATTTTGCAGAGCACAAAGGACAGTGCTAATGTAAGGCAAAGGGGAATGTAATACCCCAGTTTTGACCCCATGGTATTTAAAATTGTACACGATATATATATATATATTGTATTTGAATCATGGCAAGGAGCTCAAGGCCAAGGACCTGCCATTGATTTGGTGTTTTGTGTATCGATGATCAAGGTTGATGCCGATGGTTCTCGTGCTGGTCAGGCACAGTATATTTTTTGAGATATCATGTAAATATGCAATTTAATAAAATTCCACAACTAGCTGTGCACTACAATGAAAAGAGATGGGGGCATGATTTCATAAGGAATAGGGAGAGGGACTTGTCCAAACCCATGAGCCAATAGGGTGAGACGAGATGTCAATGAGAGAACCCATGAGCTCTCATCTATCTTTTTTGTCCTCTGTCCTCAATCATTCATTTATTCAAGAAGTTGGTTGAGGCAGTCAATGCCTTGGGCAGAGCAATGCATAGCAATTTGTGTTTGAGCAAAGCCTGTAGCCTGTAGTCTGGGGAATTCACGTTCTTTCTTTTGAATCAAGCAATTGCGGGGATGTGTTCCCATCCTGTCATTTCCTGAGTCACGGAGAACACATTTTTGGTCTTCCCCGTTCGTTTTGGGATTCATTATGTTTTTCCTGAGTCGCACGGAGTTGGGGGGTTCGACAGTGTATCCTGATCTCGTAGAGTTTTTCCTCATGTGTTCACTATCCCGAGTCAGGGGGGGGAGCGTGGTTTCATTCAGCAGCGTTATCCTCACACCGAGTTCTTCATCCCATAAACACAGCAAGAGCTAGCATAGTGTTGCTACGTGTTTTGCAGTGTTGTTCTGTGTTACAACGTGGAGCCCTGTGTTGTTGTGTTCCTTGTGGTTGTTGTTATGTGTGCCCTGGTTTGGGTCTGAACTATATGCAATACTTAGGAGTGGAAGAGACGTCGAATGGGATTGATAAACATAGTGCCGAGAGGAACCTCACAAAAAGATAAGATAGGCTGGTGAATCTTCTATGCACATCCTAAACAACACTGGAAGGGAAGGTATAGCTTGAGGGACTGTGTAGCAGAGAAGGGGATTTTTTCCTTGTGTTGGGTGTGTAGGTATTATGGATGCCAAGCCAGATAGATATTGTGGAGGTGCCCCTATCCCTTGAATGAGCCACTAGCTTAGCCATTCTTCCTTTCCACTGCCTTACTAGCTTGATAAACGTAGATTGGCTTGGATGATAGCCTGATAAACTCAATTGGATATTAGCTTGGCTGGGCAGCCTGATATACCCAATTGTATATTGGCTTGGATGAGCAACCTGATCAACCCAACTGTTAGTTGGATTGGCTATGTCTTGTTGTGCATTTGGCCATGTGTAATCATTAGCTGGACATCCTGATAAACCCAAAAGTGTCATGGCTTGGTTGAGTAGCCTGATAAACCCATCTGTTAGTTGGCTTGGCTAGTCCTGAATGTGAATGTTGGCTTGATTGCTTGCAGTCTCATAAACCCAACTGTTGTTGGTTTGGTTGAGTAGCGTGATAAACGCAACAATGTATTGGCTTGTTGCTTGCAGCCTGATAACCTCAACTGTTAGCTAGCTTGGTTGAGAAGCCCGATAAACCCAACAGTGAGATGGATTGGCTGAGTAGCCTAATAAACCCATTTGTTAGTTAGCTTGCTTGGTCCTTAATGTGAATGTTGGATTGACTGCTTGCAGTATGATAAACCCAACTGTTACTGGCTTGGCTGAGTAGCCGGATAAACCCAGCAGTGTTTTGGATTGTTTGCTTGCAGCCTGATAAACCCAATTGTGAATTGGCTTGGCTGGACAGTATGATAAACCCAACTGTAGATTGGCTTGACTGTGGTTGATAGGGTTTGGCTATGTGTGAGCCTGTTGTTCCCTAGTCCCCAGTGGAAATCATGCCCAACTTGGGGGTGGCAGTTGTATTGAGAGATTGATGAACACAACTGGCCTATGGTTGGGTGGAACATTGCAATGACACAGCTAGTTGTGGGACAACTTTGTCTTCAAGATAAGTATTCTTTGTTGTATTATTTCTGCAATGTATTTGCTTATGAATGCACTGATTATGTTGAATGCTTATTGAAGATCTAAGTAGAATTTACTGTTGTTAAATGTCCCTGCACTTTGCATCTGTTTATGCCTTGTATTTTCGCTGCATTTTGCTTAAGTTCATGGAGGCTAGAAGCCTATTTACAGGGTAAAAAATGCAGCTATCTTAAGGTAAGATGTGTTTTTCCGCCCTCCGAAATTCGCTTGCGGAAGGTGGAAGTCGAAAGTCGAAACCAAGGAAAAACAGGAAAAAGACAAGGCAGAATGTTGGTTTCCGCAGCCCAGAATCTGCCTGCGGAAGGCGGAAGGCGAGAGGTGGAAAAGAGAAAAAGAACAAGGCAGAATGCTGATTTTTCGCACCCTAGAATCTGCCAAGAATAGGAATTATCATTTGAAAAGTGACGCTTCAATGAAAAATTTAATCTCGATTAAGGTGGCACTCTTTGGATTCATTTTCTAGTACAAAAATTAAATGTCATTCATTTCTCATGTGATTCGTTAAATTTCTTCTCAACTTATTATGGGTCTATACTAAACATGCCCATTTAAAACCAAATATTTACTTAATAAGGCAAGTATGATACAAGTTTGCTAATTATTTCACACTTGAGCAAGCACGATACAAGTTTCCTCACTTATTGGGCAATGGACTGAAATTTGCTTCAACAAATAATTTTAATGTAATGGAGACTTCAACTACCATCAATAATGGGACTAGGACCATTGCTTCTTAGGATGGCTATTGATATGTGCATTAGTGTTCTTTTGGTATATGGGAAATCCGACCAATCTTAAATGCACATACTTAACATTTTCTTAAAGCCTCGTCATGCTTAATACCTTTCGTAATATCAACCATTATCTTGCATCCATCTCACTTATGCTTATACAACTACAATTCGTTCTTCATCTAAATTATAACATTAATCTTTCATTAACATGTTATACACATAGTTTTTCTTAATAATCAACACTCAACTAAGTTCTAAGCTTTTACCAACATAAATATCTTATAACTAAAAATAATAATTATACTCACCATTTTTAATGTAGAAAATAGCTTAATCCATAAATTCCAAGTTTCTACCACCATAAATATCTTATAACTAAAAACAATAATTATACTCACCATTTTAAATGTAGAAAATAATTTAATCCATGTTATATCAATCCGCTTCGCTAAATAATTATAAATATTCTAAAATTTGATTTCCTCATTTAAATAATTCAAGGAATCACAAAACTCTATCCACATAAACTCTTGGGATTGTTCAATGAGCCGCTGCCGACGACTGGAGTCCATCCTCATGTGTTGAGGACTAGTACCAACTAGTTAAAAATAAGTGGGAATTGTACATAGAAGTTGGTTTTGGCTTGGCCATGCTTTCTGTCCTTTGGTTGGGCTGTGATTCCGTTACCTTTCTTCTAGCGTTGTCGTGATGATTATTTTGTCCATGCCTCTAGAAGATTCTTCATCTCCTGATTTTTAGGGGGTTTGGGGTTTTGTCTGTAGTTTTCCCCCACATCCGCGCCGTGTCTATGTCCGAATGTGGCTGTCGTTTTCAGGGTTGTGGGTTTGATTCTCTTTTACCCTGTTGTTCCCCCTTGTTTCTTCCTTAACTAGGGTTTGATTTCGGGTTTACTGTGGCGCTTGCGGTTTCTTCCTATCTCTTTCTACGGTTCCATTGGCATATTGTTGTTCGGTAAGTCACTTTTGGGGATCTCCTTTCTGTCCTTATGTCGGAGACCCATGATGGGTCGCCCGACCCATCGGCTGACTTCGCTGCTGGATGCTTCCGTCGTCGTAGAAAGGCTAAAGCCCATAAAATTTTGGAAGGGAAACTACACTATGTGGTGGGTCGTGATATATATTTGGACAGGGTTGAAGCGTTATGTGCCCGTGCACTGATAGGTAGATTGGAATATGTTTCGATGGATAAAAAAGACTGGTTTGCTTTGGCCACTGAACATTGGAAGCCCTTCTTGTCCTACGTTCCAGCTATCAATCTTCTGGTTCGGGGTTGGATAGTTTTTGTCTTCTTAGAGGATGCTCATGCTACTCAGGTTTTAAATCGCCTTTGGAGAGTGGGTAAAGGGTCTCTGGTACTAGACCGTTGGCATGTTAATTTCGATCCTGCGCGTGAAAGAGTAAAGAAACGACACCTGTGGGCTCTTCTACCGGGGCTTCCTTTCCCGCTCTGGAATCATCCTCTGTTGGAAGGTGTGGGAAATACAATAGGTCGTTTCGTGGCGCTTGATGATGATTTCATGAACTCTTTCGATAAGAGGATGGCCAAAATCTTAGTCGAGATGGACATTTCGAAAGGGTTACAAGCAGAAATTGAGATACTCTGTCAGGAACGCCTGTTCATTCAACGTCTGGACTATCAAGGCATCCCTTTTAGATGCAGTTGCTGCCGGGAAACGGGCCATTTGCGACGACCTATCCGTCTTTTCGTAATGGCTCTGCATCCCCGGATCAACGATCTCTTTCTGCGGCTCTACTTACCACCTCTCTAGATCAAAGGAATAATAAGGTATGTTTGTCATCGGCTCCTCCAGTCCCCTCTTTTGGACTTATGAATAACGCTTGTTCCCTTTTTGATGATGCTTCAGACCTTGAATTAGCTATGTTGGACTCTGTGGTGGTTAGTAGAGGTACCCATAAGTCCTCCGCAGCTCCTCACTCTCTGGTTGTTTCATCTCCACGTTCCGGTTCTCCTTCGCATGATCTCATTGCCCCGCTATCTAAGCTTCCCCCATTTCCCTTAAAATCTCCTTCTCACACCACTTCCCATACTCCTACAACTCTTGTGGCCCTTCAGGGCTCTCCTTCTCAGGTTTCCGATGCAGCAATCCCAGTGGTTGTCGCGCCGCGTCTTTCTCCTTTACAATCTCTTCCTCCAGAAAATGTTTCCCCCTCTCCACTTTTCACTGATGCAGAATTCCCTCCTCGCATCACCTCTGGTCCTTCACCCTTGGTTTCTCCACATAGCCCTATCACCTCTCCGTCCTTTTCCGATCCCTCTTTACAAAAGTCCCTGAGTATTTTTTCAGACAAGACGCCACTTTCCCCCTCGGTTCTTCCTCTCGACTCCATCCGTTTTGAGAATGTTACTATAAGGAGGAAGAAGAAAAATAAATCTCCTCTTGATGCTGTGGACCTTGTCCCGACTCCTTATACTCCCTTGTCCACAAGACTTAAAGTAGCGGCTCGCAAACCTTCCTCTACACCTCAAAGGGTCCTTAGAGCTTCGACCCCTCAGCTAATTGATTCCTAATGTGTTTTCTCACCCTAAATGTTCGAGGCTTGGGGGGCTTAGCCAAGCAAAAAAGCCTCCGTCACCTGATTGTTTCGCTCTCATCTGATGTCGTTCTCCTTCAAGAGATAATGATCAGTTCTTACCCTGCCTTATTTGCCTTTTCCAATCTCTGTCCGGGATTGGAGTTTTGTGCTCTTAGTTCTAAAGGTCTCTTTGGGGGGATTCTTTCTGGATGGAACCCCAAACTCCTCAAATGTAAAGCTTTCCATACAGCTGTCAGTATCTTGCTCAAAGCTTTGATTCGTGGCTCTTCATTTGAGCTTTCTATTCTAAACTGCTACGGCCCTTACCTTAATCGTGATTCCTTCTGGAGTGCTGTGGCTTCTGGTGGTCTCCTCTCGTTACCAAATCTTATCCTGGCTGTTGATCTGAATTTCACTCTGAATGCCTCAGAGATTTGGGGCTCTAGAGCGCAACTTGATCCCTTGGGACCTTTTTTCTCCAAGCTTTTCTCTGATCATCATTTAGTGGATGTGGCCCCCTCCTGTGTAGGCCCTACTTGGAGGAATGGTAGGATGGGGGAAGATGGTATGTCGAAAAGGCTTGATCGTTATTTTTTATCGGATCAGCTTGTTAGCTCTCTCCCCAGGTATCAGGTTTGGGCTCATAGATGTGGGATTTATGATCATTTCCCTGTCTTATTTGATTGGTTGGATCAACGGAACCCTTGTGCTTATCCTTTTAAGTTTAATCAATCATGGTTATTCAATGAGGATTTTTTCAAGATGATTCGAGCCGAATGGCCACTTATTCGTTCGGATAACTCGATGGATGCTATGTTTGAACTCTCTTATAAACTTCGCGTCCTAAAAGATAAAGTCAAATCATGAACTAAAATCGAAGCTCGAAAGATGAAGGATAAGCCAGTCTTCTTGGAAGAGGAAATTAATTATATTCTTTCTTCCTCTCAATCTGCTATTTTAAATGAAGAACAACAACTGAGATTGAACCCCCTCAAGGCTGATCTTCAAAAAGTGTTAGATCATGAACTTTACTCAGCAAGACTTCAAAGTAGGGTTACTTGGGATTTGAATGGGGATGCTAATACCAAGTATTTTCATACGGTGGCTTTGGCTCGGAAAAATCATAATGCTATCTAGAGTTTGCAGCATGAAAGAGGTACTTGGGTTTTGGATGATCATAGTATCAAATCCCTTGGGATTCGTTACTTCAAGATGATCTTTGATGATGATCACTTGACTGACCTTGCTGCCCAGCTTAAGGTTATTCGCCTTTTCCCCTCCTATATTAGTGCTGAGGAGAATGTGGCTTTCACTAGCTCTGTCACTATTTTGGAAGTTGAGAGGGCCCTCAAAAATTTTAAAAGAGATAAGGCGCCAGGCTCGGATGGCTGGCCTGTTGAGTTTTACTGGACTTTTTTGGACCTCCTGGGACCTCTCCTAGTCAATATGATGGAAACTTCTAGGATCTTGGGCAGAGTGGCTCCCTCCCTTAACTCCACTTTTCTAGCTCTGATTCCTAAAGTTGATCTGCCTGTTTCGTTAGCTGATTTTCGCCCCATTTCTCTCTGTAATCTTTGCTATAAGCCAATCTCTAAAATTGTGGCCCTGAGACTTAAACCCTTCTTAGATGCTTCCATTTCTCCACAGCAATTCGGCTTTCTAAAGAACCGTCAGATCCTTGAGCCCATAGCCATAACTCAGGAAGTTTTACATACTGTCAAAACTAACAAGAGATGTGCTCTCATCCTTAAGTTGGACTTGTCAAAAGCTTTTGACCGGGTTAATTGGACCTTTGTCCGTCTTATTCTTATTCAAATTGGGGTTCCACTTGTTGGGGTGAATTGGATATTGGGCTATATCTCTTCAGCTAACTTTGCTGTCCTCGTAAATGGTTCTCCTACTACCTTTTTTCCGGCCACTCGTGGAATCAGGTAGGGCTGTCCATTGTCTCCCCTGTTGTTCATATTGGTTATAGAAGGTCTTAGCCTACTGATTGAAGATGCCAAGAGGAATGGTAAGATTAAAGGAATCAAGATTTCGTCTCATCTCTTCCTCACTCATTTACTTTTTGTAGATGATGTGATTTTATTTGGTTTGGGTTCCTTTGAGGAATGGATGGCTTTCAAAGTCATCCTTGATACATTTTGTGAGGCCTCCGGTATGTGTATAAATATAAATAAATCCTGCTTTCTTCAGAATGATTTGGATGAGGCCCTTCTCCGCAGAATTACTGGTCTCCTTCCTTACAGATTTGATTATCTTAATAAGGGTTTCAATTATCTTGGTTACTTCCTCAAGCCTTCGGGTTATCTGATAAAGGATTGGTACTGGATTGTTTCTAAATTTGAGAAGAGAATATCCCACTGGAATAACTGGCTCCTGTCTATTGGTGGACGTCTAGTCCTCATTCGATCTATTTTGTCAAGTATTCCTGTTTTTTGGTTGTCTCTTGTTTCGATACCCTCCACAATCTTAGACAAGCTCAGAAAACTGTTATTTTCTTTTCTTTGTGGCTCTTCATCAAAGATTAAAAAATTCCATCTTGCAGACTGGCATCTGTTGGCTCGTCCTACTTCTCTTGGTGGTTGGGGAATAAAGCACTTGCCCAGCTTCAGTCTTTCTCTGAGAATGAAAAGTTTCTGGCTTGCTCTTAACAACAATGGCATCTGGCATCATCTCATCTCTGTTAAGTATTTGAAAAACAGGCCTTTACATTCTTGGTTTAGGGAAAAAAGCTTCAAAATTTGGAACGCCTTGATAATTTGGAGAGGTTTCATCGCTACCTTACCGTGGATTGGTAAAGGGCTTATTTGGCATGTTGGTAATGGTTCTGCTATCCATCTAGGTGCGGATCCATTTGTGGGTATGGGCTCCTCTTTTATTTTGCCGAGAGACTTGAGAGAGTACTTGGAAGACTATGGGATTTGCTCCCTAGCCCATGCTAGAAATCTTACTTCCTTTGCTTCGGGCTACTGGTTCACGGCTGAGGAGCTTGATCTTTTTGGTGAATGGAAAATTCTCTAGGATAATTTTATCAGGGGGCTGGAATATGGCAGAATCCGTCTTTCTGAACAACGCGATACCCTTCTCTGGTCTCATAATAATTATGTTGGCTCTTTAATTGCTGCAAAAGGCTACAAATGCATTCTCTCTGTCAGTTGTTTTGAGTTTCAAGAACCTGCTCTGGATTTCCTGTGGACTCAACATATACCTCTGAAAATAGCATGCTTTACATGGCTATTGGCTAGAGGTCGGATTTTAACTTGGGATCAGCTTCTGAATAGAGGGTTCCAGGGCCCGAGTCGTTGCGTTCTGTGTGAAAGGAATATAGAGGATGTATATCATCTCTTTTTGGCTTGCCCCTTCACTGTGTGTATTCTCGCACATTTCACAACAAAGTATGGGTTCTCCTTTCCTTTCTACAATTCTGTCCCATCCTTTCTGGTTCAGTGGTTTAGCTCCTCTGCGCGCTCAGCTCCTTTTAGATATCTGCCACTTTTTATCTTTTGGGATATCTGGCTTCTTCGAAATAACTGTCTATTTGAAAATAGGAAACCTGCCTTCTCTGCTCTTATTTCCAGGATCGATGGTTTTTTAAATTCTTACCCAGCTCCAATAAAAATTCATAAAATTCGAGATATTGGTCCAAAACCCTGGATGGCCTTTCCTTGTGGATTTTTTGATGGGGCTGCTGCAGAGAAAATTGGTGGCTCAGGTTTTGTGATCTATCTAAGTGATACTCATTTCTTCAGTTTCTCTATGGGATGTGGATGCAACATGAACACTAGAGCGGAATTATTGGCTCTTTGGGCAGTTCTTAGAGTGAGTTTAATGATGGGTCTTCCCATACATTTGATTTTTGGTGACTCTATGGTTATTATATCATGGCTCAACAGACTTTCTGCGCTTGATGTTCCTTCTCTGATGCATTGGTGTGATGAAATAAGAAATATGCTTCAAATGGCCCCTCCGGTGATTTTCAAACACATATTCCGTGAGCATAACTCGCTGGCAAATGGACTCTCTAAACAGGCCTTGAAATTGGATATGGGTTATGGAACTTTCTCTGAAAATTTGGATGGTATGGTCATTAATCATGGCCAATTTGTTCTTTTTTAGTGTTGCTGAGTCTCATGTTTTTCAGCTTTTGACTTTCAGTATTTGATTGACCATCTTTATCTGTTATGCTTGAGACCTCTCAGCCAGCAAGTCTTACTCAGGAATGTCTGTTTGACGATCATCTTCGATCTTACTTAGCATATTCTGACCTGATATTTCAGGGATGATGAGAAAAGTCTATTATGATCAGACTTTTTTTCTTTATTCTAGATGGCAGTTGACAGACTTGTTATATCTTATGCCTATGTGATGTTCTGGTTTGCTATAGTACTCTCTGTCACAAAGATGGTATATGTAAATGATGTCTTTTGATTTTTATGAATAACAAAGACTGGTATTTTTTCCTCTGAAAAAAGTTGACATTATTACCATTTTGTTACCCTATAGAAAGTACATTTATTCTGTAACTTTAAGACTATTATATTAAATATATTCGCATATTATATATGTGAATATAAAATGTGTTCACATATGTAACCCAATATGAATATAAAATGTATTCACGTATATTAACCGTAGCCCAACAGGAATCTTTGCTCCATGCCTACAATGGTTCTAAGAATTAATCTTCACAAAACCATAATATAACTTGCTTCATCATATATGCCTGAGTGTACTATATTCATGATAACTTTTTATTATACCTGTTGGCTAGTTATATAGCAATTGTTTCGAAGTCAAACTTTATTGATTTTTTTTTCTTCTAACAAAAATATATATAGGTTTTTTCTCTTATATTTAATTAAATATTTGAAAATAAATAAAAAAATTATAATTTAAAATATCATATTATTAATTTTTGATTGGACAAAAATAATGACAAGACAATTTTCATTTAGTTTGAAAATTATTTGCCAAAATTGTAAAATGTATTAAAATTTAAAATATAAACATTAATCCCTTAACACCGCATCCTTGAAGACAAGTTGCTTACCGATAATTCTCATAAATGAAAGTAAAAACACCAAAATGAATTACAATTTTCGGATTTAGTGTTGTAGTGGGATAGGATCTACACGTAAGATTTTAGAAAATTGATATTTGTGCACTTTCATGTAACCGGGGTTAGATGAATCTATGATCTTCCAGACTCTTCCTGGTGAGGTAAGCCATCAAAGTTTTCAGAATGACACGATCCATGCCCCTTCACCTCATTTTGGATCTCTGGGTTTGTGTTCCTTAGTCTTTCGAATGGTGAAGTCGATATGTCCAAAGATTACTAGCCCTACAGGTAACTGGTTTATCCACTTAATTTTGGTTTTTCCTGCTTGCAAATACTTATGAATTATGGAAGCATTGTAATGAGTTTTTACTACATAATTATCGTATCTCATCATGAATGCATCAACTTACTCTAAACATCGTATATGTTTGGATTGCCAATATCTTTTGACAAACACTCCCAAACTAGTCATTGGATAGTAGACAGAGTAGTGGACCTGTTAATCTGTTCTTACAAATATCTTGGTGCAGACGGCTTTGGAATTTCTATAATGCAGACACAAGATGCTTTAATTGGTGGACCTATGCAAAATGAATGGACTCTCTTGTAGACCCCAAGGATCTATAAGAAATGAATGGGTGCTCCTGCAGAGAGCAAAATACCTTCAATCCCCCAAATGTTATATCAATAGAATTCCATTTAGAGCAGTATTTTATGCCTTCCAACTTTCTTTCTATGTGACTTGCCCCTTTCTTAATTTTGCATCAAATTGTCTCTTGCATGTTGTGGGTGTTGGGACCTCTCATTGAAAAGGTTAATGCCCTCAGGAATATGCTTTTGGAAGATAACTTTCTTGTGAGGTAGACTTGGATTGGCAGGCCTATAACAGTATGTAGAGAAAAGTATAATATAATGAAATCTTCAAAACAACATGGTAGGAAAAAAAAATGTTCTTGTGCACAACTAGAATCTCTTTCACTACTCTTGCCAATGCAAATATAACATGGAGAACTTCAAGAATTGATTACTGTTTTTAAAATGTTGTATTGTAATATTAATGTTGCATCATCTTTCAATTTTTATATTGTATCTAATAACAAGGATAAAATCCATTGATTTTTACACCTAAATTGTTTCTCATCCGAGTTGACTAATGCATATTATTTGAGGAAGAAATTACTTACATTAGAATTTTGAGAAAGCATAAAGTAATAAAGTGATTGGAATTTTATGGTAGAGGAGCAAGTATTAGCATTACTACCTTTGGTTGTTGTCACTGCTCCTTATAGTTCCATGATCAAACAAAGTTGAATGCCAAATCCAATCAACCTTTCTCAAGACTTCACCCTCTTGTATTGGGAATTCACAGCGTATTGGGGTTTTTGGTTGCAAGGAGTACATGAACACATAATATAAGTTTACATAGCTTCTTTAAACACTTAATTTTGAGTGAAACTAGAATATAATTGAGTTTATTCTTCAATTTAAATTCTATCCATGTGATTCAACTACACAACAGAATTGTAGATGTTAATAGGTTCCAGTTAGTTGTTGCTAGGATAATGGAAGCAACATCGCTCCACCAATTAGGTTTAAGGCAGAGGAGGATGCTTCAAGCTCAAGTTTGTCCATCCATTTTCCTTTTTCTAAATATTTCCTATAGGATACATTATTTTAAAGATAGTTTCTATATCAGTTTTATTATTGCACTCATGTAAACTTCAAACACGAGGAAGAATACTTTAGAATGTCATATTATAAGGCTGAGAAAAGAGAATTAAACAAAGATGCCAAGATTATATAATAAAACACACATAATTTTTTGAAACCTTTTAGCTCATGGTTGGCTTATATTTAATTTGATTTTGAATTAATATCTCTTGTTTGATGTTTATAATTTCATTGTAATTATGTAAGCTTCAAACATAGGTAGATTACATCACAAAGGCATATCTATGGGGTTGGAAAATAGAATTAAGGGAACACTGGAAAAAAAATAAGGAAAATAAGTGAGGAACAAAGATGCCAAAAATATAATCAAACACAATTTGTTTTGAAACCTTTCAGCTACTAAACTTGTACATATATCTTGAATTTGAAATTGTTATACATTTTGCAAAAATCTCTTACAAATGCAATTGAGTCATTCCCAATTGAATTTAAAACAAACTTGAACTTACATGACAAAAAGACTTCTCATTTTCTCCATCTCTCACTCGCTTAAATCCTTTCAACCTTCGACATTTTTAGGTATAGTTATATGTGGTAGCATGAATGTATTGCACATGTATTTTATGCATGGTTCACTAAGTGTTCGTTCATTCAGTTTCTACAGTACTATAACTTATACAAAATTCAACAGCCAACTTCAGCTACAAGACAAATAAATCACAAAATAAGTGTTACAAATTCAAAACCAGAAGTTTAAGCAAATATGTCAAATATCGAAAGCCTTCACATAAGATTCACCAGATTCTAGAGAGTTAAGAGACTTATGAGTGCATAAACATCAACAAAATAAAGTAAAACTCACACCATTTACCTCCGACAAAACATAAATAGTAAAATTAGCAAATCTCATGTGAATTGTCTCGTCTACATCATCTCACATCATTGTGTTGGGTGGATGATCCAAGAGGATCTCAAATCGATCAAAATAAAATCCTTCAAACAATGAATAAAAGCTTATAGATGCGTATAGCTCGTCAAGATCTTTTTGGCAACATTCGTTTTGCGTGAAATGACCTCTGTATGTGAAAGTTATGGGGCTTTGAAATTCCAACAAAAAGGTAAAATTGATGGTTTAAAAGGAAAAAAAAAGGGCCACATGGCACACCCACAAGGTGCATGTGGCATGGATATTTCAACATCTAGATCCACATGGAAGAACCATAGGTTGCCATGTGGACATGTTTTGATGATGTAGCATCCCGATGGGAGGCCACTTGGAGGTGATATGGTGGACATGGACCAGAGATAGGTTGACAGGTGGTCCAATCATGGATTGACACATGGCATCCTTGTTGGAAGTTCGTTGCATTGTTTTCCAAAATTGGTGGAGTCAGGGAGGATCAAGCCCCCGACCTCTTGGTTGCCTACAACTTCAGGTCATCCATCTATCCAACATCCTTGCCGGTGTTTCTTAACACTATATGGTGTGGCGTATATTTAAAGTTGAAAGGTTGTTCCATCGGGAAAAAGGAGGGATCGAGGGCTTGACCCTCAACCCCATTTCCAACACCAAGAAAATATGGAGTGCCAACCAACAAGCCAAACCATAAGAGTAAACAACGGTAAAGTGCCAATTCATAAGCCAAAACCGTTGGAGACAAGAGTTAAGCAGTGCCACATAATCACACCACCAAACAACCAAACAACAAGTAACATTGAAAGGGGAGATGCCCAAGGGTTTGACCCCAGGACCTCTGGCCAGAAATATTGTTGGAATATTGTAACTTCAAAGGATATTCTAAATGTATTTTACTGATGTAACCCAAGGAAGATGTTATTATTCCTCCAACGGGATGTTACAATTGTATTTGGTCATCATATAGTAATGAGTTAAAGCCTGCATTGTAAGTTGGGTCATTAGTACCCTAGTGAATAATATAATATATTGTTTTGATTCTTCCTAGGTGAAATCGACCCAGATAGTTTAGTGGGGCCGACTTGATTAGGGTAAAAGTCAGTTGGCTCAATGTGTATAAATAGAGTAGTTGTGGTTCTTATTTTAACACATACTCACTCACTTGAGTAGTGCATAGCAGAGAGAGAGAGAGAGAGAGAGAGAGAGAGAGAGAGAGAGAGAGAGAGAGAGAGA
>LPNX010164167.1:563644-578861 GCA_001517045.1 Pseudotsuga menziesii
AGGATAAATACTGTGTCTATCTTGTGATTGTGTTTCTATCAATGATTCTAGATATGCTGATGCTATGATTTTTGAATTGAACACTAATGAATCTATCCTAGCATATGAAATATTAACATGGTATTAGAGCTAACCTAGTTAGAGCATCTTTCACAAGGTGAAATTCTCTCTCCTCCCTCTCTGGAATAAATTAGGGTTTTTGCAAAAGTTGGAGCTTTGAAGATCTGCTTGCATAGAAAGTTGCACCTCCCTCGAGTGCATTTATTGAGCCATAAATCAAAGTTTTTGGGTGGTTTAATCTTCGGGAAAGCCAAACCCTAGTTTGGCAGTGAACCAGAAAACTGCAATGAAACAGAACTAGAATTTCTGCAGTGTTGCAACCTCTCAAGTAGGATTTGAAGATTGAATATTTGGCATCTCCATAAAGCAGTTGGATCAACCAACACGCCTCCCTCAAGCACATCTACTGGTAATTTCAGCCTCCTATTTTGATAAATGTCATTTTTAGTGACCTACTGGACAAGATGGCCCCAAGCACTAATCTTGAGGACAAATTGGAAGGCCTAGAAAACTTCCTAGCTTGGAGGTATAGGATTGGTCTCATTTTGAAAGAGAACGACCTTGAGAAGTACATCAAGGATGAGATTGCAAAACCTGAAGAAGATGAAGCTAAGGAGAAGCATGCATAAGACCTACTCAAGGAAACGAGGATCATTGATGATTCTATTAAGGATCACTTGATCCCTCAAGTGTCATATAAGAAGACACCTAAGAAAATATATGATGCACTTTCTAGAATGTATGAGGGAAGGAACATCAACATAAACATGAATATGAGAACTCAAATGAAGGGCACCAAGATGAGCAAAGGAGAATCTATTCAATATTAATTCACAAGGGTATTCCAGTTCAAAGAGAAACTAACCACTATTGGAGACACCTTTGATGAGGATGAACTAGTTATGACTGCTCTTAATGGTCTCACTAGACCTTGGGAATCATTCATTCAGACTCCGTGTGCCAGAAAAGAAAGTATGAAGTTTGACATAGTATGGGAAGATTGCATACAAGAAGAAGCTAGAGTAGACAATAGAGAAGCTGTCTTCATTAAGATGATCAGGCTCTAGCTACCCATACTAAAGGAAGAAAACAATCAAAATTCAAGAAGAGTAATCATAAGCCTTCAAAGAAGAAATTCCAGAAGAAGAATAAGGATTACTCAAAGTATCAATGCTACACCTGTCATATTAGGCTCTAGCTACCCATACTAAAGGAAGAAAACAATCAAACTTCAAGAAGAGTAATCATAAGCCTTCAAAGAAGAAATTCCAGAATAAGAAGAAGGATTACTCAAAGTATCAATGCTACACCTGTCATAAGATAGGGCATCTTGCTAGAGAATGTCCATCACCAAAGAACAACACCAACAACAAAATACATCATGCTCATCTAGCTGAAGATGAAGATGAAGAAAGACCTCGAAAGAAAACTAGAGGTGAAGATGTAGAAGAATATGTGTTTTTCTCTGCACTCTCTGGGTCTGTAACACCTAGAGAAGACACATGGCTTATTGATAGTGGTGCCTATAAGCACATGACAGGGAAGAAGACAACTCTGTCAAGAGTTGAAGAGAAGAACTCTCCCAAGAAGGTGTCATTGGGAGATGACTATCAATATACCACCAAAGGTATTGGTGAATCAAGCTACAAGCTTGACTCTGGGACTTCCATGAAGATGAAGGAAGTACTATATGTACCAGGTTTGAGAAAGAACCTACTTTCCATCTCTGCTCTAGATAAGAAATGATATAGAGTTTCTTTTATATATGGACAAGTACTTATGTGGTCCAAAGGAACGACACTTGAAGATGTTGTAGTCATTGGAGAATGAGGAGGACTGTACAAGCTCAAAGGATATCCAGAGACAACCCTTGTCCATGAGACTGCTAGCTCAAGTGAACTGTGGCATAGGAGACTTTACCACATCAAATACAAAGCATTGCCTTATGTGATCAAGGTGGTAACAGGGTTACCGGATCTGAATATCGAGCATGAGGGTACTTGCAAGGGATGTGCAAAGGGAAAGAACATCAAGAATCCCTTTCCGAAAAGTGAAACAAAGACCAAAGGTAAGTTAGAACTAATTCATTCTGATGCATGTGATCCTATGTCCTCCATATCCTCAAGTGCATATGAGTACTATGTCACATTTTTTTATTAATATTCAAGAAAGACTTGGATATACTTATTGAATAATAAGAGTGAAGTGTTCAGGAAATTCAAGGAATTAAAAGCCTTGATAGAGAACCACTCAGAAAAGAGAATCAAGACACCGAGATTAGATAATGGTGGAGAATGCACTTCAAAGGAATTTGAACAATTTTGTAAGGAGGCAAGAATCAAGAGGGAACTAACCACTCCCTATAATCCCCAACAAAATGGTGTTGCAGAAATAAAGAATAGAACTATCATGGAGGCAGTGAAGACCATGATTCATGACCAAGACCTCCCTATGCACCTATGGGATGGAGCAGCAAGAACAACCGTATATGTGCAAAATAGATTATCTCACAGTGCTCTTGGATTCAAGAATCCTGAAGAGATGCATACCAGAAAGAAACCTGAAGTAAGCCATCTGAAGATATTTTGCTGCCCAGTATATGTACATATTCCAAAAGAGAAGAGAAGCAAATTGGATCCTTTTGGAAATAAGGGAATATTTGTAGGATAGTGTGAAGTCTCCAAAGCCTTCAAGATATACATTTTAGGATTCCATCATATCAATATTAGTAGGGATGTAATATTTGATGAAGAGACAACTCTTAAGAAGTCCAGAAGGTGACATCTTGAAGAAGTACATGAAGAGGATGTACCTCCCAGAAGGACAGAAGCTGAACCATATCCTAAAATAGTAGTATCAGAAGATCATGACATGCTAGAGACTTAGGATCCCCTACTATGGATATCTCTTGAAAGAGAAAACTTGCTTCGGTAAGAGAAACCATGGCAAGAAGCAGAAAGATATGGAGCACCAGAAGGCTCCACAAGAACCAACAAAAGATCAAATCCATATTCCAATTATGTAGCTTTGATGTGTGATCTTGTGGATCAAGAACCCACCGACTATGAGTAAGTTTCACATAAGAAAGAATGGGTTGAAGCAATTACGGAAAAATACCAGTTGATCATGAAGAATGATTTTTTGGATATTGTTCCCAAACCAGAAAACAAGAGTGTGGTATCTTCGAAATGGATCTATAAGATAAAACATGCTACTGATGGAAGCATTGAAAAGTACAAAGCAAGGTTTGTGGCTAGAGGATTCTCTCAGAAAGAGGGGATCAATTATGAGGATACATTTGCTCTAGTAGCAAGGTACACCTCCATCAAAACTATCATGGCACTTGCCTCCATGATGAAGTGGGATTTACATCATATGGATGTAAAGACAACCTTCCTTAATGGTGTGATTGAGGAAGAGTTTTACATCAAACATCCACAAAGATTTGAATTCAAAGACAAAGCGACTCATGTATGCAAGTTGAAAAAGGCTCTTTATGGATTGAAGCAATCTCCTAGAGCTTGGTATAGAAGAATAGATATATTCTTGACAAGCATGAGGTTTACCAAGAGTAAAGTTGATCCTAATCTTTATATGAAGATTATGGATGATGAACCAGTCATACTATTGTTGTATGTGGATGGTATATTTCTGACTAGAAATGAGAAACAGATCAAAGTTTGCAAGAAGAAGCCAGTTGAAGAATTGGAGATGAAAGATCTTGGATTGATGCATTATTTCCTAGGGCTAGAAGTGTGGCAGAGCCCAAGAGGAATCTTTCTGAATTAGGGAAAGTACGCAGTACAAATCTTGAAAAGATATGATATGTTGGATTGTAAAGCCACAACCACACCCATGGACACCAACCTAAAGTCATTGTCTGATGAGACATCTGAACTAGTGGACATGACTCACTACAGACAGATTATTGGGTCATTAATGTATCTGATGAACACAAAGCCAAATATATGCTTTGTTATGAACACCTTGAGTCAGTATCTAGTTAAACTGAGACAGGTTCACTTGATAGCTGTAAAGCATGTGATGAGGTACTTAGAAGGTACGATTGATTTGGGACTTTCCTATGGGAGAGATCATGACTACAAATTGTATGGATATACGGATTCAGATTGGGTTGGAAGTGCGATAAATAGAAATAACACCTTAGGTGGATGTTATTGTCTGGCATCCGCCATGATCTCATGGTTTAGTAAGAAACACTCAAGTTTTGCTCTTTGTACGGTTGAAGCATAGTACATTGCAGCTTGCTCCGCTTGTTGTGAAGCGATATGGATTCGAAAGCTGATGTCAGGACTATTTGACATGGAGTTGAACACCATATTAATTCTCCATGACAACCATAGTTGTATAAAGATGTCAAAGAATCCGGTATTCCATGACAAGTCAAAGCACATAGAAATCTGATATTTTTATATAAGGGATATGGTACAAAAGGGAGCTATCAAGCTCCAGTATCTGAGTACTGGTGAGCAAGTTGTTGATGTACTGACCAAGCCTCTATATCGAGTGAAGTTTGAATATTTCCGTGACAAGCTTGGTGTATTTCGACAAAACTTTCCTCGCAAGGATCCCTGTCTGAAATTATAACCTTTGGTACTCCATGTAACCGAAAAATATGCTTTAAGAAGATATCAACTATATTGGCAGCCTTGTAAGTAGTTTTAACAGGAATAAAATGTGCTTCCTTGCTTAACTTATCAACTACCACCATAATAGAGTCATTTTGATTCTGATTTCTGGGCAGTCCAGTAATAAAATCTAAGCTAATCACCTCCCATTTCCAGCTAGGAATAGGTAAAGGTTGTAGCAGACCAGCTGGGTGTTGGTGTTCGGTTTTCACCTGTTGACAGTCTAAACACCTAGAAATGTATTCAGCTACTTCAGCTTTCATATTTGGCCAAAAATATTCTTTTCTTAGCATGGTTACAGTCTTTTGATAACCAGGGTGTCCTGAATAAGGTGTTTTATGGACTTCGTCCAGAATTAACAACTTAACCTTAGGCACATACAGTTTATCTTTAAATAATAAAAATCCATTTTCATTTAAACTATAACCTTTTATTAAGCTTTCTGTAGGTTCTTCCTTAGCTGTAATTTGCAATTTCTGATAATTTTCATCTCGTTTTACCCCTTCTTTAAGCTGTTCATTTAAATTTGAAACGTAAGTGCTGATTGCTGCTGTAAAGTTCAGCTTAGCATTTCTGCTTAACGCATTAGCCACCTTATTTTCCTTACCCTTTATATGCTGGATTTTGAAGTCATATTCGCTTAAGAATGCCAACCACCTAGCTTGTCTAGCGTTTAAATTAGGTTGATCTAGAAGATATTTCAGTCCTTTATTATTAGTCATTAAAATAAAATTTCTGCCAATTAAATGATGTCGCCACATTTTTAAGGCATGTGTTACAGCTGCTAGTTCTAGATCATAAGTTGCGTAATTCTTTTCGTGAATTTTTAACTTTCTAGACTCATAGGCAATGAAATGTCCTTCTTGAGTCAGAACACTGCCTAAGCCATCATTACAGGCATCCGTACATACTACGAAATCTTTGTTAGGATCTACTATTCTTAGAATAGGTGCACTAGTTAATAAAGTTTTTAACTTCTTAAAACTTTCTTCACATTTCAGGTTTCAGTCAAATTTCTTTCCTTTCTTTTGTAAGGAAGTTATCGGATTTGCTATCCTTGAAAAGCCTTCAATGAATCTCCGGTAATAACCGGTAATTCCCATGAACGGCCTAACATCCGTTACATCTTTAGGAACCGGCCAATCTTCGATTGCCCGAATATTTTCAGGATCTACTGAAATTCCTTCCTTAGTCACTACATGACCTAAGTACTGGATTTCATCCTTTAAAAAGTCACACTTACTAAACTTCGCACAGAGTTGTTGTTCTCGCAACTTTTGTAAAACTATTTTTAAGTGTTCTTTATGTTCTTCTTCCGTTTTAGAGTAAATTAGGATGTCGTTGATAAACACGACCACAAACTTATCTAAATACTTATGAATTATATTATTCATGAAGCACATAAAGACAGCTGGGGCGTTAGTAAGCTCGAATGGCATTACGACAAACTCGTAGTGTCCATACCTTGTTCTAAAGGCTGCCTTGAAGATATCTTCATCTTTAATTCTTACTTGATGGTATCCTGACCTCAAGTCTATCTTTGAAAACACCGTGGCTCCACGTAATTGATCAAACAGATCATCTATGCGGGGTAACGGGTATCTATTTTTAATAGTCATATTGTTTAGCTGATGGTAGTCTATGCATAGCTGAATAGTTTCGTCTTTCTTTTTATCAAAAATGACCGGTGCTCCCCAAGGAGACACACTAGGTCGAATGTACTTTTTATCAATTAACTCTTTTAATTGTGATTTTAGCTCATTAAGTTCTAAAATGTTCATTCGATACGGAGCTTTTGAGCTAGGTACCGCACCTGGTACCAGCTCAATGGTGAAATCCAATTCCCTCCTTGGAGGTAATCCTGGAATTTCTTCTGGAAATACGTAAGTATATTCTTTTAAAACAGGAATATCTTCTATTTTTAACTTATCTGCTTCAGTTTTACCTTCCTCATATGTAATAGTTACTGCATAGGCTTTACATCCTTTTCTAATAGCTCTTTTAAGTTGTAAGGCAGAAATCTGCCTTAGTATAGTTTTTCTAGGAATACCCTTAACCTTTACTGGTTGTTCATTACTATTTAAACACGTAAAAGTTTTATCGTAACAATTTAAAACTACCTTACGCTGTTCTAACCAGTCCATGCCAATCAACAAATCATATGAGCCAAGTGGCAAAACATTAAGCTTAACTATAGTTTTAAATTCATCCATAAGTAAAGCACATTCTTTCACAAGACAGGTTGCTTTTCTTTTTGCCCCAGTGGCTAATTGAACTAACCAAGAATTCTCAAATTTATCGACAGACAACTTACATTTTTCCACTATCTGAGGTGCAATGTAACTGAGACTAGCTCCTGGATCAATTAAAATGGTTACAGGGGTCTGATTAATCATACCTTCTACTTCCACCATGGAAGTCTGATAGTCAGCTTGGCGGTTTTCCAAAGCTGCGTTAATTCTGGGCATGCTCCTTGCTAGTTCCTCGATGGTCATCTCCTCCTGTACAGTATGAATGTTGTTGACTGACTTTTTCTGGTTTGGACAGACCAAGGCATAGTGCGGGCCATTACATTCCTAACACTTAACAGGCTCTTTACGTTCAAAACTCTTGGTAAAATTTCCATGGTTATTTGCAGCTTCCTTGCCCTTAAAATTATTCGAATTGTTGGAAGTACCATTCCTATTTCCTTGGAAATTTTTGTTGTTAGAATAATTTTTGGTCTTATTATTCTTGAAATTTCTATAAGGTACAAATTCCTTCTTCTTAAATTCAGGCTGATTATTATTTTTCTTAGCCTTCCAATTGGCCAAGCCTTCCTTCTTTCGGTTCTGCTCAAAACAAAAATTAGCGTTCCTCATAGCTTCCTCCAGAGTCTTCGGGTTATCATACTCAATTCTGTCCTTGATATGATATGGTAGACAGCTGAGAAATCTCTGCACTTTAGGTTTCTCGTCTACTAGGTAGGGTACATACCTAAGCAAGCTTAAGAATTTACTGTTCAGATCCTTCATCGTCATGGAACCTAACTTCAATTCATAAAACTCTTTAGCTCTTTCCTCGTAATATTGCTCAGACAAAAATTTCTTTTTGAAATACCTTTTAAAGGTACTCCAATTAACTTCTTTTTCTCTTATACCCTTGACACTCTTTAGGTCTTGCCACCATATGTCAGCTTTTCCGGAAATGTTATATATTGCCATCCTTGCTCTTAACTGATTAGAGTAATTATATATATGAAAATACTTCTTCATGTCATACAAATCATCTTCACTACTGTCACTAGTAGTATGGTAACTTTGTCGTTCACCAAACCCTTCAGATGATGAACTACTTTTAGTTTTTGCCAGCTTCATCTTTTTGGATTTTCTTTGATGAATGACATCTTCAGATTCTGATCTTCTGCTCCTTCCTTCAGTTTGGAACTTTTCTATTAAAATTTGGTTCAATTCTTCCTGAGCCTTCAAAATCCTCTCATTCTCTCTCTTAACTGATTCCATTTCAGTTTTCAAATCTTTTACAGTCTACAACAACTCTGAGGAGTTAGCAGTCCCCTCTTCTAACATAGGTTCTCTGGGCAAATTTCTTGTTTCTGTATCCGGAGACTCTTCCTGTGCATACTCTCCCAGCTTTTCCATACCTGCCTGTTAAACTTCAGAAAAAGGAAATTTTCTGTTCTTAACATAAAAAAAAAAATATGTTAGCATATTATTTTAATTTACTGTTCTATGAAAGCTAGTTGGGCTGCATCAATGCCTAGTGTTTGAACCTTGTGCTTTGATACCACATGTCAAAACCCCAAAATTTCCAATTTTTTTTTTTTTAAATACAGATAATGTTCATAAATGCAGTCAACTAATTGTTTTAGTTAGTTATATGTTAATGAATTCATTTTCTGAATTATCTACTTGATTATGTTTATCTTATGGAAGAATTCTTTTTCAGTTTAATGACTTGTTTTTCTTTGCGACCACAAGGTGGAACTGTCATGATATTCTGGGCTTACTTAGCTTTCGAGCTAACGCAAAAAATTTACCTGCTCTTACAGATTACATGTAAGAAATATCCGGTGCTGCTTTGTCATTAATCATTACGCATACAGATATATGTTCGTTGCAAAAATAATAGCTCAGTAACAGAATATGTATGCTATTCAATTTCTATGCTTTCATGAGGTAAAATCTTAAAATCGTTATTCTTTTAAAGCTGCCATGGAAAACAAGATTCAGTTCTATCAGTAATGGTGACAATTGCTTTCTCCTTTTAGTTGTAATTTATAGTTTATAATGCATAATAAACTCTTTGATGTTTACCAAGGTCGTCGTGTGGTTAAAAGCCTTAAATCCTTCTTTATAGGTAGACTAAAATATGGCAGGATTATTACGTTAAGAATCTATCTTTAAAAGTGAACATACCCTTTCATGTCATGATAATTTTTGGTTACTATTTGTAATGTGAACGTAAGTGCAGTAGTTAAATAGATTTCTATACTAATAATCCATCTTCCAAAACTTGGAGTTTAAAAGGGTTTATATTCTTACGACATACTACTTCCAATTAGACTATCATAGTATTGATAGATTAAATTCCTCTGCATATAATTTGCTTGGAAAGTATTATGCAGTTATGGTTAGGATATCATTAAAATTTCAATGTCAAGCCCCTTAACATTTTAAGACTTAATATGTTCAAAAGCAAACCTTATTAGTTAATAAATTCACAATCAAAGGCAATTGAGGTTAATATTCAAAAATAAGGGTATGTACCAAAGATTAATTCTATAAACTTCCTTTAAAATCACAAATAGCCTAAATTTAGGTTAGAGCAATAGTTGTTGGCTGAGCGAATACTTTGCAATGTATAAAGAGGGTGCAAAGTATACATGCAAGGGGTCAAAGAACAGACCACGTTTCAAGATGAGTTTAAAGTTGAACCTTGATTTAGAGATATGTAATCTTTTATTAATGCCTCCTTTACTTTCATAACAAGCTAAGTCAAGTATTGTTTATACCCTTGCTATGTTACCATTAATGGGTTGCATAAATACTTGTTCATAAGCAATGTATAAACGTATGAATTTCTTTTATAAAGTATTTCCAGGCTTAACTATTACCAAGGTTAAAATTGTTTCGAAATAAATGTATGTTAAAAATATAATGATGGGTTGTAATCATCCCCATGCCTTTGATGATTGGTATTGTATAGTTTGGATATTAAAAATTCCTTTGTTTCCATGCAACGTATGAATAGGTTGACTTCGGGCTAAAGATTATAGTAGAACCTTCGATACAACACAAAGTGATTGGCATGTTAGTCCTCTTGTGATTGCTCATCGAGACTATTGAAAAATACCCACTGCATGCAAAAATCTAAATGATGGACGTGGCATCACTACAGGTAAGTGTTACGTGAATAAAAGGCTCTCTCTAGAACCCTAAACTGGTCATTCCCTCTGTTGTTTTCAGCCTTGTCCTCTCTCCTACTGAGTTGCTTGGCCGCATTATCGCTCTGCAAGTCGTCGTCAGTAAACTCTCGGTTTGCTTCCTTGTTTTTTTCCAGTTGTGGGCTTGTCCTGCACATTGAGAGGAGAGAAATGTAAACCAAGTTGTCGCTGCTCGGGCTGGGTTATTTGTTCCTCCGGGGTTTGTCTTTTGATACTCACTCCTTCAAAAATCTCCAGACTGCTAAGTATTTTTCTCCCGCAGCCCAGTTGTGAATGCCGTGACCTCTTCTCTTGAGTTTTGCAAGGCTTTAGGGTTTCGCAGTGAACTGTGTTTTGTTTTGGTTTGAGACCCATTACGGCTCAAGGGTTTATACTTTGCCGGGCCGGTGACTGCAGTTCCTTGTTGTCGTTAATCGATGCTGTGTAGTAATACCTTCTTCCTTGCAGCTGATGAAAAGCTTACTCCTCCTCGTGGGTGGTTATGTTTCGGTGAAGCTTTGAGGTAAGAAACGCCAAGTACGTTTTTGATTAACCTTGCATGTTTGTTTATTACACCATAGTTAAATTCTTGATGCAAGATATTTAACATTAATGTTCTTCATTGGTTCACAGGTGTTGACCTGTCTCTCTCTGCGCGGTTGGTGCGAGGTTGTGGCAACGACTTGCTGGTTCATGGGTAAGCCTTGGATACCCATGGCTGTTCTTCCTTGTCCGGTCCCTTATGGGGCATATGCTGGTTGGTCGCCGTGGCCTGTAAAACCCTTGTGGTTTTTGGTTTACCTGGTCGCTTGGTTCGCTGTACTTAGTGGATGTTGAAACCCTTGCTTTATGCGGGGTTCTCCGGCTTAGGCTGTGCTGTAATTTTTGAATTTTGTTCTTGTTACTGTATATAAATGTAAAAATGAAAGGAAGGCTGTTAAGCCTCACTCTGTGAATTTTTATTGAAGCTGAGAGGCAGTAAAAGAGCTCAAACTCCTTGGTTTTACCTCTGCTGTAAAATTTTGGTGGTATATTAGGGTTTTACCCTAACTTGGTTATACAAATAAATATATCTACTGTTTCTTTAAATTATTTTAATTACAACGTATTACTATAGTTTATTTGGTTATTATTTGTATTGTGTAAATGGTTATTTAGCTCGATGAGTCGAGCTTGTCTAAGTTCTGTTTATTTGATTCCTGTAAGAGATTTTATTTAATTTTTCACCTGTATAGTATTTAGGATAACTGCTTAATGATTTTACATTATCTTGTTTATATATACTTCATTCTAAATAAATTTTAAATATTGTTTTACATCTGTTATCTTTCAGAATATGAGAAATTTCATGTTTTTATAGTTGTAATTAGGTAACTGATAGTTACATCCTTAAGTACAGAATTCACATTTACTTGTTATGAAATAAGAATATTATCTTACCTGTAAGTAGTATAGCTTCTATAATTATATATATAATCTTTATATTTAGCTTATTTGAAGATGTATAAAGCGATAGTATTATGTTGTTTATTTCTTATGTTCCCTATTTATTTTACAATAATAGTATTTATAAATTAATAGTATAACAAACTTTCTATATTCTATGAACTGTATTGTAATGATTGATTTAAATTATAAAAGGAACAAGTTAATAGCTGTAGATTTTTGTTTAGGCTTATCTAGATAAAATAAAATAAATTAATTACATTACCAACCATAAGTAAATTTTGAAATCAACTAGTTTATCTGTATAACTAAATCAAAGTTTTTAGCTATTATTACTCTCGGTTTAGTTGCTATACATACAATAGTTAAAATATTCTAAACTGGAAGAAATAAACTATAAAGTTAAAAAGCATATTTATTTAGTCTAATCCTACTCTAGTGTAACTATTATATTCTTTTTCTTTGTTTTAAAAATAAATAATAAGATTACTGGAAGTGAATACTGTATAAAGAACTGTTTTTCCTACTAACACATACTACTGTCAGTAAAATGATATAGTTTCTTTTTCTGTTTCTAATAATCTGATATTCTCGGTCTAGATTTAACACTACTCTAGGTACAAAATGATATTTCTTTTGATAACAGATAAAAGAAAACATTCTATTATTCAAGCTAACATCTTATTCCACATTTGCATCATACTTTATTTATATAAATTCACCACCTGTGTTAGAGTGCGATCTGGATTACTCCAGATGGGGAAAAACACATGTAGGGTTTGTTTCTCATTAAGAATAATTCCATTTCAAAACAAACTATGAATAACTTAATTACTAAACAATCTAAGTTTTTACATCAGAAACTGCAATGCATCATTCAATCATACACAAATAATTAACACAGAAATTAATAGATAGCAGAACCTGTTCTTAAAGCTTGGTCGACAACAGCAATGGGAGGCCGTTCCTCCCTACCAACTCCTAGAGAGCGCTCAAACAACGACTCCTCAGGACCCCCGAGCTTGCTCTGGTCTTCTTGGCTGGAACTAGGTGCAACAATAATCAAGTACTAGTCTTGAGACTCAATACCAATCCTGAACTTATCAGTCAACTCTCTCAGCTAACAAGCTGTATCAGACCAAGTTACTGCAGTTTTTCTCTTAGAACACCTTCCTTATAGTTTTTCCATTTTCCCCAATGAATTCCTTGAAGTGCATTCCTCCTGAATGATTCTTCTCCTGGAAAATATCTGAGCAGCCTCAGCTCTCTACATTGGGTACTTTTAAAAGATTGCCTAGGTCTTTTTGGGTTAGTTGTCATTAATTGAGCCACCTGCTTTGATCCCACTTTATTTGGGGATCATGACCCCAAATGTAGGGAAGTTGCCACCTGCAACATAGGAAGTGTTTGAGGATGCTGCCACTTGTCTTTTTCTCTCCACCTAATTCCTTCCACCAGTTTGACCAGTAACACTCTTATTAACAGCTCTCCCAAGCTGTTGTCTCCACTTTTTATTTATTAAAAATAAAATAGTCAGAATTACATTCCACATCTTTTGACTCTGCTGAGTCATCAGTTTCTACTTAGCATTAAATTTAACATAATGTCTTAGGAATCAAATTAAAACAATTAACATTATTTTACAAAATTGGGGTATGTGACACAAAGTCTTTTTCTGGGTCTGCAATTTTCAGAATTGGTGCACTTGTAAGAATATTCTTCAACTGTTGGAAGTTTTCTTCACATATTGGTGTCCATTCAAACTTTATCCCCTTCTTTTGAAAAGAAGTGATTGAATGTGAAACCTTCGAGAATCCTTCAATGAACTTCCTATAGTATCCTGGAAGTCATATAAAGGATCTCATATTTGTCACATTTCTTGGGGTTGGCCAATTCATGATGGCTTCAATCTTTTCAGGGTCCACCGATATTCCCTCCTTTGAGATAATGTTTCATGTCCCAAATTTTTTATTGGGTCACAATGGCCTAATCACATATGCCATATTCATGAGAGTTTGTCAAATTGATGCCAAGGGTCAAATAATTGCCAAGGAGGAAAATTACTAGTTTCTTAGGTTGGGGGTGGAAGCTTTGGGATATTGAATTAGGGGGGCAATAAATGATGTTTGAACATTAGAATGGAATAAATATTTAATAAAGGATCTAAATAAATAAATACAAGGGAAAATCAAAGTGGCAATTGATCATGAAGACACATGGAGAATGTGGGATCCACACAAGCTAGAAATTCGGTACCAAATGGAAACCTCCTCTTGAAATTTTGAATCCATGGGAAGCCTAAAGGTTCTTGGATGAGTTATAAGGTTAATAAATTTGGCCATATGTATCACAGGTCAAATTTGGGAAGAAATGTAACTTACATTGGAAAGGAAGAGTCATTTTGGAGCTAGTGAGACACTTGGACTAGATTCCCTAGCTCTATGAAAACAATGATGAAGATGATATGAAACCTATGATACACATAAGATATGAAGGATGACATCCGACATATCTAACATGTCAGGTCAAAATATAGAATCCAAGGGAGCTCTCATGTGTGTTGGAGAAGCCCAATGGGTTCCTACTCAAATTGGGGGAAGATGGAAGGCTAGGAAAGGGAGGACACATGGAAAATATTCAGCCCACACCCAAATTCAAATTGGCTTGAGTTTGTGGATGGATTGGGGACATTATAAGGCTAAGGAGGTTTATAAAATAGATGAATAAACCAAGATAATGGCTTTTTATCAATTGTGAATTGTGAGAGCTAGTGGATGACTAGTTTTCTGGGGGTCATAAAACATCCTGGAACATCATATTTAATTTCTAATATCATTCATATACCTTATGATAAAAATTGGGAGCAATTGGGTCAATTTGGAGGTCTAGACATCAAAACTAGTTAAGGTCGAAATTGGGGAAAAAGTGAAAAAATTGGTCATTTAATAAAATTACAAAAAGGGACATTACAGTGGTATCATAGCATGATCTTGGCACTAGATGTGTGTTGGAGCAGAGTCCCGCAGCTACAGGAAAAGCTGCCATTTTGGCGGATAGACAGTTTGGTGAAGACGAAGAGATAAGGTAAAGCTACGACGCCGTAGCATGTTTCGAGCTGCAGAGTAGAGCCGGAAACCGTGACTGTTGGGACAGAGAAGTCAAGAAAGATGACAGTACCTGAGCGGCCGAGAAGAGAGAGCTCAACTACTGCATTGAAGGTAGTGGCAAAGACAGGACGGCTCAGCTACCCTCATAAAGGAAAAGGAGCGACGAGGCCGACGTATTGAAGACGAAGGACAGAAGAAGGGAAGCAGTGCATAGTACCCATGGTCAGCGCCGGGAAACATGGAATACTGCAGAGAGCAGTGGTGTGACGGAAAGCGGCTACCCCAAGTACAGATATGCCGACTGTCACTAGTTAGGGTTTTGGGTTACTATTGGGACAGGACCACAGTGTTGTAATGGTGAGACCTTCGGGCCGCCTATAAAGGGATATATTTTGTATTGAAAAAGGTTAGCTAGATTAGCCATTGAGTCTGTTAGCTCACAGTTACCTTGTATTGTAATAGAGTGGAGCTCTGGTTCTGTTATCAGCAGTAGTTATCTTACTGTAACCAGTAGCTAGCTCCTTGAAAGTGTA
>LPNX010164182.1:13294-27211 GCA_001517045.1 Pseudotsuga menziesii
ATCATAGCACTTGATTTTACTCAAGTCCTTCTTCTATCCACTCTGCTGACCCTGCTGCTGCTGCTGCTTGGCCCCACCCTTCTTGGGGCCCTTCTTCTTCTTACCCTTGGCTGCCAAAGCCACATCCTCATCATCAGCTCCTCTCTGAGAAGTACTAACCTGTACAAGACCCCTCCTGGTCTCCTCCTGTACAAAGTCATCCCATAACCTCTCCCAGTCAGGTAAGTTCTCCCTGCCCACTATAGCCTGCACAAAAGCACTCCAGGACTTTGAAGCCCCGTTCACCGCTATTCGCACAAGCTCTGTAGGGGAAACCTTCTCCCCAACTGCTGCAAGTTCATCCCGAACTGCAGAAATCCTAGTAAGGTAAGCTGTGACTCCCTCTCCTCCATTCATCCTGATACTCTTGAGTTTTTCTCTGAGAACCATTTTCCGGTTCTCATTAGAACTCTCATACAGACTGGTCAAGGCTGTCCACATCTCATGTGCCTTGTCCTTTCCTGAAATGTGAGGAATGATGTGATCTTTCACGGCATCAAGAATAATTCTTCTGGCTTTGCAGTCCTTCTTGTTGAAGGCTGTGAGGGATGCTGCATCCGTAGATGCAAGAATGAAAATGGGGTTTGTAGTAGTGTTCCTCACTCTGTCTGGCCACAACTCATTCTCTTCAAGTAATAGCAAAATCCTAGCCTTCCACGGCACAAAATTCCCTGTCCCATCCAGCCTATCCTCCAACCTAAGTCCCGTAGCCATCTCAACAACAACTCAGCAAAGTGATGTTCACTGACAGAAGTAAAATAACAAAAATTTCTGAATGCTGCAAATTTCTGTGTGTCTGCAAAAATCACTGTTTCTTCCCCCTTTGCTCTGATACCATGTTGAAAAACTGAGATTTACTACTTGCTGGTTTAAATGAACAATTTTTGTTTTTCACTTCAGCCGGTTTTGCATAGGCTTGAAGCTACTTAAAATTTTGCCGAACAATTTTAAACACACAGTAAAAATTACTAACAGGCTGAAAACAAATGCATGCACACCATAAATTTAACTCAGAGATTTTTGGCTAATCAGCCCTGGAAAAACCCCACGGGGAAAACTAGTCAGAGAGGAGAGATTTTAATTATTTTCTTCAGCAATGTACAGGATAGAAAAATAGTGAAAATACAACTTATCTCCACCGGCAAACTTCTTCACAAAGTCTGGAAAAATAGTGCTCAGCAAACCAGCCAACACCCTTCTTCTTTTTCTGTGCCAAAATTAAATGCAACAGTACAGCACCAATAGGCCGTACACTTTCTAGGAATTCGTGCCAATAAAACACAGTCTGTACCAGCAAATAGGCCGTACCCTTTCCTCGATTTCTGTGCAATTAATAAGCAGTCTGTACACTGATAAACCAGGCCGTACTTTCCTCAAAAACTGTGCAGCAATAAATGAACCCGTACCTACAGGTCGTACATCGAATTTCTGGGCATTAAATGCAGACCGTATGGTGCAATAAATGCAGGTCGTACTTCCCTCGATTCCTATGCAAACCACCAGCAATAAATGAAGATGATGCAGCTCGATTTCTGTGCAGCAGTCTTTCTTCTTCCTCTGGAAAATCGTGACCTCCTCAAGCAAGTCGACCTCCTCTCCTTCAGCTCTTCTCTTCTCCTGAAAAAAAAAAAGTGAAGTGCCCTTTTGCCTCCCTCATGCTTTTTTTTTACCCTAGGTGAGTTTCTTAATCCAATGGTGGAGAAAGAATCAATCCAATGGATGAGATTGATTGAGAGTGAAAATCACTTTTATTTATTTCTCATAAATAAAATCACTCACCCACTTAAATTTATCAAAAAGTGACTTTATTGTTATAAAGTCTCATTAAGTGACTTTTAATGTGAGGGTCACCTTTTTCCCTCTTAAAGTGACTTTAGGCAAAAATTAAAGTCACCTAGGGAACATCTGCCTAGGTACAAAAATCAACAAAAATCCCCAAAAAATGCAACTATACCCCGTAGACCCTCAAAATCAAGGATGCAAGCACATAGCTAAGGCATGTCGACAGCGAAAAAAAATTTCACTAAAAGGGAAGGTGCATGGCCCATTTAACTGTGAAGGGTTGAAAAATTCATGCCTTCCTTCAAAATTCTACAACCATGATCCTCCAACGCTAGCGATCTATGGTGGGAGCATGATTCGCAGCTAAAACATGCACGGTGGTTAACTGTATGGAGCATTGCGAAGGGGTAGTATGGCCTGCGCAAATGGACGGCCGATATCTGATGGTGCAATTAATCCACGGTGCTAAAATCTTTTGCTTGGAAAAAGTGCATGATGGTTAGCGAAGGAGGCCAGTGCGACATGTTTCAGGGTCCCGCATCTCCCAACGGCCGAGATTTTATACGATCTAGATCAATGGCATTGGGTGGCTTCATTGACGAAAGGTGTAGGGAGGTTAAATTGGGTAACGAGCATGAAATCACCTAAAGGGACATAATAAGCAATGATAAATATTCACACAAATGAGATCTATGGTGAGAAACAATGCCGTACGACACAAGGTACTTGAAGGAAGGGGATCTACACGAAGGCAATGCTAAGTTGGAGTATGGGAATGATTCAATAAATTGGGTCATGCCTTAAAAACTAAAATTGTTAGAAATTTATGGGCATTGCCATTAGAGCAAGCAAGTGTGTGTCTCTCCTTCTGCATTTCCATATTGGGGTCGCCGTGGTTGTTGTATTGTGAGGCCAATTTCAGGAAAAGAACCATGGTAAGAATTTCACCTCAAGAAATCGTTGGGATTTAAAATGATGATCCAGGATTTGATTCCCAATTTTTGTAACAGGATTGGGATCTATTTCAGGGTTGGTCCTGGGAACCACAGTATTATAAATAAGACCTCAATAAATGAGACAAGGGTTTGAATTTTCATTTTAGAAATCATTCTTCTCTCGTTTTGTCTCTGTAACTCTCTTGGAAGTATTAATGATAAATATGCTCCTGCTTTTCTGAGATTCATCAAGGTGGTTGCATTTAGTCTGTCTTTCCTGTTCATCTCTTTCATTGTTTTGTATTTCTATTAATGCACTCTAGATTAGTATACAAGGGATTCTCTCTTAGCTAAGCGCTTCTTGTATCAGATGTTGCATTTGTTATTGTGTTCTGGTAAATGCTATGGAATTCATCTCCTATGATCCACTGCAAATACTAGCCTTTTTTGTTCATTCTACTAAAGGAAGTGCAAGATAGTATTCCATAGATAGGTGCCTCTTGCTTTGTTGGGATTTTTCTTTCCTTCTCCATTCACCACTCTTTCAAGATATTTGAATTTCTGTGCTTCTTACTTTGCCTCAGAATATAAAGGAAATTCCCTTTCTCATTTTTGTTGTGATACCCTTCACTAATTTGATATTTGACTCCATTACCCAATAATTTTCTGGTATGTCTATTCTGCCATTTTTTAAAACTATCAATGCCTTGTTACCTATATAAATCTATCTTTCTATGATTTGTCCAATGTTTTATGCATATGTTTTTCTTTCCTCTATGACAAGAGAGAGCCCTTTCTGACCGTATTGGATAGAATATAGTCTAAAGTTGGTTGAAATGGTCACCCCTGTGAATTCATGTAGCATCCACTAGAAAATTACAGGGTGCTATCATCTTGGAACCATTTTCGAGGAGCCTAATTTCTATTATCTCCTTGAGAAACATGACACAACTTCAGTTCTACGACCCAGTTGAGCTGCCGGTCCTAGACACAATTGGTTACACATGCTTTGGCAACTCCATGAAAACTGTGAAAGCAGATCCATTGGAAAATACTAGTGACTAGAAGAACACATACGAGAATAAATCTTGATGAAGAGACCTTCCAAGAAGTTTTCAATCCTAAAATTTTGATACGAAGGGAAAACATGCTGCATAGGTTAGTCAGGAATTTGTCTTTTCCAGCTAATAGTGCTAGTTTTGCTGGCGATATATCTTAATTATGTAATGAGAAGTGTGGGTTATCCCTTCCCATAACTAAATCTAAATCTATCCTCTCTAACTTAGCATCCGACACCTCTTCATTTGACTTTCCCTGAATTTCCTAGTCACCTCGGACCTTAGAGCCTGTAGGCTTTGGTTTCTCGTACCTACAAGACCCATAGTGCCTCATGTTCATCATTGAGCAATCCTTGTCAAATATCAAATGCACAAGGAAATTTATCTTCACACCTCTGTCTCCCACTACTTTCAGACAAAATCATCCTTTATCTCTGAATTTCGCCACTCCCCACTACCTTTATGTACCTCACATCTTATTGATTCATGTCACACCAGTCCCAACCCCTTTAGTAAACCCAGTTATACCCGAAAGGATGGCCAACATATTTGATCCTATATGCGTTCCTATAGTTCTACACGACCTCCCCCTGGGATACTTCACCAGAATCAGGAAATTCTATGGAGAAAGAGGGTACTCGACTGAAAAACATCTGGGGTGGTTTTTGGACTGGGTTGACCTGGAAGAGGTAGACCATGATGATGTTAAGGTCGGACTATTTTCCCAGGCCCTTGTTGGAGAAGTGAAGAAATGGTATAAAAACCTTGTAGATGACTCTATTATGAGCTATCAATCCTTCAAGGATGCTTTGAAAGACAAATGGGCAAATCAAAAGTACCCCAAGCAGTATCTATTTGAGTATCATTCCATTACGAGGAAGGAGAGCGATTTCGTCCAAGAATTCTCAGACACATTCATGAAAATGTACAATTCTATCCCTAATCAATTTAAACCTCCTCTAGGTTCCCCCAACTCTAGTACATAGAATCTTTCGATGGTGAATTCTCCTTATGACTAAGTGACAGAAGATAAACCTCCTTGGCATATATGATGAAAGACACCATAGAATTGGAGGTGGACCTAGTCACTACAATAAAGAAGAAAAGAGATGAAGGGGAATGGAGAAGAGATGAAGGGGAGCGAAAGGTTGTCAAAGAATTGGAAGGGCCCTCCATCTTGAGCTCGCAAGATGCCAGAATTGACACCATGTTGTGAACCATGGAAAGAATGATGGAAATGATCTCAGTAGATGGAAGACCCCCTCCCAGGGAAAACCAAGAACAAAAAAATAGGAATCTAAATGCCAGAAGGCCTCATATTGCCCAAAATAGGTAGAGGACTCTTCTCGAACCATTGGTTAGACCTCCATTCCAATGGAATTTCATAGACCAGGATGAAATCTGTCAGCTAGATACTCAGGCCCCTTCCACCTTCTTCACCAAGGAAGAACATGACAATGCTTTCCTAGAAACAAGAGAGACACTTCCAGGTAATACAAATGACTTTAGAAGAGGGTACCATCTCGCTGTCTTGGATGCACAGATACAAATTATCCTGAGAAATGGAGATGTCTTGGTCATGAAAAGTAGAGAGGCAGGGAGCAAAGCCTCCACTAGCAAGCCTAAAATTGACCCAACTCCCAAAGATAACCTCAAGAATGTTCCAGATCCCAAAGGGAAGAAACTTATTGGAAATCTGACCTGGGAGAGGATTCTTTCAACTTGGAGGTTGAAATTGTGAAGATTAAAATCTCTGTACCCCTCACTGAACTACTAAAGAATTCAGAATATCATTCCAAAATTGCCATAGTTTTGCAGCCTTTGGGGGGAATCTCCGCCATATCGGATTGCCTGAATTTGCAAGATGATAGGCTCACCATCCTGTTCAGCCCCCATGTAGATGAACCATCGAATGAATAAGTCTCACCATTCTATGTTATCCTAAACATACACAATGTCATGCTTTATTTAGGAGCCTCCCACAACCTGATGCATAAAAGGATCATGGATCAACCACGATTGGACATGACTAGACCCTACAAGGATCTTTTCTCTTTTGATTCTAATAAAGTAAAATGCCTAGTTTTCATTAAATACTTGGTCATCTCTCTTGATCAAATCCTTGCTAAAAACTTGGTCATGGACGTGGTGGTGGCTGAAATTCCCTCAAATTTTGGGATGCTGTTATCTAGAATTTGGGTGGCCAAGCTCAAAGGTGCCCTCCAGATGGACATGTCGTATGCCACCATTCTTATTTTTGGGATACAGAGAAGAATTTTTAGAGAGAAAAAATTGTCATATATGGTAACCAATGATGAAAGTACGCAAATGGGTTCTGCTATTTTCTTTATGGAAGGATATGAAGACGGTTCCCATTTCTAGAATGTTTCCTTCATACCTACTAAATAGGAGTTAGGAGGGATATGGGATGTGGATTTTGATGGGCCAGCCTGCAAAGGAGGAGCAGGGAAAGGGATATGGATGAGGCCCCCTAGAATCTACACTATAAGGTATTACTACAAGCTTGATTTTGACTGTACAAATAATGAATCAAAATATGAATCGATATTATTAGAAATCCTAGCTTTGGATAAACTCAAGGTCATGAGGGTGGTGTTATGTGGAGATTATGAGATGGTAATAAAGAAAATGACCAGTGAATATCAGGCTAGGAATCCCCAGATGAGGAGCTACTGAAATGCCACCTAGGACCTCATAGAAGGATTCAAGGAATGCAGCTTCAAACTAATTCCTAGAGTACAGAATTGCGTGGTGGATTCCCTAGCTACCTCAACATCAAATTTCAATGTCCCCACACATCCTATATGGAAATATAAAATTGAAGTAAGGAACAATTTTTTTTCCTTGATAGTGTGAAGAGATGGAAAGTGTTCAAAGATGATAAACAAATCTACCAGTTCCTCACTCTTGTTGGGGAGTTTGAGGGAGCAACTGTCGACGAAGAAAACAATATTTAGGAGGAAATTTCCCCCACTCAAGATCCTTTTGAAAACCAAATGGTGGATCTAAAGGAAGTGATTTAGGAAGAGGAGTCCCTTGCTGTTGATGACACCAAAGAAGACGATGAGGAAAGGGTTCAGGGGTCTGAAGTGTAGGAGCCTGAGGTTCAGAATGGGTATGAGAATAAGCTACGTGACAAAGAAATTGTGCAGCTAAACGAATATTCCATACCCAGGGGTATGGTCTCTCTAGAAAAGATATTCGATCTGGATGATGTAGTGAGAGAGCCCCAATTGGTCCCAAATTGTGAAGATGTGGAGGAAGTGAATATTGGGATAGAAGAGCAGCCTAAGATCATAAAAATAGCAAGGATCCTCTCACCTGAATCCAAATAGAGGTATATCTCATTGATGAAAGAATATTCATATGTTTTTTCCTGGAGTTACAAGGACCTCAAGGCTTGTGACACCAACATCATCCAACATACCATACCGATCAACAAGGATGAGATGTCATTCAAACAAAATATTAGAAGGATGAATCCCAAGCTATTTCCCCTAGTGGAAAACAAGATCAAGAAATTGTTCGAAGCCAAAATCATTGTAGCTCTCTGATTCTCATGTTGGGTGGCGAATTTGGTTCCTGTTAGAAATAAGAACAGGGAAATAATAATTTGAATTGAATTCAAAAACTTGGATAGAGTTTCCTTGACGGATCATTACCCTCTTCCCAAAATGGACCATATCTTGCAGAGAGTACTGGGTTATTAGAGGATCTCCACATTGGATGCTTTCTCGGGCTATAACAAAATTGTGGTTCATATAGATGACTAAGAGAAGATGACTTTCACCACTCCTTGGGGCACCTTCATGTACGCTAAAATTATGTATGGCCTGATGAATGTGGGTGCAATGTTCTAGCGAGCCATGGACATATCATTCATCGATGAAAAGGATAAAATCCTGGTGATTTATCTGGAGGGCTTTACTATTTTCTCCAATTCTGATGAATAAGATGTCTCCCACCTGTTGAGAATGTTCAAAAAGTACAGGAAATTTAACATCTCCCTGAATCCTAAAAATTTGTTCTTTTCTATGAAGGAAGGAAACCTGCTTGGGAATATAATCTCTCAATAAGGAATCAGGATAGATCCCAAGAGGGTCGAGGATATTATCAAAATTGAGCTCCCTCAAAAAAAGGAAGAGGTTCAATAGTTCCCAGGAAAGGTAAATTTCCTTAGATGATTTATTGTTTCATTTATTGAAATAGTCAAATACATAACTAACATAGTATGAAAATACCAAGAGATCAGGTGGATGCCCAAAGCTAGGAAATAATTTGAGGGATTAAAGAAGGCCATATCCGAGGCACCTATCCTTGCAAGCCCATATTTCTCCAAATATTTTCTCATATTCTCATTTTCCTTCAAGCACAAAGTGGCATGAGTGCTACTACAAAAGAACCATGAAGGATATGAGCAGCCCATCGTCTTCTACAACAATACTTTGAGGGATGCCCCATTGAAGTATAACATCATAGACAAGAAATCATATGCTCTGGTGTAGGATCTAAAGTATTTTAGAGTATACATCCTACACTCCCATATTATATGTCATGTTCCCACCAGCATTGTGAAAGACATCCTGACTCAACCAGATCTGGAGGGACGAAGGGGAAAATGGATTGCAATTTTGCTAAAGTACGATCTGGAAATGAAACCCACAAAGTTGGAAAAAGGCCAGGGGTTAGATAAACTTATGTCCTCGTCCAACTGTATTTGTCTCATCCTACATATGATCGCTGAGTTTTCAGCTAAAGAGCAGGAGCCTTAGAGAGAGTTGGCCCCCCCAATAGGTGAGTACTTTCTATCATCACCATGGTACGATGATGCCATTTTCATCCTGCAACATTTGCAAGCTCCAGAGGGTATGGATAAAACCAAATCCAGATTCGTCAAACAGACATTGACAAGGTTCTACATCCTAAACGAGAAGTTATATTGGAAAGAGCCCATGGGAATTTTGCTGAATTGCATGGACGAGCACAAGGCTAAGAAACTTATTGAGGAGTTCCACGTAGGGTAATTTACTAGAGGGAATCACTACTAGAAAATAGTAGTAAACAAAATCATGAGGGCGAGATTCTATTAGCCTACGATATTCTTTGACACCCATAAAAAAGAAGCGGCCTTCCATAAATGTGATATTTTTGAAGGCAGGAGAAAGTTGGTATCATTTCCCTTAAATCCTATCCAGGTCAAAGCCCCTTTCTAGCAATGGGGAATAGTTTTTATTAGAGATATCAATCCTCATTCTTCGGGGCTGCACAGATGGATCATGACCACCACTGATTACTTCACAAAATGGATCCAGGCCATCCCCACAAGGCAAGCCACCGAAACAGTAATCATGCAATTTTTGGAGGAGCATATCTTGTCTAGGTTTGGTGTTCCCAGGAAAATAATTATTGATAATGCTTCAGCTTTTAAGTCGAAGAAAATGATTGCCTTCTATTTTAAATATCAAATAAAGCTGGGGCATTCCACCGCCCAGTACCCCCAAGGGAATGGAATGGAGGAATCCTCAAATAAGAGCCTCATGAGGATCATAAAGAAGTTGTTGCAAGAAAATAAGAAGGCTTGGCACACTAAATTGATCCATGCCTTCCGAGCTGACAAAATTAGCACAAAGAAATCTATAGGAACCTCACCATTCTAGCTAGTTTATGTCTCAGAAGTAATTTGTCCTATTTACCTAAGCTTACCAATGATGAGATTGTTGCAAGAAGAGGACGCTGAAACTCACCCCAACCAGAGAAGGATGTACCAATTAGTTGAGCTACAGCAGTAAAGGGAGCAGATATTTGACAGGAAACAACTTTTCCAAGACAAGATGAAAGAAATTTTCGATAGAATAACCAAGATCATTAATTTCCAGATAGGTGATGTAGTGTTACAATGGGATGCACCCCATGAGGAGAAAGTAAAAAATGGAAAATTTGATCACCTATGGAAAGTCATGTACAATATCTCCACCTTTAGGGGAAATAATGCTTATTTTTTGGAAGAAATGGAAGGTGGTTTGGAATCTGGAACTCTAGTTAATGGGAGGCTCATCAAACATTAATTTTTGTCAAAGAATTCAATCCCATTGTCATTGTATATACCATTTCCTTTTGTTTTAAGACATAATGCATGTGTGGATGGATCTCTGACAAGATGTAAAGCCTGAGGTGAAGGCAATACGATCTTCAAGAGACGACATCATTTAAGTTTGTTTTCCAAGTAAATTACAGGGAGCTGCAGGAGAGCCGAGGTGACCCAATGGATAAGACATGTGGCCTACATGGTTCTTTTCTACCTTATAGGGAGGATAACATCCCCGAGTTGGAGCTGTTGTTATCACCTAGCTTGTACAAGTGCTAATATTTTGAAGGGATTCAGCATATGGGATTGGCCTCATCCCAAGTCGGAAGGACAACCAATGGATAGGAAAAATGAAAGAACAAAGCCTGAAAAAATGTGACTAAACCCTATAGACCCTAAAAATATGTAGACGGAGCAAGTTGACTTAGTCAACTTGAATGAAGACCGACTTAGTCGATTAGCCGAATAAGTCAATGGGCCGACTTAGTCGATCAACCGACTAAGTTGGTCAGACGACTAAACTAGTTAATTAAGTTGGCTAACTAATAGTCGTGTTGGTTCACCGAACTGATAGGTAGTTATGTTGTAACTGTTTGTAACTTGTATATATTAGGCTGTTGAGCCAAACAAGAACTCAGTTCAGTTCTTTTCTTTGTATGAACTCACTATAATAATATAATCTGTTTCATCCTATCTGTTCTCGTCTCTTGTCTCTATTTATATTTATGTATGTTTTAGTATGTATTATTGGTAACCTTATGTGATCTGTGAGATTACAACATTGGTTCCATTGCCAGTAGTACATGTCTAGAATATATGCTCACATATGATACCAGAGCAGGAGATTAAGGACTTGTGGGAGTGTAAAATTGCCAATTATTTGCAAAATTATGCCCGTAGGAACAAATTAATAGTCGCTGAAGCCAAAGAAAGATTTTTCACCGAGACACACGAGAAGTTTGTCAAATCTATGCCACAACTCCTGAAGCAACTTCTGGATGAGAAAACCGGACGTGACTAAAGAAGAATAGTTGCTCCAGAAACTGATCCAAGGAGGCCACACAAATCTATCGAAGTGGTTCGAAAAGATCATCGACGACTTCTGTGAGGAACAAGCAATCGAAGATAGAACGTCTGTGGAAACTGTTAAGAAGCAATTCTACACAGAATTCACTGAACAATTCTTATGTTCCTTACTGACCTCGTTGTTCAAATTCTTGATAGAGAAAGGAGCAGGCCACATCGTTGAACCTTGACCACCGTTGTGCGAACCGCCACCAAGCACTAGCTGGGTGGAGAAATAGAAGAAGTGGGAGAAATTCATTGCTGAAAGGGAGTGGGAATACTTCCTGAGCAAATAGACAGAACTATCCATGCTTTCTAAAAAGCGTCGGGTAGGCTATGGGGGGGTAGCTGGTCGTGTGTCGGAGCTATAGCATAGTGGATCCTAGTCGACCAGAATCTAGTCTTAGTCGCCAGTAATGAAAATTCGACCGAAGAGGACCCGAAGGAATAGTATTGTATGAAAGTATGTCGGACATTAAGAAAATAAAAAGGGACGAAAGACAGCAGAGAAGGGAAGCTCGACAGGAAAGAGCCGCAGAGCTGCATCAAAACCCTAGGGAGACCGACCTTGATGAGATTCCACCAGATTCGGGTCATGACTGACGTAGAGAGGGCGTAGACAAAGAGGCGTCCCCTAAGGATGACGAAGTGTGGATAGAGTAGCCAGAAGCTCTCCAAATAACTGTTCCTGATGAAGGAGTAACCCTTTCCCCAGCAAATCCACGTACCAGAATACAAACTATTATTAAAGACGACCTCCGATTACGAGCTGGTGACATTACTCTCTGGAGCTGACTAGGCGACGAACCATACCCAGGACGACATCTTGTCATACGCCGACCGGTCGAAGGGAACTGGGTGACCTTTCAAACAACACCATCCTTTCGAAGTATCCACTTGCTCTTACCGACACATGAAGGAGCACCCCCCTCCCCCCCTGCCACATACAGCTTTAGAAGACTTCCAAGAATTAGACCTGTGCACACAAAGTTGTAGTGGACCATCAACAATACAAATCCACAACAACCCACTGTACGGAGACAAGGACTCAACCACCGATGGAAGCACAAGTTCTGTCGACCAAAAATCTGCAGGCTCGACTATATCAACAACTCCACCACTTTCACCACCACCCACACCTCCAACCCTGCCAAATTCTGAGAGCAGTAAAAGTGATTTAGACATGGGTCACGGATTGGCTCACATTCCTCTCTACGAGGGGGGTGAAGACCCCAGACGACATTGGTTCGTTTGCGAGTCGACCTGGGAAGCAAACCAGGTTACAAATGAAGAATGACAAATGGCTTAGTTCGCAGGAGCTTTAAGTAAAAGAGCCTTGACATGGTACATGACCTTTTCTGAATGACAACCCCGAGTGACGAAAGCAGAAATTAAAGCGCAGTTCTTATCCTTTTTCAAAACCCCAGACTCCAAGCACCTGGCCACCAAAAAGATTAAGACGACATCGCAAAAGCCATGAGAGACAGTCCGCGACTATGAAAAACACTGGAAGGACCTATTAATCCAGTTAGATTATGTTATTGATGAAAAACTACTGATTCAATGGTTTCTTGTAGGATTATCACAGAAAATACGCCAACATATCAGTCTGGAAACGTTCAAGACATATGAGGATGCGCTGACTAAAGCTCTACAGGTTGAGATGGATGAAGACATCCCTGCATATATGACAGACCACAGACTAGAGGAACAGCTAGAAAATGTGCAGAAGTCTTTGAAAGAATTGACCCTCAAGAATCAGGAAATCTAGTGTACGAAATGCTCGACGGCTGGTCACTCGAAAGATAACTGTCGACAAGACTATAGTCGACAGGACGTCCACTTGGTACAAACAAAATCATTTTGTGACATTTGCTAGGAACACGGAGATCATTCTATGAAATATTGTCCATATAACATGAAGAATGGAAAGGCTTCCTGGTGCGCCATCTGTGAGACAAAAAGTCACAACACGGCCGACTGTCAATTAAACCTGAAGAACAGAAAGAACTATCAGGCGGTCTACCAAACGAATGCAGTAGTGCAGAACAATGAGAAAAATAATACAAATAATCAGAACGGGCAAGGATATGACGGCCGACGATATGAGCATCGATACGACAACCGATGACAAGGATATGGAGGCCGAGGATGATTCATCGGGAATCGCGACATACGACCACGTCGGTCCACATAGTGCTTCATCTGCTACAAGGAAGGTCACCGATGCGCAGACTGTCTGTACAAAGACAGAACTGATCTAAAATTCTGTAATCATTGTGGAGTAGGCAATCACTCTCTGGAGGATTGTCCTACTATGCTAGAAAAAATCAATAATAAAAAGAATGTTAATGTCTTGTCTTGTGTCTAGAAGAATGATGTAATAACTACTAAGAATTTACACATTGTCACTCGACAAGGCACAAAAACAGGGCCTGATAACCCTCAGATTAGCAAGATCAAAAACACAAATGCATATCCTAACCCTAGCAGGGAACAACAAACATATCAAGAATCCACACACATATTTCACAATATTGCACGTCAGGAAGACACCACTAACAATCGACCCAACACACTACATCAATTAATACAAATCATTCAATCAGACAAATCAGTAGCTCAATTCATCGATTTATTGCACACACTAAAAGGCACCAACAGCGCTGAAAAACAAACTAAGAACATTTGTAGTTTAAACCAAAAAGACAAAAATGATGTCGACCCACTTGTCGACCTAGAAATCTAAGGCTATCACGTTCGACAAGTAGTGCTCGACTTCAGGTCCCAAGTAAATATCATGACCCAGGATACATGGGAACAAATGGGCAAACCTCGACTCTACGAGTCAGGTATCTACCTAAAACTAACCGACCAAGGCCTCATTGAACCCATTGGGGTTTGGAAAAATGTCGATACGACCATTAAGGGA
>LPNX010164218.1:4012-26432 GCA_001517045.1 Pseudotsuga menziesii
ATTTTCTTGTCTCTCCCTCTGTATATCAGTATTTCTTCTTTCTCTTGGGAAGAATCTAGGGGCAAAAGGTCTCCTGAACTGATTTGGATTTCTTTCATTTTCAGGAAAGGCTTTATTTTGATTTCTATTTCTACCTCCCACTTCTAATCTGTCAATTTTATTAGACAAATGTTTTAGAAGTTTACCCATTTCATCAATCCTGCCATCTGATGACCTTCCTACCTGCTTGGATGTAGTGACTGCTTTCTTCCCCTTTCTGTCCATATTGTGGTGTTCTGTTTCATCCTTTAATCTGTTAGAAGCCAAAATGTTTGATTCAACTTCTAACGCTGCATTTTGCATGTTTTGCAGTGAATCTGATTTTCTTTCCCTTAACAACAAGGAAAATTCAGAATTGAATGAGTTTGCATAAGACAACATTGCTGATGTCTCAGTCGGTTTTATTTGAGCTGGGATCTTGCTATATACCTTGTTAAACCTTTTGGTAAATTCTCCAACAGTTTCATCCTTTTTTCTCCTTAAAGACTCAAACTCTGTTTGATAATACATGAAGTCTTTTGTGTCCCCCCAGTGTTTTAGAAATACTTCTTGTAAAGCATCAATACCATCAATGGAGTTTGCTGGTAAATTCCAGAACCAAGTTCTAACCTCACCATCAAGACTTTGGACAAATAATCTCATCCAAACATCAGTATGTTCATAGTTTTGATTATCTATAAAGGCTATAAACATATCCCAATGTTGTTCTGCAGTAACCTCTCCTTGGGCATCAAACCTTGGCATATATTTCTGATAATCTCCTCCTGGGAGAGCATTAAGGACTTGAGGCAAAACAAGGGGGGCATATCTGGCTGCTATCATAGTAGCCATTCGATTTGGTGGCTGGGCTGCCATCCTAAGGTTTGTATTAGGCTGAACACTGCCTGTCTGTTGTGATGAGGAGGACAAAGTACTAGGATTTGGTTGGTTTACTGGGACAATCTTAAGCAGATGAGAATGGATTGAAGGATTTTTCAATGCTTCAAGCTTAACTTGTTCTGGTATTAAGGGATTTGTAAAGACCTGCAACTTTTCAGCTTTCAGCGAGGTAGATAACAAATCTAATTCCTCACGCTCTTTTTCTGACTGTGGATTTAGAGAAAAACTTGGAAAGGATGCAGATTCAAGAATTTCTAAAGCTTCTGGTAGTTTAAATTTCTCTGATGAAGTAGAAACCAGATTTCTCCTAGTCTCCCTTAATAACTCTTCCGGATCTGAGACCCCTGGATTTAGAGGAGATGAGGGATTTCCTTGAGTCCATATCTTCCTTGAAGCCACTGTAACTACTCAAAAGGTGATTTGAATGTAGTCTATATCAATTTTTGCTGATTCGGTTCACCCTACCAAAATCAGTTTCAAAATGTCGATCACCCAGGGAAGATTCTTTCCTTTATCCGTCCCCGGCAACGGCGCTAGAAGATGTTATCCCTAAAGTTGGACCTAGACTACAGGATCCAAGCTTAAGGAAATCTTAGTTTGAATAATGTTCAAATTGAATGAAGCTGGTATTAAACCAAGGAAAAAAGATACTTACAGACACTAGGCTACTGTCACTTATTTGTACAATTATATACAGTTTAGGACTATTAAAATCAACATATTCACACACAATTTACAATGAACAAATCTGGTATATGACAGATGGGTAAATACAGGTATGTATAAGATAATCAGAGTATTTAAGCAATAGTTGGTAGGAATGAGAGCTACAAGGAATTGAAACCAATTCTGTACAACATAAAAGCAATGACAAAGTCCAACATCAAGGTTTTATGATCCTAAATATGAAATGAAACTATTACTGTTTATGTAAAGGAAAGATAACTGTCAACTTACAACAAGAATCATGCATTGGAATGTGAGTGACCAAGTACACAAAATATTTATCAAAGAGACAGTTCATAAAGTACAACAACAAATCAACATCAAATTCATTCAAAAACTAAAACCTGTGAATTGAAGTTGCAAAGATTTTATGAAATACAGAGGTATTTACAAGTGCTCCAACATATCTCCCAAAACAGCCAACCTCTTCTGCCTAGTTCGTGAGTTCCTTTTGTATCAAAAAAGATTCTATCTAAAACTAACAATAGATCCTATAAGTTTGGATCGACCTCCTTCAAAAGTGGGAATAATCCCTTACAAAATGATTTACATTACATGTGTCCTAGAGATGTCACACATCATATTACAAATTCAAAATAAAACAACTTTCAAATCTCTACAAGCTTCTAGAAGCTTCAGCTAAAGTAGCCAAGTCATTGAGCACCTAGGAGCGCCTTTGAAGTCTTGCCAATTCCATGTCTTTGTCCTTTTCCTTTTCCTGGGATTTGAGATGCTCAAGCTACTGCTGCATAGCTCGCTTCTCCTTAAGGATATTTCTGGAAACCATCAAAAGCTTTTGAAACTATGCCTCCTTTTCCTCCATGTCTTCTCTTAACCTTTTATTTGCTACCAGTAGCTTTTCATTAATATCTTGCAAATATTTGGTTTGTTCTTTATAAGTCTGAAGGGATCTCTGACATTGACCAAGTTCTAAAGTAACATCTACATATTCTTCTCTCATACCATCTTTTTCTTCAGACAGACTTTTTAATTTTGAACCTGCATCAAGTTTATTTTGTTCACCTGTACAAAATATTTCAGGTATGGCACCTTCCACTCCCTGCATGTCAATGAATTCTTCCATGTTCTCATAATGTTTTTCTTCTACTGTATTTATTGTCCCTTCACTGGCTGCATCTTCTATGACAACAACTTCATTAGCACCTTCCTGTGTTATTTCCCCCATTTTAGTCCTTGGTTTATCTTTCTTAAACAACTGTTTGCAAATTGTCTTTTTAGATGCAATACTTTTAAATATATCACTTAACTTTTCTGTACCCTCTTGTATGCAGGGTGTTTCAGGGTTTACAGGCTCATTAACAACATTTATTGCTTTATCCTTATCATTCTGATTTACCTCTATAGGGTTTATTATCTGTTGATGGGCATCATCCATCATTTTCTTACCCTTTTCTTTAGCGTTTTCACTGAAACCCAGTTCTGCCAATAAAGAACTCCACGACCTTCCTTCTTTTTCCAACTGGTTTAAAACCAACAGTTTAATTAATCCTTGATGATAGATTGATCTAGCTGTATGTGATGGGTGTTTTTGTATCTTAAAAATCATCTTTTGAAGACTCTTAAGAAGGTAGAAAGGGAGATTTAGTTGTATAACACCATGCATATGCAGTAAAAGCTTCAAATGACACTTTAACACTCGATCATACCTTCCATCTCAGGTAATGTAGTTCTGGAAAATCTCCAAGGGTACTCTCCATGCTGGTTTCATCCTATTGACATGCACACCATTCTTCCAATCAAGCTTTTCATTACCAAGGACTAGAAATTCACTGAAGTCTTCTTTGAATTCCTTTTGCTTGAACCACCTCTCACCTTCTGTTGGCACATTGATTGCTTCAGCAATGGAGTTTTCATTAACTCTCACAGTTAAACTCTACAACTGGACTCTATCATCATCATAATGCTCAATGAAGGCCATTGTTAACTGAGAATGATATCCCTGTAACCTGTCACAGAAATTGAACCAACCTGATCTTTGGATCAATTTAGTAGATCGTGGAAATTGTTTAATCCACTATGTATTACTAGGCTCCAGTCTGCATATAAAACCTCCAGGATTTTTCTTTGCAACCAGCTCTGGCTCATCATCTTCAATCTCCTTTGACATCTTGAAAACCTAGAATGATTTCAACTTAACCTGTGTAGAGAAATAAAACTTTATGTTTCAACAAACAGAAGCAGTTTTCTGCATATGGCTCTGTGCTAACACCTGGAATGCGAATACAGCTCTTCTTGTGCTGGAGGTAAAACGTTGTAAACAACCAGAGTAACAAATCTGATGAAATTTTGAATCAGACTGGTGATAAGTCTTACCCTTGCAGACCCTATGAAACCTTGAACAGAGTATTATCAAGAACAGAGTATTTCATACTATTGCTGCATGTTGAAGCAATACAATGTTGAAACTAGAAATGCAGGTAACAAATATATACCATACATTATAACCCTGAAATTACACGCTCTAGGGTTTTGCAAAACAACCCTAATTCTCTGAATATTCACAAAATGCTGCTCTTACCCAGGAAACTCTGTTAATCAAAAAGCCCTCAAAATGTATATTCTGTACAAGAGATTTTATAGTGCTGTAGAATCTTCACGCTGTAAATCGAACCCAGCACTGCTGCAAATGCAAATAAACAAATGGATATACTCCCATCTTAACCCTGCAAACTCTAAGGTTCGAACTAAAACCAAGATTTCCTGAACATTATATAACACAACTCGTGAAGGTGAACAGTGAGCAAAACCAGCGCTCGCATACTTCTTTTCAGCAGCCAAATAAAACACGAATTGGGGAAAACCAAGTATCTAGCTGTTTTTGCCATGATAACCCATCAGCATTCATTGCATGAACGGTTCCATTGTGAAAAGACACCACCTGTATCCTTTTATTATGCTACCGTATTGACTCATCATTCCATGGTAAAGAACATTAAATCATAAAAATGCCGAATGTTCATGCTCAAAACATATGTTCAATACTATGAGAAAGGTTTATCTTAATCAAAAATATCATAACATAAACCATAAACCTTTCAAAAACACACCATATAATATATTATACCATCAAAACTCCATATGCTGCACGCTCTCAAATTGCTGCCAGTTTGGGAATATGCTGCCAGTTTGTAAAAATCTGCCATGTAAAACATAATCCTTTGCACATACATAGGTTTTTAGTTACTGAATAGAACTTTTAATGATTTAAGGTACCTAAGGGAAACATAAGGGCTAACAATCAATAATAAAACACAAAACAAAATGAAATTTAAAACAAGAAAAACCAATGCAAATCCAAAATTTGAAAAGACACACTAGGAACAACCCTAGAGATAACAGTTCCTTAATGTTAGAAACCTTTGATTGAAATCTTTGATTCTTTCTTTAGGATCCATTTTAATCCTAGATAAATCTAGGGCTAAAAGAGAGGGTGTTTTATCTTCCCCAAATTTATCTAAAAAGGCTTTATTAAATTCACCCCAGTTTGTGATTGATCCCTATACTAACGAAAAATACCAAGTAGAAGCTCTTCCTTCAAAAGTTAGAGGAAACAATCGACAAACTACATCTTCATGCTGGACGTTCAGGGTTTGAACAGCCAACATGAATTTGTCAACATGCACCTCTACAGGTTCTTTGTCATCTGGGTTAAACTTAGGAAGAAGTTTATTTGAATGTTTAGGAAAAGGGTGTTGTACACCAGGGACAACTATAGTAGATGTTCTTAACCAAGGGAGTTGTGGATTAGGCAGATTAGGTGGAGGATTACCTCCTCCTCCTACAGGTACATTTCCTGCCATAGGACTTCTTTCAGAACTTGAGGAACTTCCTGAATTATATGGTCTTGGACTATCAGGTGGTGATTCAGGAGGAGAAGGTGGCTGATCAAAACCACCTCGCACAATTAATCTTCTAGCAGTATTTGTTTGAGTATTTTTCCTTTGATGACTTTCAATCTGATGACCGGGAGTGCTATCAGCTACTTCCAAATTTTGAGTAACTATGGTCAGTTGTGGATTATGTCGTTGTTGTCTAGGTAGACCATAATCTATTGGAGATATACCAAGTTGATTAGCGTATGCTCTGGTGAGAATATGTCGTGATTCTTCTAAAGTTTGAGTGCTTTGTTCAGGAGTAAATGGAGATGTGATAGGATCACGTTCAAGGATGCTCCTAACAGTTTCTATAAATGGTGATATACTGACTTCTAGAGGATGTTGTCTGCTTGGAAATGTTTCATTAGTTTCACCTTCCATTACTCATTAACAGGCCCTCCTTCTAGCGCCATTTGTTGGCCCGATTTTTTGACCTAGGCCAACAAGGAGGTTATGCCCACACAATCAGCTTAAAGCAGCGTTCGGTGTGTTTGGAATAGCAAAACCTCGCAGGTTATGGTCCTACTACCAGCTGAATTTTTCTCTTAAGGAGAAACTAAAATTCAGCAAAATCTATCCTAATGTTATTTCTACTTAAATGAATCCTATAGTTAGTTTCAACTACCTAAATTGTCCTATAATTGCTTTCTTAGGGAAAGACTTCAATTTTTGAAGATTTTTTTCTGAATATAAAGACTATTAAAATTATTCTAAAATTACACTAATTTGATTTAACAATTGTTAAATATAACTATACTAGGATAATAAATAACTACACTATCTTACCTATCCTATCTTAGCTAAGAGCGATTTCGACTACTATATTAATTATTAATTATTAATTAATATAAGATGAACAGAAAGATAAATTGTATGAACTAAATAAAAATATTTAAGCCATACTCATCAAACTATTCTGCTATAATATAACTTATCAGAGAAACTGAAAATAAACAATTACTTCAATTTTCTGAAGTGTCTAATTAATTAATAACTAATAACCAACATAGATGTTTGAATAAGAGATAATGTCCAGTATGAAACCACTGCAAAAATACAAATGATATCTAATGGACATAAATGAATATCCTTATATCTTGAATTTATAGTAAAAATACTAATAAACACAGCCACAATGACATATTAATTCAAATACAATATTGGGTTGACAAAGTGAAAATTATAAATAAACACAAGCATAACAAAGCATATTGTATTAATATTTAAAATAGAAGATCATATACTAAAATATAGAGTGTATCCAAAACAATACCAGTCATGATATCAACTTGGAGATTTCCAGTTACATCCCATATCCAAAGATCAAACTTCAGTAAGGAAATAAAACCAGCATCAAAATATATCTCAAGTATGTCGCTCTTCAGTCACTCCATCCATCGTTCATCAAAATTCCTGACTTATATAATACTATCGGTTTTTTTCGATTCAGTTTTCCCATCAATGCTACATGCAACATTATAGGATTCCTATAACTATTCATAGAGAATCGAATCTCTTTTAATCAGACATCTTTCACTAGAAGATAATAATAAAAACGACTAGCCTGAATATTTGCTGGTTTAAAAGAACTGGCAAACTCGTAGCCGTTGTTGAAATTCCAGTCTTCAATGAACATCCACGTCTTCCAACCAACATATTAAACACGTCCTGAAACTGTGGAGAAGAGTGATGACATATCCACCTGTTTTAGACAACAAAGACATTTTATTAAAACCTAATTGAAACAAAAATAACAAAAGAAACTATAATTCATATATGTGTGCCTGTAAAATATGCGATTTTATAGGCATGCACAACAAAGCTGATTTATTACCTGTTTGACAGAGAAACAACCTATGTACTTGAAAATGAGAATGACCATCAGGTTCTATTTTGAAGGTCAACTACTCTTCTAGCTTCGACTAGTTTGGATTTAAGCTTGATAATCACCAACTTTTGTTTTTCTACCTGTTCAAGAAGATGTTGATTTGTCCCTATCATTGACTTTTTTGCCTTTTTATATTGGTTCTTTTTTATATTCATTTCTTTCCACCTGTTAATCCAGTTCAACAATTCCTCCCTGAATGTCCTATTTTCCTCCTCTATCAAAGCTACATTAGATCGACACTGTTTAAGTTCATCTTTCAATTCTATAATCTTGGTCTCGTGTACCCTGTTCAGAACTTCTTGAAGAGTTTCTTCTTCGTTTTCGTGACACGAATCGGCTGCCTGAGGAGGATCAGGATTATCTATGTTTTTCCCAGATGATTGAAGACTGATAAAAGATGGTTCAGGATCTGAACTACAGGTGTCCATGCATGATGGAGCAACCTCTGCCTTACCCAGTTTTGCACTATTATCCTTTATAAGAGTGGGATCATTTATATGAGTAGTGTCAGGGACCGACGATGGAATTTCATCCTCAACATGGACAACCGAAGGTTGAGTACCCTATTGATTAGCTATAGAAGCAGAAATTGTAGGTACATTGTTAATGCTTCTAGTAACCCTCCTCGAATGAACAAATACCAAATTTTTTGATTCAAAGCCTCCAGTATCACAACATACTTGTGCTAGTCGGTCTAATTTATGCATAGACTCCTTGCTATGTTTACAAGGATTATTTGGCTTGAAGAGATTTTTATAATCAACAGCGTTAATTTCTTTGCTTTCGATTAACCTGTTTTCTATTTTTGTAGGAATACTACAACATTTATCAGATGGGGGTCGGTTCAAAGCTGCTTCAAAGCAACAGGGAACTACATTCCCAACACCATCATTACTGATACCAGCATTTATGGGTGGATTGGATTCCTCAAGCCCTTTATCTTTTGATTCAGTCCCAAGAACATTACTGACCTCAGGTTTTACAGAAGCCTTTCATTTCCTATGGGTCTTTGGGGAGGGGTTTGGCCAGTATTGAGTCGGCCCCAAGTGACATTCAGTTAAAAATTCATCCCACAATTTACCATTCAAGGACAGTTGATGCTGTATTATGATTTTGACTAAACCATGGTGAAATAAACTTCTATCAAGGTTATCGAAACTTTGAACCGCATGCGACATTTTTTTTCAGACTTTGCCACAAATAAAATGGTAGATTAAGCTTACAGCCTTTTAATTATAACAGGAGTCGTAGGTGGTAATAGTGTAGGTGAGAAAGACAGAGGTAATAGTGTAGGTGAGAAAAACATCCATCGCAGGACACATACCTGACCAAAATCTCGTAGAAGGCTCGCCATTCTGGCTTCAGGAACTTGACTGAGACCCCTATCTTCAGTTTTGCGTTATCTGGTAATGGATGCAGCAAGGATAGACACTTCCTTTTATTAACCTTACCACCTTTGAACCAGCGCTCTCCAATTTGTGGGAGCTTTGTAGCCTCTGCGATTTTGTCTTCGTCAACGATTAACTTAAAACCCCCGATCTGTGCAACGTTTTCTTTTAAATTCAAGGAAAACAGTTTCGTCACCTCTGCGTTATGGCTGTCAAAACACCTAAAGAAATGCCCCCATCCAACCTTTTCAAATAGCAAGGAAACCTTCTCATCTACTTCTATTAGCTCTGAACCTGAGATTTCAAAACGACTCAACAGAGACATAGCTTCCTCAACACTATCTTGGTTTCAAAATGGAATGAATGGAGTTGTGAAGAGGGAGGGGATAGGTATCCAAGTGCATGACATGATGTGAAATATCAAAAATTCACATGCTTCAAATTTGACAGATATGAGGGCTCTAAATTTGGCCATTTTCGCTGAACTTGGCGATGATGAATGCTATAGCCAACGTTTTGTGATGATACATGCATGTTTAGCCACGACTAACAGTAAAACTTAACCAATTCGACATATCAGGGATTGTTTGATTGATAGATCGTAAATCAAGACATTGATTACACACAATGGTCATGATGAACTCGTATATCGTTACGAAATGAAATGGTTATCAACATTAAATCCTGCTGATACGATTCATCAATATATTCACAGCTGTCAGTTAATCATGAGGTGTTAGCCAAATTTCCATGCCAACACAGTGATCCAAGTAACAGGCGTTATTAATTTGACATATGGATCATGTAACCTCGTAAAGCTATCAATTGATGGTCTCCTCCAGATTATTCGTGAAAGGTGGTAGCGTTTATTGACATGGCGATATAGTATCAAAACCATATACCCTAATGTTTTACGTTATAACTAACCAATGACCTGACTTAAAATTTATGCTATGTATATACATAAAGTCTCATTTTAAAATATAGTTTTATGATTTTACAAAATCCCATCTACTAATATTCCAAATTGAATTCGATAGGATACTAAGATATAAAACCATGACATATGGAGATTTCAAATGATACTCATTTATTTGTTATTTCATTAACTATATATATACAATTTTCACAAAATAATGATATGATATTAAGTCACACATGGAATATGAACCTTTAGGTTTAATAAGAGTTTTAATTTAATAATTAACCTTTAGTTCTAGGATTTTTAGATCTATAATATCTTATCAATAGCCAGTTTTTTAAATGTGTTTTGTTAAACCCTAATTAGCACACTATCACTAAAATTTTAAATAAATCATATATATAATAAAAATAGATTAATTAATGATGAATTGATTATATAAAATTTATGGAACTGACAGCTGCTAATTATCAAGTTTATGAAAAATGATTTCATCAGCTTCTAATATGTTACTGGACTTTTCTAAAATTGAGAGTACCTTCAAAATGGAACATTCTGAAGGCACTCTTTTATAATTTTTAAATAGGTAAATCATAAAAGAGCTGATCTCCCTTCATCTTAATGAGAAATGAAAGGGTTATTGCTGACTGCCAACAGTACCTCAACCAAAAGTTTGAAGAAGTCCATTGTTGAGCTTTCAATCTAATTCTTGAAACCTACAACTTGTCCTGAACAATAAATTTGTCCAAGCATATAATATATTTATGAGATGTTAGCACCTATTCTAGCATGATCGATTTAAACATGTCTAAAACAAATGTACCCATGGAAATATATATAACATTTACACATGAAATTGGATGACAAAAGAGTATTTATATTAATTCAAAACAGAAGTACAAAGTGAGAACCTCTCTTAGCAACTCGTTGGAACCGAGAAAACAAGTTCTTCCACGTGAGCCTCCACAAATTTAGTCCTCCATACCAAGGTAATCTCACAAAGATAATGGAGATCATGGGAGATGAACATGAAGAGTTCTATCAACAATGATAAAGGGATGCAAACTCAAGCATATGGCATATGGCAATGGGGAAAATTTTCGTGACTATAGTTTCCTTACTCTCAAAGTTTCTCCTCCTTCAATGCTTCACAATGGCCCAATATATAACCCTCAAATGGGAAATGGAGGGTTGAATCGAAGCATTTTCCAGCATATGGAAGGTCAAGGATCATAAAATCTGTGACATGGCATGGAAAATCCAAAAATATTTTTAATTTTGAGAATAAAACATGATGTACATATGTTGTAATGGTGCAACATGTGTATATGCGGGTTGCATAATTGTTCACTCACATGTATCTTTAAAATTGGATTTTTAGGAATTATATTGAAGCATCGGGACTATACTCAGTAAGGGGGGTATAGTAAGTTTGCATAGGGACAAGGGAAGGCCTTCAAGGCCCTCAAGGCATGATGCATAAGGTGTGGAAAATCATTCTATAACAAATTCCCCCTAATGTGTGAGGTCAGAGGGGTACACTATGAATAAATTACATTATAATAATCCCAAAAGTGGAGTAGTGAAGACCCAGCTGGAAGAACTAGCCACTCGCTAGTATAACACAATAATGACTCTAAATACATGACTACGGATATATAATATATATAGTAGTATTGTATACATATAAGTACAATGGCCATGAATAGGAATAATGGACATATGTCATAAGTGGTCATAGCTATGTACAATACACAGTGGATTTTGGTCTCCATATTGAATGAAGAAATATGGCACATAATGAAGTACACCACTTTGGTATGATAACAACAATCCCATAGGTACTAACGCGATCAAGGTATTAGCATATATGGAATTCCACCATAAGATTAGGTGTTCTATGCAAACCACTAATAGTACATGTCCCATCACGTGAATAAGGGTGTTGAGGTCGAACATGATAAAACATCTTCTAATTACCAGTCATTAAGTTACTTGAAGAATCCATCAATCAGGGAACATTAATGTATTCCTAATCTGTGATGGAAAGAGAACTTGTCACTGATGACTACAAGTCTCAAGGCACTCAACTGACTATAGATCCCAAGTGAAAAATAGATGATTTGAAGTCGATGGATTTGAATCTGCTGGAATGAGGGAATTAGGTCATCCCTCATCAACCAACACAAGGTACACAACAAGTATGGATGATTTAAAATAATTTGGACGAACAAGATGTACACGAACCAATAACCATGTGCATCTCTCGTGCATACAAGATGCAAGTATCATGCGGAAGAGACCCTTTGAATAGAATCCAATGATGAAAACTAGTGGCATAGGCAAGGAAACCACTAACAGGATCTAATGGAATCCAAGACACAAAATGAATCCCAATGTGTGAATAGATTTTTTTTGTTGAACACAAGGGAAACCACTCAGTCAGCAAACAATGATGAGATGTCATATGTTGAGTTCAAGGTCACCCACCGATGTTGAAATTAGGCCCAAGATTCTAGGTAAGACAACAAATCTATAAAGTATCGAGAATGGATTACATGCAGAGACATGATATCTAAGGAATGTTCGACTTAGGATAAAGGCTTCCTTTAAACAAAAGCATAAGGTAGATGGAGACACTTAGGCAGCATAGACTCAAATGTGTAAACTGGGACAACTATATGACACAGGAGACATCAATATAGGCTCCATGGAGACTGAAATCTTAACCAATTGGTGAAGAAATATCTGAATAACAAGTATAGCTCCTGAATCCATACTAGAAACTCAACCCATGATTAATGGACTCATAAATTGTGCTATGTTCAAAGGTGACATGACAGCTGCCAATATAAGATAATATCATTTCCTATCCATATTTTTATTTTTCATGTTTTTTTTTGTCTTTTTCATATTATGAAGCTTGAAAAGGAATAAAATTTGATTGTGGCATAATAAAGAGGAAGCGAGTGTTGTGGGAAAGCAAACTAGTTCCAAGCAGTGGAACATACCTATGTTCAATGCAAGGAAACATGTGTAGTATAAGGACACTCAATGGAATGTTTCATCTAGGGTGAGGGGTGATCAAGTTACAAAGGATAAATAATAGGCTCTGCTCGGCTATAATTGACATGATATCAGGAAATTTGGATTATAAAATTGAAGCAAAGAGTCGACATTAATCTCGATAAGGAAAGTGGATGCATGCAATGCATTTACAACTTGATATCAAATGGGACTACCAAAGGGAGATAGCTAGCATATGAAATAAGAAGGAACACCAAGTTTCCACTCAAAGTTGTGGAGGTACTACAAGGTAATCCCAGAACTAAGGAGGAAGCTCAACATGGGAACCAAATGGAAAACCGAGTTCTAACTAGGGTACACATGGTTGGAAAATATCTACTGCTTACATAACGACACTTCTAGAAGAATTTGGTGTTAGGATTAATTAATCCTCCATTTTCCCATATAGTCTATTTGTCTATTTTTCCTAACTTAGGAGGTCATTATCACATTTCTAGATTTTTGGTGCCACCATGTGTCACGTCCCCTCCCGCCCGAGAGGACGCGACCAAGGTGCTTCTTCTATCGTTTAGAAGGGGAAATTAGGCCCCATGAACATTGAAATAATAAAAATGCATTGAAAATAAACATATATAGATGCATAATGTAAACTACAGTAGAAGAAAAATTCATTCATGCAATACAATCAACATGTTCATATAATTGATTAAAAAAATATAGTGGCAGAGATTTAAACACAAGAAACACTTATCTTGAGGAGAAGCTTGTCCCGCAACCAGCTATGTCACTGCAACGTTCCACCCAACCATAGGATAGTATGCTCATCAATCTCTCAGCACCACTACCACCCCCGAGCTGGGCATGATTCCCACAAGGAATAAGGGAACACTAGCAAGCTCACACATAGCCAAGATATATCAGAATTCAGCCAAGCCAAAACTACATTTGGGTTTATCAGGATGCTAAGGAGGTGGGAACATTGAACTTATAAGCTAGTGAGCTCAACCATAGAGCTACAGAAACCTACACCATATTGGGCTTGTCTCCTAAAACATCTACACACCCAACACAAGGAAGCATCCCCTTCTCTACTACACAGTCCCTCAAACTATGCCTTCTATTCCAGTGCTATTTAGGGTGTGTAAAGAAGAAAACTGGCCTCTCTAGATATTTCTATGAGGGTCCTTTCTACACTAGGTTTATCAAGCTAGTTAAGACCAAATCCCACTCCAAACTAGTTCAGAACAAAACAAAAGATGCATTCATAGAAAAATAAAAGTTCTCGGATTGATGAAAAACATAATGGCAGCCAAAAATGGAAATGGAAATTGGGAAAAAACAACCCAACATGAGCAATTCATTTAAGAAACGTTCTATGGCTTCACGTGGGGAAAAACGGCTCCTTCATTCCCTAAATTCGTGGATCTATCCTCCCATTGGCAATGCAACACCAAAAAATGAAATTCCCAACCGTGGAAATGTGGGAATGACACAAAAATGCCCAATAGAGATCCCAAACACTAAATGTTAACAAAACAACTTCCCATCCATGGGGAAAACACAACAAACTGCAAAAATGTGAATGGCGAATGCACAACAGCTCCAAGAACGTGAATGGAGAATGCACATGAGCTCCAAGAACATGAATGGAGAATGCACAGGAGCTCCAAAAATGCGAGGAAGAGAAAAAAGCAGATGCATGGTAGAATGGGCATATGTTTTGGGATTTTTAATTTCCTAGGCAATAAAAACGCGCTTTTACAAAATGGGTGCTCTGCCTAATTCGAATTTTTTTTCCCATACCCTTCCCATTCCCATGTAATAACTACCTCAACCAATTTCTGGCAGAAATAAATGATTGGGGCGGTACAAGAAATGGGTAGTTGACAGTTTTGATGGGTTCTCCCTTTGACATTTGGCTTTTCCCCATTGGATCAAAGGTCTAAATACCGCGCCCGCCCCCCCCCCTCCCCCCTTATCCTTAGGAAATCATGCCCCCATCTTTTTAATGTTGCATTGACATAGATATTTGTGGGTATTTTAATTAATTTTCATATTTACATGATGTCCAAAATTATAACGTGCCTGGCTATCACGAAATACCATCGGCAATGATTTTTAATCACTAAAACATAAAACACTAAATCTATGGTGGGGTTTTTTCCTTTAGCTCTGCACCACGATTAAATACAATATTTACATCATATACATTTTTAATTCAAACAAGGTCAAAAATAGGGTGTTACACCATGAATCTTGGTGCCACTAGTGCCATTGGTGTCATTGGTGCCATTGGTTCCAATTCCTACATTTTGAGAACCCACTCTGAGTGCCACCTTCAGTTAGTAGGTAGGTATTCATTCATGATTAGTTATGCTTGAGTTAACACTAGTCAGTTCATTGCTAGTCATTCTAGTGCCAGTTTCCATCATTCAAGGGAGTGTGGCACCTTTTTTTCACCTACCTCAATAGTTAACTGATTGTGAACTAAATGAGTTATCCAGAGTTAAACTAATGAGCTTTAGTTGTGATTATTTCCACACTGAGTTAGCTAACCAGTTAGTTTGAGTTGGTGAATTTGAATCTTATTCACGGTATTTCAATTCTCCTTATTGTATGACCATTGTATTACTGATTAGTGAATGAAGAGTAATGTAATGATAATCTTATCAATTCTTGTTTGATTTGTGTGAAATTTCTGTCATGAATCCATTGTTTGGTTTACATTGATTTTGTAAATTCCACTGCCTCCTTCTTTTCATATAGTTCTCATTTTGGCATGTATATATATAGTCCATAAAATTTAACATGGTATCAGGTCCTATGTTCAGGCCAGAAGCGAACCTTAGAAACCTACATGATTGCACCAAAAGCAATTGATTTTCCACATAATTCCTGAAAGAATTGCATTGCTCCCTCTGGATTATGTCTAGAGAAATCTCTCCGGGTGTGACAAACTCTAAAAAAGTGCACATGTCACGGTGGAAAGGTTTGAACTAATAAATGTTTGCGAATTGAATAATTTTTTCTGTGATTTTTGCAGGTACCTACGTATCTCTTCAATATTTGTTGATTAGCATACAGTGAAATGGATATTTCAACTACTCTATCACCTAGAAAACTTACACCCTTGAATTACATTGATTGGAGGGAAGATATGCAGATAGGATTGCACAAAAAAGGCCTCTATAGGATGACAATGGGAAGATAAGTCGAGCCCCAACAGTATGTTGAGAAATCCAAGTTTTTGAATAAGATATATGAAGAATTCATATTCATGTGCATCCACATCTCTAGGGAGTTGTTGCTCCACCTTGAGGGAATCATAAATCCAAAGGAAGTTTGGGACAAGCTTGAATATTTGTTTGGAAAACAAGATGAGCTAAGAAGCCATACTCTAGAGAATGGGCTCATTGCAATCCATCCCAACAACTTCAAGACAATTCTGTTGATGTATTTGTAACTTCAGAATGTATTCACTTGTATATCTTATGTATTGTACCCCGATGTTTATTCTGGGAAGTGTCTGTAATGTATTTTAGTCATGTCATGCCCTGATGTTACTATCGGGAGATTCAATAATGTAAACAAGTCATGTAAAGTCATTGTGGGTAACCCTCCTATTGATCAAGGGTTAAAGTCCTTGCAGTTGTGGGGCCCTAGGGTTATTAGACTCTCCTAGAGAAGTCGGCCCTAGTGAGTTATTGTCAAGTCAATAATTAGTATAAATAGAGAGTGAGCCTCTCTATTTATCACACATTCACTCACACTCAGTTGTAGCACATAACTGAGAGAGAAGAAGTTGTTGGGACAAGAGAGAGAGAGAGACTACTACTATAGAGAGATCATCTTACTATTTTTAGTGTTTTTCTTTTGGTGTTGATTCTATATCTGAGGAAGTTGCAGGGTTTTCTCCTTTATGGTTTCCCTGAGGTAAAACTTTGTGTTCATTGTCTCTTATGTTTGATTGATGTGCTTGTTATTCTCTCAGTTAAAAATCCTAAGATAATGATAGCTTGAATGATAAAAATCTAACATGGTATCAGAGCTAACCTGAGAAGAAGACAATATGCAGCTGTGAAAACTAGGGCTTCCTATTTTTTGGATCTCTCTCCACATATTTTTAGAAAAAGAAGGTTGGGCTCACTCTCCTCTCCAGGGCACATCTTTCTATTGAAGCAGAATCAGATTCTCAGTATTTTCAGTTTTTGACCCGACACTACTGCCAAAAATTAGGGCTTTCCAGAGTAGTGTAATTTTTGAGTGAGCCCAAGCCTTGATTGTTATCCTCCTCAAAATCGAAGTTTAGAGATCAAGATCAAATTTTTTGGTTGGGAAGAAATCCAGGAATGTCAAACCCTAATCTGCTCCTATACCAACTCTGCAGAAATTCAGCTCCAGATCCAGTTTCGACATCTTGACCTGGTAAGATCTAAATATTTTGCATTTCCATTTGAGGTTCTCTGTTAATATGTCTCATCATACCAATCTTGATGAAAAGATTGAGGGAGCTAATAACTTCCGAGCCTGGAAGTATAGGATCTCCCTAGTCTTGGAAGAAATTGAGTTGGACTCTTACATCAATGAATAGGTTCCAGTTCCAAAGGGAGATGAGGCTAAGGCCTTACATAGGAAGAAATTGGTCATGGCTAAGAGGATTATTGCTGATTCAATCAAGGATCACCTCATACCACAGGTGTCCTCCCTAAAGACACCTAAATCTATTTTTGATGCCCTGAGCAAACTATTCGAAGGAAAGAACATAAACCGAAAGATGACTCTGAGAAACCAATTGAAGAATGTAAAGATCCAGAATGCGGAAACCATCCAGTATTACTTTACAAGGGTCTCTCAGATCAAGGAACAACTTGAAGTGGTGGATGAAGAAGTAGAGAATGCGGAAATTGTGATGACCACCTTAAATGGTCTCCCTAGAGCTTGGGACTCTTTTATTCAAGGGATCTGTGCCAAAAAGAAGCTAGTCAAGTTTAGTAGACTATGGGAGGAATACTCACAAGAAGAATATTGGATAGTAGCTCGAGAAGAGAAGATGGGAAGTGAAGATCAAGCTCTCATATTACACTCCAAGAAAAGAAGGACAGACCATCACAAAGGTAAGCATTCTCATCCTAATAAATTTAACAAGAATCGACCTAGATTTAGATGCTTCACATGTGATGAAAGAGGACACTATGCTAGAGACTATCCTAAGAACAAAAGTGACTCTCACAAGAAAAAGGGAAACAATAAAAGACATCATGCTCACACTATAGAAGATGATGAACATCCCAAGATAAGAATCAAACATGAAAGTGATGATTCTTCAAGCGATGAAGAATATGTTCTGATTTCTACCCTCACGGGAACTGTCTCACATGGAAGCAATGATTGGCTTATAGACAGTGGTGCTTCCAAACACATGACGGGATTTAAGGAATCTTTTGTGAAGCTATCAGAACATGAATCACCCCACAAGGTGAAACTTGGAGATGACTACCAGTATCCAATAAAAGGTAGTGGGGAATCCTCCTATAAGCTAGACTGTGGAAAGTATATGAAGACAAAGGATGTCTTGTTTGTACCAGGACTAAAGAAGAACCTCCTCTCCATATCTGCATTAGATGCAAAAGGCATGAGGGTTGCATTTGTAGATGGCCAAGTTCTCATGTGGCCAAAGGAAAGACTATTGATGATGCAGTAGTGATTGGGGAACAAGAAGGAGGTCTAGGCAAATTAAAGGGCCATCCAGAACAAGCCTTGGTCCATGACTCAGTAGAGCCAAATGAAATTTGGCATAGAAGGCTTGCACATGTGCACTACAGAGCACTACTACTTGTGAGAAAAGTTGTTGAAGGACTTCTAGAAATTTAGACAAAACATGCCAGTGTCTGCAAAGGATGTGCGAAAGGAAAGAAGACAAAGAAGACAATTCCAAGTAGCGAGAGCAAGGAAACATGAATATTGGAAATCTTACACTCTGATGTATGCGGTCCGATGTAATCCAGTTCATTAAGCAGGTATGTATATTATGTTTCTTTCATTGATTATTTTTCTAGGAAGACATGCATATACTTCTTAAAGAACAAAGATGAAGTATTCAGCAAGTTCAAGGAATTCAAAGCCTTAATCAAGAACCACACAGAAAATAAGATCAAGAACTTTCGATCAGATAATGGAAGAGAATTCACATCAAATGATTTCAAAGATTTATGCAAAGATTCAGGGATTAAGAGGGAGTTAACCACTCCATATAATCCACAACAAAATGGGGTTGTAGAAAGGAAGAATAGAACGATCATGGAAGTTGAAAGGGCCATTCTTCATGATCAAGATCTTCCCATGCATCTATGGGAAGAAGCTACCAGAACAATGGTGTATGTATAGAACCATACTCTACACAGAGTACTAGAGAACAAGACACCTGAAGAAGTATTTCCTGGCAAGAAACCAGAAGTCACCCATCTCAGAATATTCGGCTGTCCAGTGTACATACACATTTTGAAAGAAAAGAGGAAAAAGTTAGATCCTTCAGGAAGGAAGGGTATATTTGTGGGATACTTTGAAAGCTCGAAGGCTTACAAAATATAATTCCTAGGATTCAAGAAGATTGACATCAGAAAGGATGTAACATTTGATGAAGACTCAACTTACAACAAATCCAGAAAGAGACCTGCTGAAGAACCTGAAGAAATAGAAGTACCTAGAATTCATGACACAACCATGAATGAAGAAATTCAAGAAGAATATAGAGAAATAGAAGGACCTCAAGAACCTATAGATCCACCTCAAGAGAAGAATCCTCACAAGAGGAAACCTGCTTGGGTACGAGAAGCTATCCAAGGTGCAAAAAGATATGGGGCTCCATAAGAAAATCACAAAGAAATGAAAATAACCAGGTCCTGCTATGGTTATGTAGCCTTATTATGTGACTTAATCAATAAAGAACCTTCCAACTATGCATACGCGGAAGAAAGGAAAGAATGGAAGGATGCTATGATCGAAGAGTATCAATCGATCATGAAGAATTATGTCTAGGATATTGTCCCAAGACAAGAAGGGAAGTCTGTTGTAACTTCCAAATGGATCTACAAGATCAAGAATGTTGCAGATGGTAGCATATAGAAATATAAAGCAAGATCTGTGGTTCGTCGCTTCTCCCAGAAAGAAGGAATATATTATGAAGAAGCTTTTGCACCTGTAGTCAGATACACTTCCATCAAACCAGTACTTGCTCTGGCTGTAGTGATGAAATAAAAGATACACCAGATAGATGTCAAGACTTCTTTCTTGAATGGTGTAGTGGAAGAGGAAGTGTATGTGGAGCATCCACTCGGTTTTGAGACACATGATAGGGAGACTCATGTGTGCAAATTGAAGAAATCCCTATACGGTTTAAAACAAGCACACAGGACATGGTATGGCAGAATTTGTTAGGATTATTAATCCTCCCTTGTCCAAATTTGGTCATATGTCTAAATCGGGAGTCATGTCTAAATTGGGATTCCATCCAGTCTATTTATAGTCATTAGCATCATTGGGTAAACTTGACCTAATTGGGGCACATGTTTCAGTTACCAAAGTGTGGGGAACACTAATTGAGGCTCACTGCCACTTATTGCACTTGATTGCATAAGGTTAGAGTCTCCTAGATCAATCCCTACAATTTAGGAAGCAACTAGGAGTGCCGAAACCAACCAAGGTCAGTTCACTCCAGTTAATGACTAGTCAAGCCAAGTTAGGAGTCAGTTACATTCAGTTCTAGCCCTCTACATTCAGTTAGTGCTAGGTTTAATTGATTGCACACATGTGGGGTGCTTTTCTCACCTACCACAGTTAGTTAACCATTAGTAAACACTAAATGTAACACTTGGTTGTGTTTTAAAGCTCCTATGAACTCCGGTTATGATTTAGACAAGGACAGTTAACTACTGGGTCCTCCGATAGTGATTTAGACAAAGTCTTGGTTACCTACAGTCAAGTAGATTCTAATCAATTCGAACTTCCTCATGTGGATTCGAATTGCTTGTGGCTATTAAATCCTTTTACTTCATTGTAATTATCATTCAGATTACTTTTTTGATTAATGAAAGCATTCACAGCTGCAAGCCTTTTGCACTGTTTCATTCTTCAATTGCTGAGTAAATTGTGAGATCTTCTTTGTGAGTTGTGTGTTTGTCTACAGATCTATATGCTCAAATTAACACGGTATCAGAGCCTCGGCGGAGAAGGCACTTCTTCTCCTCAGATCTCCTACTGGATCATTTTTTTTGTTTTGCAGGTACAACTTCGAAATGATTTCATCTCTGATGAGACAAGGTCTAAAGGAACTCTGGACAAGATTGGACAGAACCTTTGGAATTGATAGCAGATGGAGCACATCCAGCACCATAAGCATTCCTGATCCAAAAATATCGGCCTCCACTCTCTCTGATGAAGTTGTTCAAGATAAAGAAGAAGCAGAAGCTTCTACACAGTCAATTCAAATTGAAGACAGTCTCCATGCAGTGACTCCTTTTCCTGATGCTCCGGAAGTTCACAAGATCTTTGATATCTCATCTTCTCATATTTCTGAAACAAAAGAAGACATTCAAATCTCTGATATTGAAGAAAAATTCTGCTGCACTTCCATGCAAACATTCACCAGTGATTTTCCTTTAAATTCTGTGCAAAATTTACCAGTAATTGCTTCCGAAAGTGAAGAGAAATTTGATTTTTCTTTCTCTAATGTTGCTGCTAGTGTGAAAATATGTAACAACTTGTATATTTTGGAAGAAATATCAGATTATAAGAGTGACACAATCACTCCCCGTGATCTAGATTTTCTAGCAAAATCCTGCAGGATTGCATGCACCAAAATTCAGAATTTTGAAGAAGAAGAAAGTTGTGCATCTACCGTCTCGGTTAACCATTTATTTGAATCTGATAATAACCTTATTGGATATGATATGATCTTATTTAGATCTGATCTGATATTTCTTGGTTTAATATATCAAATTCATAATCTTTCAGTACCGCTTGTAGCTGTTCTCATCAACGGTCTGAAGAAACAAGTACCGCAAGTCTCCTACAAAATTGCTACTGGGGATTTGATTCCATTTCACAGTTTTGGATCTGTTTTGAACCTGTTTAGATCTGATTTACTTTCTGATATGATATTATTTGGTTCATATTTGAAAATCCAAAAGCATTCAGTCATGCTTGTAGCTGCTCTCACCAAATCCGGTGTGAAAAATCAAGTACCACACTTTCTCTTCAAAACCACTGATGGAGAATTGGTGTTAGTTTCCTCATATGAGGTTGCTGATATTTTATTATGTGATTCATTATCTATTTCAGAATCTATATAAGACTATGGAGCTCAAGAATTCGCTCTCAACAGTCCCAGTGCTTCTCTACCATTGATCACATGCTCATCTTCTCACAGAACTAGTAAAGAGGAAGATTTTCTGCATCCACCTGGACACCTGCTCCTAACACTTGGGGCTGTTCTTACCACTCATGGTTTGCTGTTCATGGCTGCAACATATCAGTTTCTTGAGTGTTCTTCAAATTCTCCAAATTCTCAAGAACCTTTTCTCACTTTTCAGTTGACTTCAGTTGCTCTACATGGGTCCAGTCTTCATCCGGCAGCTGTCTATATTTCTGATTTAGTTGA
>LPNX010164218.1:26713-48820 GCA_001517045.1 Pseudotsuga menziesii
CAGAATTGATAGCTTCCTGACTAGTTTGGGCTTTACCAAGAGTAAAGCAGATCCCAACCTTTACTACAAGGTTGAAGAAGGAAACCTAGTGTTTCTCCTACTATATGTAGATGACCTATTCCTAGTAGGCGCAGATGGGTTGATTGCTGACACGAAGAGGAAGCTTGTTGCTGAGTTCAAGTTGAAGGACTTGGGTATGATGCATTACTTTCTAGGATTGGAGGTGTGGCAGAATGTGGATGGAATCTTCCTCGGACAAGGGAAGTATGCAGTAGAGATACTGAAGAGATTTGAGATGATGGACTGCAAGGCCATGACCACACCTATGGAATCAAACCTAGAGCTATTGAGTGATTCTTCATCCGAGTCACTTGATGCCATGATGTATCATTAGATGATTGGGTCCTTTATGTACCTGAAGAATACGAGACCGGATATTTTCTTTGCAGTGAACACCTTGAGCCAATTCCTGACAGATCTGAGACATGTTCACTTGATTGCTGCAAAGAATATTCTGAGGTACCTAAAGGGTATAGTTGATTATGGGCTCAAATATAAGGCTAATCAGAAGATTAACATAGAAGGTTATGTTGATTCAGATTGGGTAGGCAATGCCATTGATAGAAAGAGCACTTTAGGATGCTGCTTCAGTATGGGATCAGGTGTGATCTCTTGGTTTAGCAAGAAACAGTCTTGCATGGCACTAAGTACAACTGCAACAGAGTATGTCGCAGCTTATTCAGCTAGTTGTGAGGAAGTATGGATGAGGAAGCTATTGTCTGATTTATTTGATCTCTAGTTGGACGCTACTTGTATATATTGCGACAACCAGAGTTATGTGAATTTTTCTGAGAACCTGGTGTTTCATGACAAGTCGAAGCATATCGAGATCAAATATCACTATATCATAGATATGGTGTAGAGAGGAGTAGTGAAGCTCCAATATGTTGCGATGGATGAACAGATAGTTGATGCGTTGACTAAGCCATTGTCCAGAGTGAAGTTTGAGTACTTTAGGGAGAAGCTTGGTGTTCTCCAGACCAAGGTTCCCTCCAAGGGGAAGTGATGAGTCTAAGAGCCCTTCTGACATGGTGAGAGGATTGGTTCCTTCCATGGTTAGATGTAAGTGCTAGGCCATTCTGAGGTGACTGTGGGATGTGTTCCCACATGATCATATGTAAGTGTAGAAGGCCATTCTCTAGGAGAATGGAGGAACCTGGTCAGTTACTAGGAATTTGTTTAGTCTGGGACTGACACTTAGCCTGGCGTTGAGAGCTGTTTTGATGTGACTGTGGTGATGTGTTCATACCACATTATTAGATATAATTACAGATCCTTTCTGACATGATGTGTGATGAGTTTCCTATCATGGTCAGATATAAGTGTAGATCCTTTTTGACGTGATGTGTGATGTGTTTCCTATCATGGTTAGATATAAGTGCAGATATTTTCTGACATGATGTGTGATGAGTTTCCTATCATGGTCAGATATAAGTGCAGATCCTTTCTGACATGATGTGTGATGAGTTTCCTATCATGGTCAGATATAAGTGCAGAGCCCTTCTGACATGATGTGTGATGAGTTTCCTATCATGCTCAGATGTAAGTGTAGAGCCTTTTTGACATGGCGTGTGATGAGTTTCGTACCATGGTCAGATGTGAGTGCTGAGCCCTTCTGACATGGTTTGCGATGAGTTTTCGACCATGGTCAAATGTGAGTGTTGGGAAATCCTTTCTGACATAGTTGTGATGTGTTTCCAACCATGGTCAGATATAAGCGCTGAAGAACATGAAGACCTACATGGAGGCTAGGCCTACAACCAACATGAAAAAGGGATGGTTATGTAGAACTTCTTGTGACGAGAAGAATCGAGAGATAGCACCCATGATGATGACCAATGATGATCCAGTAGTGATGATCCAGATCTAGTGATGAAGATGAATTGAAGATGAAGACAATCCAGATGATACGGAGAAGAATACTTATGCTGATAAATTGTATCGAGAGAATACCTTCCTATTTAAGAGGGAGTGTTGATGCATTTGTAAGTTCAGAATGTATTCACTTGTATATCTTATGTATTGTACCCTGATGTTTATTCCGGGAAGTGTCTGTAATGTATTTGAGTCATGTCATGCCCCAATGTTCCTATTGAGAGATTCAATAATGTAAATAAGTCATGTAAAGTCATTGTGCGTAACCCTCCTATTGATCAAGGGTTAAATTCCATCCAGTTGTGGGACCCTAGGGTTATTAGACTCTCCTAGAGAAGTCGGCCCTAGTGAGTTATTATCAAGTTAGGAATTAGTATAAATAGAAAGTGAGCCTCTCTATTTATCACACATTCACTCACACTCAGTTGTATCACATAACTGAGAGAGAAGAAGTTGCCGGGACAAGAGAGAGAGAGAATACTACTGTCGAGAGATCATCTTACTATTTTTAGGGTTTTGCTTTTGATGTTGATTCTATCTCTAAGGAAGTTGCATGGTTTTTGCCTTATGGTTTCCCCAAGGAAAAAATTTATGTTCATTGTCTCTTATGTTTGATTTTTGTGCTTGTTATTCTCTCAGTTAAAAATCCTAAGATAATGCTAGCTTGAATGATGAAAATGTAACAAATTCAACATTTCTTCTCAAAATACAAAGCCTAGTATTATAATGCAAGCAATTTGGGATAGAGAGGAAGGATGAGTAGCTTGTGTTGTCAATTTTGAGCAAGATTGGCTTAGAATTTTCAGTATTTGTATCTACATTCCACTCTGGAAGAGTATCCATCCCAAATTGGAAAATTTCTTCTCTAGATGCATTTGTAGATTCATTGATCGAGGAGAAAGATAAATTGATTTAGATGGGATTGCTTAATTCCTCCAAGAACTAGGCCCTCTATTTGGAGACTCTAGGAATGCACATGAAAAATGGAAGCAAAAAGGGAAGGAGAATAAAACTGATGATTTGAAGTTGAAAGAGAAGTATAACCCTTCCAATGGAGCCTTAGCTTCCAAGAAGAACAAGAAATTTGAGAAAGCTAAATGCTTCTACTGTATGAGAGGCTTTCATCCAGAGAGCCGGTGCATGAAGAAGACCATTGACTAGATGTCAAAACTCCTTGAATAGAACACCATTACACTTCCCCAAGGAGAAAAGAAGACTAAAGCTGGAAACCAGACAAAAGAACACGAGAGATGCCATGCCTTGAAAGCAAGCTTCACTCGGTCAAAGGCCTATTTGATCGATGCAGGAGAATCCAACCACATGGTTGCTTCCAAATATTCCTTTACCTATTTGGATATATTGGGAGGACCTAGAATTCATACATGGGATGATTCAGAGATCTGAGTTGTCAGGAAAGGATCCATTAAAATTGAGCATGGAGAATTTTGAAATGTGCTCTACGTTCCCTCCCTTGCAGTAAACCTGTTATCTATATATTAGATGACACATACAGGTTCTCCCAAGAGAGTTACATTCGATTGTGACTCAGTAGAGATATCAGATATATCAACTGAGAGGATTATAGTGAAGGGTGTTGAAAACCATGCCTCCAAGACATATGAATTCTCACACTTTCTTCCATACTCAAATCCAATTCCAGCCAAAGAAAAAGAATCTATAAAATACCTTCCATTTCCATTTGAAGATGATGGTACGTTGTCTAACGTTTCAGATTCAGAAGATGAGGAACAAGGTCTACATGATCTTGATATTGAGATTGAACCTAAAGAGAATCTAGATCCATATCCAACACCTATTCCAAATTAGAAGCTTAAATGGGTTCAAAATATCGTTGAATCGGCTGGAAATGTTACTGGGGATATAGATGAAAAAAGAAGAATGAGGTCCCAGTATCAGAATAAACATGTTTTTGTCTCCCATTGATATCCACTCCTCCCATAGAGTTGTTTCATGATGATGGGATTAGATCCTCAATCATTCAAAGAGGCTTTCCATGATCCAATATGGAAAGCAACTAAGGATGAGGAATTTGATTCTCTACAGGACAACCAAACCTGGGAGATTGTTCCCTTACCTCATGGGAGGAAGTTAGTACAATGAAAAAGGGTTAAAAATACCAAGATAACATCTGATGGAACCACAACCAAGTGCAAGTCTCGATTGGTAGAAAAAGGATGCTCACAAGTACATGGGATGGACTACAGTGAGGCACTTTCCCATTCAACTACACTTCCTTCATAGAGGTGCAACAAGCTACCTGTTATACCTGATTCTCATCAACATCATGTTGTGAGACTAAAATCTTAGTGTTTTCCTTAAATCCTTAAGTTTTGAAGTTGAAAATGGGCAAGGATCAAAATTTTCATACTTTTGTCCACCACCGCACTTTCCCAATGGTCACGTTGTGGTGCCTATATCCATAACGCCCTTTTGTTGTGTGCTAAAAGAAGTTCCACCGTCTGTTCCCCATGTACAAGGTGTGGTGCCCACCTGGTAGTGCATTTTCCCCATGAACAAGGCACGGTGCTCGACTTATAAAGGGAAAAAAGTAATATTCAAGAGGCTTCTTGAAGCTAGCCTTTGTGGAGCCTCATCCCTATGGTTCAGGACACCTAGAGATCAAGATCCCTCATTAGAGGATCCTCCCTTCACCTCTCCCATGAGATCTTCAACCTATCCTATCCTATCATGCCTTTATATACTAGCTTACCCCTCATGGTTAAAGGTGAGGAATAATATGTCATTGCATCCAAACTCTATCTGATTTCAGCCAATACTAATGAGTGGTTAGTAGGAAAGCTTGAGGCTTTGAGGAAAATTTCATTTGAGAAGGGTTTCTCAACACTAAGGAATTGGTTGTAAACTCTCCCTCGGTGTACCTCTAATAGAAATGTAGTTTCTTTTCCATGTGCACTTGTATATCTGATTATCATTTTGTGCTTGTTGTTTAACTCCTTGGTATTATTCATAGTATTTTATGCTATATTTTTACTTTTACTTGTTTGGTGTTTTGTTGTGTCTCTTGCAGGTCATCCACTTGATCAAGCAATCCAAAGATCAAACTATTGTAGCGTGTGGGAGGTAAGAAGAGCATATAATTCAAGAGGTTTATATAATCCTAGAAAAAGTTTCTATATCTTGTTATTTTTTTGTTCTAGTGTTTAGTGTTTTACGATAGGGAAACGACCTATGTCCACACTGGATGAGTATTTCTTGTCATAAAATGGTTACTCCACTAGGGAGATAGGTCAAAATTCTTGGGTTTTTCCTTGTATTCAATTTTCAATTTGTTTTCATAGATCAGATCTACTTGTAAATTAGATAGATTTGGTTTGAAATTGTTAGATCTTCCTTGATCTACCTCGGATGCTTTAGATTATTGTTGTTAATTATCATTTGGATCCAGTACTTGAGCTCTAACATCTTTTGTTTTCTCTTTTTGTTTGATTTCAAAATCACATTTGGCCATCACATCTGGGTAGTGTTCAAAGAGAGACCATCACACCTTTCCTTAAGGCAGACAACAATGCCACCACATATTTCTAGTGAACAGAGAGCGGTACCACCACTCTGTAGGTGTTGACAAAGCATGGTGCTCAACCTATAATGCTCTGTACTCACTTGGAAAAGTGCAGTTCAAAGTAGGGTTTGGCAATCATTGTTTGATTTTTGAATTTTGCATATGAGTCTGAGTGTCATAGTGAATTTTGATTTCCAGATCTATCTCTTTATCTGTTTGGATATTTTTTGGATTATTTTTTGGTGAAATGAAGTGTATTTTTGAAAAAAAATCCCCCTCATGGACAGGGGGCTAGGAATCGTATATTTTGTGGTCTCTTTGATTTATATGCTCTTTACATTCAAAGAAAATATTATGTTTCTTGCATTGGATGTTACATTCATTTCTTTGCTTGAAACATCTTTCTCCTTTCTGTAGATATTATTTATCAGAATTGGAATATTTGGATTTAATTTTGATGTGCATGTTTTGGTTTTGGTTTGAGATATTTGGAATTTGAGCGTTGATTTGTGTGGGTGATTGAAATATGTTTTTATATTTTAATATTTCTTTCAAGAAAATAAAATGTCTATCTCCTTTCCATAAATAGTTTTCATTGAAAGAAAAGACCTGCATACTCATACTTGCATGGTTTTGAGTCAAGTCCAACTTTCGATGCATTCACTTAACCGTACAAGATAAAATTAAGTGCTAGTTTAAGTTTAAAATATTTAGAAAATTATGTTTTAGGTTAGAGACGTGTTCCAACATCTTTAAATGTAGGAGTTGTCGTTATTTTCCTACACTACATCTCAAGGATCGTGTGGTTCTTTCACATATTGTTGGTATATCAAACGACCTTTCATGTATCCTTGAGGTATATCGAAAGTTACTTCACATACTAAACAATATATAGTAAGGCCCATTTCGAATGGTTGTGCATTAGAAAACAATACTATAGAGTGGATCTCCCACATACCTTGAGAATATCGTGAGACACTTATAGGGATCATGTGACCATCCAAGAATATCTTTTTGGTCATCATATCATCGCAATACACCGAGAACAACACTCTGGAATATTACTATATGCGTACCATCTAGGTAGTTGGGTATTCAAGAAAGGGTACGGTCCCAATCCTCCTTGTCATTCTCTACTTTTGTAACCTGCGGTATATTGTGGGTTATGATGGTTTGACAATCCCACAAGGATCATAAATTTTTATCCATTCATTTCACATGTTTACTTGTTTATTTAGATTAAGTAGCGCTTGTTTCCTGTATATTTAAAAGTATTATAAATAGATATGGGTTTTTTATATAGCTATGGATATGTCTTCTGGTACTACCAACCAAGAGGTCCCTTCTCAAGGGGAACCTTTTGTTTTTTATTCATTTGGAAATGTTGGTCCTCCTCTCATGGCCACCTTGAGTCTTCCCAGATTGACTATAGGATTACTTGTATGGTTATTCTCTATCCCTATGATTCCAACCCCAACTTGTGTCTCAGAAATTAATTCTCCTTCACGATAACACCAACCTCCTGTGAATCCTCCATCTTCTTCGCCAGATATGTCTTCTCCCATTTCTCCCCCTTTTCCTATTTAAAGTTGTAATACTAGTAGTCAGGTGAATAAGAAGAAGAAGAAAATTAATATTAAGAAGAATAAGGGAAGAGTCTTGACCAAGTCCCAACCAACTACTCTTTCTAGTGAGAGTGTTGGAATACCTACCAAAACTACTTGTAAGCCACATTTCCCTTGTAGGATTTGTAAGGGTGATCACCTTCTAAAGTATTGTCTTGGTATATCCCAAGTTTTGGAAGTGTGGTCTAATCACTCCCAACACCTTATTTCATCATCCTATGGTCATCATACTGATGATATCCCATCAACTAGTGACTCTGTGATTAAGAGTTGAAAAGGTAAAGTCATAAATCCTTGCTTGTTATGTAAGGACATGCACCTTACCTTTTTCCTCACATGGATGAAGCTTCAAATTTGTTGGAACATATTACTATTCCTCATCAATGGCTTTCAATAGGTTATCATAAGCTATCTATTGACCCCCAACTAGTTGACCAAGTGGTCAATTCGATTTCATCCGTAGTTGATCGCACTCTTCCTTTGAAGAGTGAAGTTAAAGCATGGTCGAGTTGATGTCTTCTCCACCCGGTACCACTCTTTTACCTGAGAGTGTTAAGACTGAAGTAGTGACTTTAACACAGTATTTGTCTTGTCTCCCTCTTCTATTTGAGAGTGAAATGAAAACATTAAGTTTTCGTAGTCAGTTGGGATTTTTCTACGTAAGGGGAAATTCTGTATATTTCAACAGAAACCTCTCCAAATACTGAGGTTATTTATTTTGATTGGAGTAATCTAAAATAATATCACATTCCTTTGAGTGTTCCTCTCCATATATCTCTGCAAGCTACTCCTAGGATCATGCTTCACAATATTGTTGATGAAGGCACCTATGTTAGTATTCTATTATCAACTGCTTGGAAATCTATAGGTTATCCTCAGCTTATGCTTGCTTCTGATTAGATACTGGATTTAAATAGAAGACCTACTACACCTTTAGGGATTCTTCCTCACTTAGCTGTCACCTTAGGAGGGAAAAATGTCTACATTAATATTATGGTAGTCCAAGTTAATTTAGATTTTAATATACTCCTTGCACGATATTATGTTTACACCATGAAAGTTGTAATTTCTACGCTCTTTCGAGTCATGTATTTTCCCCATGATGGGAAGATTGTGACCATTGATCAGATTTCCTTTATTAAAATCAATCATTGTATGACTCCTAGTCATTAGACTTCCCAAATTTCCTACATGTTCTTGCGGCTCCTTCCCCTTCATCAGCCATGTCTCTCGATGTTGATGTAATTGTAACTTCAGAATGTATTCACTTATATTAGTTATGTATTGTAGCCCGATGTTTATTTCGGGATGTGTCTGTAATGTAATAGAGTCATGTCATGCCCCAATGTTTCGATCAATATTTTCTATAATGTAAACAAGTCATGTCAAGTCAATGTGAGTAACCCTCCTATTGTTCAAGGGTTAAAGTCCCCGTAGTTCTAGGGCACTAGGGTTGTTAGACTCACCTAGTGAAGTTGGTCCTAGTAGGGTTTCATCAAGTCAAAAATTAGTATAAATAGAGAGCTAGCCTCTCTATTTATCACACACTCACTCACACTCAGTTGTAGCACATAGCTGAGGAAGAAGAAGACACTGGGGCTAGGAAGAAAGAAGGTTACTACTGTTGGGAGATCATCTTACTATTTTGGGTTTTACTTTTGGTGTTGATTCTATCTCTGAGGAAGTTGCGGGGTTTTCTCCATTTATGGTTTCCCCGAGGAAAAATAGTGTGTTCATTGTCTCTTGTGTTTGATTGTTGTGCTTGTTATTCTCTCAGTTAAAGATCCTAATATAATGCTAGCTTAATGTTAAAAATCTAACATGGTATCAGAGCTAACCTGAGAAGAATACACTGTGCAGCTACATGAACTAGGGATTCCTACTTTGTGGATCTCTCTCCACATATTTTCAGCAAAATAAGGTTGGAATAGCTCTCCTCCCTAGGGCGCATCTTTCTGTCAAAGCAGAATCCAATTATGAGGTTTTTCAGTTTTGGACCCGACACTACTGTCGAAAATTAGGGATTTGCAAAGAAGTGGAATTTTTTAGTGAGCCCAGAATTGGATTGATATCCTACCCAAAATTGAATTTTATAGATCAATATTGAAGCATTTGGTTGGACAGAACTCCAGAAAAGAAAAACCCTAATCTGCTCCTGAACTAGCAATGCAGAATTTCAGCCCCAAATCCAGATCTAACATATTGACCTGGTAAGATCTAAATATTTTGTATTTCCATTTGAGGTTCTCAGTTAATATGTCTCATCATACCAAGAATGATGAAAATCTTGAGGGAGTTGATAAATTTGGAGCCTGGAAGTATAGGATCTCCCTGGTTCTGGAAGAAAATGAGTTGGACTCCTACACCCATGAGGAGGTTCTAGTTCCAGAGGGAGATGAGGATAAGGATTTACATAAGAAGAATTTGGTTATGGAAAATAGGATTATTGCTGATTCAATCAAGGATCACCTCATAGCATAGGTGTCCTCCCTCAAGACACCTAAAGCTATGTTTGATGCCCTAACCAAACAGTTTGAAGGGAAGAACATAAACCGGAAGATGAATCTAAGGAACCAGTTGAAGAATGTAAAGATCCAGAATGAGGAGACCATCCAGTCATAATTCATAAGGGTATCCTAGATCGAAGAACAACTTGAAGTAGTATATTAAGAAGTGGAGAATGTAGAAATTGTGATGACAACCTTGAATGGTCTCCCTAGTTCATGGGGTCCTTTCATCCAAGGAATCTGTGCTAGGAAGAAGTTAGTCAAGTTTAGTAGACTGTGGTAAGAATGTTCATAAGAAGAAGCTCAAATAGCAGCTCGAGAACAAAATATGGGAAGTGAATATCAAGCTCTCACAGTACACTCCAAGAAAGGAAGAAGGGAAAATCATCATCACCAAGGTGAGCATTCTCATCAGAAAATAAGGGATCCATCCAAACTCAAATGTTATACATGCGATGAAATAGGAGACTTTGCTAGAAGTTGTCCCATGAATAAGAATGGATCCAAGAAGAAGAAGAACTCCAAAAGAAGAAATCATGCTCACACTGCTGAGGATGATGATCCTCCCAGGAAGAAAGTAAAAGAAGAAAGTGATGAAGAATATGTTATGATCTCCGCTCTCATGGGAACTGTCTCTCATGGAAGCAAACATTGGATTATTGATAGTGGGGCTTCCAAACACATGACAGGTTTTAAGGAATATTTTGAGAAACTATCCGAACATAATTCACCCCATAAGGTGAAACTTTGTGATGACTACCAATATCCCATAAAAAGGTAGTGGTGAATCCTCCTACAAGCTAGACTCTGGAAAATCTATGAAAATGAAGGATGTCTTGTTTGTACCAGAACTAAAGAAGAATCTTCTCTCCATATTGGCACTAGATGCAAAAGGCATGAGGGTTGCATTTGTATATGGCCAAGTCCTCATGTGGCCAAGAGGAAATACTATTGACGATGCAATAGTAATTGGAGAACAAGAAGGAGGATTATACAAATTGAAGGGCCATCCAGAACAAGCTTTGGTCCATGACACAGTAGAGCCAAATGAACTTTGGCATAGAAGGCTTGCACATGTTCACTACAGAGCACTACCACTTGCAAGAAAAGTTGTTGAAGGTCTTCGAACAATTCAAGCAAAACATGAAGGAGTCTACAAAGGATGTGTGAAAGGAAAGAATACAAAGAAGACATTTCCAAGTAGCGAGAGAAAGGCAAAAGGAATCTTGGAAATCATCCACTGTAATGTATGTGGACCAATGCCATCAAGTTCACTAAGCGGGTATGCGTACTATGTTTCTTTCATTGATGATTATTCTAGGAATACATGGATTTACTTCATGAAGAACAAAGATGAAGTTTTCACCAAGTTCAAGGAATTCAAAGCCTTCATCGAGAACCACATAGAAAAGAAGATCAAGACCTTTTGATCAGATAATGGCGGAGAATTCACATCAAATGAATTCAAAGACTTATGCAAAGATTCAGGGATTGAGAGGGAGTTATCCACTCTATATAATCCAAAACAGAATGGGGTTGCAGAAAGGAAGAATAGAACTATCATGGAAGCTGCAAGAGAAATGCTTCATGATCAAGATCTTCCCATGCATCTATGGGAAGAAGCTGCCAGAACAGTAGTGTATATACAGAACCGTACTCCACACAGAGTACTTGAGAACAAGACACCTAAAGAAGTATTTTCCAGCAAGAAACCAAAAGTCAGCCATCTCAGAATATTTGGTTGTCCAGTGTACATATACATTCGAAAAGAAAATAGGACAAAGTTAGATCCTTCAGGAAAGAAGGGTATATTTGTGGGATACTCTAAAAGATCGAAGGCTTACAAAGTATACTTCCCAGGATTCAAGAAGATTGACATCAGCAGAGATGTGACATTTGATGAAGACTCAGCTTACAACAAATCCAGAAAGAGACCTGGTGAAGATCCTGAAGAATCAAAAGCACTCAGAACTCATGACACAACCATGAACAAAGAAACTCAAGAAGAAGATCAAGAATTTGAAGAACCACAAGAACTATTGATGTAATTGTAACTTTAGAATGTATTCACTTGTATTTCTTATCTATTGTAACCCGATGTTCATTCCGGGATGTATTGTAATGTACTTGAGTCATGTCATACCTCGATGTTTATTTCGGGAAGTTTATATAATGATAGATTCATGTCAACTCATTGTGGGTAACCCTCCTATTGGTCAAGGGTTAAAATCCCCACAGTTATTGGGCCCTTGGGTTATTAGACTATTCTAGTGAAGTAGACCCCAGGTGAGTCATTTTAAGTCAGGGAAATATTACCCACCATTGTGTTACCCTCCTATTGGTTGGAGGAGGCAAAGTCCCCACAAGTGGTGGGGCACTAGGGTTATTAGACACTCCTAGAGATGTCATCTCTAGTAAGTAATTGTTAAGTGAGGCCGACATGATGGAGTGGGTTCCAAGTGAATGGAAGAATATAAATAGAGAGTGAGTCTCTCTATTTAGGACACACACACTCACTCATTGGGGCTCATGAGTGAGAGAGAAGAAGCTCTCTCAGTGAGAGAGAGAGAGACTGCTGCTGTCGGGAGATCATCTTTATGTTTTTCGAGTTTTACCTTTGGTGCTGATTTTATCTCTGAGGAAGTTGCAGGGTTTTATCCTTTATGGTTTCCCCGAGGAAAATTATTTGTGTCTCTTGTCTCTTATGTTGTGCTTGTGTTTTATTTTTGTGCATTTTATTCTCTCAGTTAAAGATCCTAAGATCATAATGGTAGCTTGAATGATAAAAATATAACCTGGTATCAGAGCTAACCTGAGAAGAAGACATTGTGCAGCTATAGAAGCTAGGGCTTCTTAATTTTTGGGTCTCTCTCCACAATCCATCAGAAAAAGTATGCTAGGCTAATTCTCCATTGAAGGGCGCATCATTCTGTCGAAGCGGAATTCAATTCCAAGCATTTTCAGTTTTCGATGCGGAAATTAGGGATTTCTACAAAAGAGGAATTTTTGAGTGAGCCCAGCATAGGATTGTTCTCCTCATAAAAATCAAATTTTAGAGACCTTGATCAAGAAATTTGGTTGGGCGAAACTCTGGGAAAGTCAAACCCTAGTTTGACCCCAAGCTAGAAAAACCCTAAATACTAAAACTGCTAAGTTTTGGTACATTCGCTATATCCTGAGATTGGCGAAGGATCAGGAGTTGAAAATTGCAGGGGCCGATGATACAATCTTGTTGAACACTGTGTCGAACATTCAACCTTAGATTTGCTATATTCTGGGAGATATGATCCCTCCAAGTTAGGGTTCCAACCTCTTCCAGAATTCATCCCTAAACAGGACACCTAGGGAGAATTGCTATATCTTGGGCTACAAAGGTCCAAATGGAACTCCTGATGGACCGTACTTTATATGGTCCAAATTTTAGACCCAAAAGATGAAACAGTGACACGTGGAAGTCCATACAAATTTGTTCTTATGAACAATCCTGTAACAGGTCACCTTGGGAAAATGATCATAAATCCCAATAGATGAAACTAATTCTGATGAAACCTATGGGGTTGGATCAGGGACATGCGAGGTTACCTCAGTGAGAAATGTTAGACATAGAGGACTGGTAATTTTAGATATATCATAGAAATAGTGACAGGAATTTCTATAAAAGAAATTGGAAAACTAGGGCTTCCTGTTCCGACAGCTTCCCTCCACTATTTTCAGAAAAGGAGTACATTGGACAGCTCCATTTGAAGAGATATATTTGTCTATCCAATCAGATCTGAAATATTCCATTTTTTGAAAATTAGGGTTTCTGTGACAAACCCTAGATCAACCAACTCTGGAACCAGGACGGACACTTCAAATTGGTAAGATCTAATCCTTTGCTATTTTCATTTGAGGTTCTCATTTCAAAGTGATATATCACATCAGCTTGATGATAAGCTTGGTGAAGTTGACAACTTCCAAGTATGGAAGTATATGATCTCTCTGAAGAAAATGAATTGGACACCTACATGAGTAGAGAGGTTCTAGTTCCAGAGTGAGATGAGGCTAGAAGCCTTACACAAGAAGAGATTGGTCAAGGCCAAGAAGATCATTGTTGATTCAATCACAGATCAACTTGTACCACAAGTGTATTCCCTAAAGACACCGAAGATGTTTGATTCCTTGACCAAGCTATTCGAAGGGAAGAACATACATCAGAAGATGACCTTAAGAAACCAGTTGAAGAATGTGAAGATCCAGAATGCAGAGACCATGCAGTCATAAGCGTCTCTCAAATCAAAGAACAACTTGAAGTGGTAAAAGAAGAAGTGAAGAATGCAGAAGTGGTGATGGCCACCTTGAATGGCCTCTTAGGATCATGGGATTCATTCATTCAAGGAATGTGTGCTAGAAGGAAGTGATTACTTTCAGTAGACTCTGGGAAGAAGAAGAAGCTCGACTCATAAGAAGAGAAGAGAAGATGGGAGCAATTGAAGATCAAGCTCTCACCATCCAAAGAAGATCCCTCAAGCGATGAGGAAAATGAAGAACTCAACTCTTGAAGAACCTCTTATCCACCTTAGCATTTGGATAAGAAACATCGCTATCATGAATGAAGAAGACGATGAAGCTGAAGGCTCAAGAAGGAGTCTACCCATGAAACAAATAAAGATAAGTATTCAATTGTCATTTCATGATATTGTTTTGTTATGCATTTGTTTATATTTGGTTGATGTATTATGCATGATAGGATGTTTGCATTAATGACAGTATACTTCTAATATGCATGTGATGGGTAAGTAGCTCATGGTGCTATACAACTCTCCTTGCTACTTATCTAGAATGAAACCTCTTTGTTGACATATTGGATTATTGCACAATCTCAATGTTGTCCTGGTAGGGATGGAAGGCATCTAGAAAGGTTCTGTGAGATATGGATGAATGTTGTATTGGATAAACTAGTTGCATGATCATATATTTATGCATAAGAAATTGCCAGTATGAATATTCCTTATGAAATGTTTCTAACCATACAAATGCATTTGACTTGTAGGAAATATTGTGTACATAATTGCCTACAAGCAAAGAAGAATGAGACTTGTTCTAGAGAACAAGTGACGACAGTTCAAAGATGAAAAATAATATGACGAATACAGCGACATCATTGGTGCAGAATCTTCCAAGAAGAAAGGGAAGATCAGTTCAAGAAGAATGATGTCTAGGATGCAGTATTGATACATGAAGGGAAGTTCGTAGTTCCATCATGCAGTAGATGGAAACATCGTGGGATACAAGGAAAGATTTGAAGAGACATTTGCAGCCAGTGGGAGTCGAGACACATGACAAGCAGAATCATGTGTGCAAATGAAAGAAGACCTTGTATGAGATCAGAAGACACCCATGGGATGACACATACATGAGGAGCTTGATGAAGATATGAACCTTTGCTACAAGGTTGATAGAGAATGACAAGCTCATAGATGGGTGCGAGATGAAATTTTGAAAAAGTTTAAGATAGAGGATCTTGGTATCTAGTGATCCTAGATGGATACATAGAATATTAGTAGCATAGGAAGCTACTTGTCACTTCGGTACAGAAAGTTTCAGTGCATAGAGTACGAAAGACAGAGGGAGTATGATGCTTCAGAGGGAGTGACTGTAGAAGATTCTGTGTTTCGACATGGTATGATAGGATGGATAGATTACTGATGACTCTAGGATTTACTGAGAGCAAAGTGGACTCCAACCTTTGCCTCAAGGTTGAAGGAGGAAGACAAATGATGCTCCTGTTATGTGTCGACCCACTATTTTCTAGGAATGGAGGTGTGGAAAAGGGAAGTATGCAGTAGAGATCCTGAATAGGTTTAGGATGATGAATTGCATGACCACACCTATGGCATCGAACTTGAAGTTGTTAAGTGATGCTTCATCAGAGACGGATGATGCTACGATGTATCGTCAGATGATTGGGTCCTTGATGTATCATATGAACTCGAGACCAGAAATTTTCTTTGCTGTGAACACCTTGAGCCAGTTCTTGATAGAATCGAGACATGTTCACTTGATTGCTGCAAAGCATATTCTAAGGTACTTGAAGGGTACAATTGATTATGGGCTCAAGTATGATACGAATCAGAAGATTAACCTAGAGGGTTATGTTCATTCATATTGGGCAGGAAGTGCCATCGATAGGAAGAACACTTCAGGGTGTTGCTTCAAAATGGGATCAGGTGTGATCTCTTGGTTTAGTAGAAAGCAATCCTGTGTGGAACTGAGTACAACTAAAGCAGAGTATGTCACAGCTTGTTCAGCTAGTTGTGAGGAAGTATGGCTACGGAAGCTACTATCTAATTTATTTGATCTCCAATTGGATGCTACCTGTATACATTGTGACAACCAGAGTTGCGTAAAGTTGTCAGAGAATCCATTGTTCCATGACAAGTTGAAGCATATCGAGATCAAGTATCACTATATTAGAGATATGGTGCAGAGGGGAGCAGTGAAGCTCCAGTATGTTGCAATGGAGGTACAGATAGCTGATGTATTGATGCAGCCATTGGCTAGGCTGAAGTTTGAGTACTTCAGGGAGAAGCTTGGTGTTCTCCAAATCGAGGTTTCCTCCAAGGGAAAGTGATGAGACCCATAGCCATTTTGACATGGTGAGAGGATTGGTTCCTTCCATATTCAGATGTAAGGGGTGATCCATTCTTTCATGGTGAGAGGATTGGTTCCTTCCATGTCAGATATGAGTGTTGAGATCCATATCCATTCTGACGAGTAGGTCAGATGTAAGGGCTGATCCATTCTGTCATGGACAGAGGATTGGTTCCTTCCATGTCAGATGTGAGTGCTGGACATTCTGTCGAGTAGGACAAATGTAAGGGTAACTACCATTCTAGGAATAGAGGTACCTGGTCAGTTACCAATACCGACAACACCAACATGATCTACAAAAACAACCATTAACTTCGCACCAACAAAAGACCCACAGTGTTGGCACTTTCGGCAACAATCTGCGAGCAGATTGCAATCTCACCCAAAACAGCTATGGGATGCCGCAGAATCAAGTTTCTGCAAGCAAAAGAGGGATATTACTGTACCTTATTCTTTAGAAACTTATATTCATATACACAGAGATTCAACATTCGCATATATAACTTCGCAGCTAAGTAAACAGATAGTGACTTGCATAACCCTTTACTGGGAATTCACAGCAAAGTTATGTAGTTAGCAGTGATCTTATTTATCAGATATATATATTTATTAATGCATGAAAGAACATAACAAAAACAGCACAAAGAACCACAACACCAGATATAATGTGGTTCACCCCCAGTGTAGGGGTTACGTCCATAGAACTATGTTTTATTCAACTCTTTACTAAAATCACAGTTCTGATCTGCGCACTCAGCTGTAGATCCCTTCAAGTCCTTAAATACGTGCACACAGCTGCAGGCCTCTGTGCACACAGCTATAGATTTCCTTAATCACCCAAAAACCTTGTGTGCACACAACTGCAGAGGTTGTCCACGCACATAGCTGGGACTTAACCTTCTCTTACAAAATTAGCCTCAGCTTACATCACTTCATCTTACATCAAAAATCCTAACCTGATTTCATTACGAGTGCTTATTTATAGTGCACTTATTACAAAACCATAGACTTAAACCATGGGCACCCCAAACCCTAAACCTTGGATTTAAACCATGGGTTTATTACAAACAAAGGACTTCGACTCAACCCCAACACCCCTAAGACTATTTTGAGTCATAGCTCCGCTTACAACTCCCGTAACTTCGTGTAGTTACCCATCTTAAGGACCGTTAGGGTGCGCGCCCCAACAGGCCCCTAAGACTCACCAGTGGCCCGTCCCGGGACACTCAGTTGCTTTTCTGGTAGTAGAATATTGTTGGCGAAACATAGTGCGCTACTTGTTGAAGCCATACATGCGGTTGTTGGTTGCTTGTTCCTTTCCTTCGTAATATGCTGGCTAAGGCCTTCTGGATCTATCAGTGACCCCATCCTTTGATCTGCTTGCCAAAAATTTGACCATCCACAACTTAGGGTCCCCAGAATTGTGTGTCAAGGTGCATAAGACAAACAGCCGTCGTGGTTCTGCCAAACCCGGAGGATACATCTTGGGATGTTTCAGATTTTTTCTGTGAAGACCGGTGCTGTTCTTTGTGTGGCTTAGAGTGCACTTCTAACTTTCTTCTGACCCCTTAGAGCGAACTTCTGCCTTTCTTCATGGTTTGGTCGAACATGGCTGTCCAGGTGGATTACTCAGGAGGTTCAGCAGACCTCTCTCCCTGATCACTCGTAATAACTTCTGGACTTCACGGTCATTCAACATAGTGCTAACTGAAGAAACTCAAAGACGTGCACAATGCAAGATTTGCAGGCCAGTGTGGCTTCTTATAGAATCTTGGAACAGAATCTGTCATCATGGTGCATTAATGATTCCGAATCTGATGGAATGGTAGAAATCCTGTCCACACGGCGCCAGATTTTCCCAAAATCTCATTATTGCAGACAGTTAGGGCAGTTCTCGTGCCAGCGCCACCAAGTGTAGTTTGTCCCATCCGTCACATTTTATGCTGCGACACGCCTTTAATATTTGACATAATTACTAACTTCAGCTTCGCCTTGATAGGAACCTTCGACACAATATGCACCTTCGACCCATCCTGACCTATACGGCAACCAAACTTCAACCTTCATATTTTGAAAGTCTTCAACACTTCGGAGCTTTGGGAACAACTTCATTATAGTCTAGTACCCAATATCAACTGTTCTTGGTACTTAGACTATCCTTCATGCTATTACTCCTGATTAAGGGGTCCCGGTTTGTCCCTGTATTTCTTTAACCTACGTCCATTCACCATAGAAGGTAAAAGTTCTCCATTCAATTTAGCTAACTGGACTATGCCACCATCAGTGACTTTCTGAACTATATATGGTCCTTTCCAATGTGTCTTGAACTTACCTGGGAATTTCAGGAATTTGCTGTCATATAGGAGCACAAGATCACCTTGCTGGAACTGCTTCTTCTTGATGTGTCTATCATGCCATGCTTTTTCTCTAGCTTTCTGAACTTGCTGCTGGAACCCTGAAATGAATCTGTCCTCTTCAAGTTCTAGTATCTTTGTCAGGCTTTCTTTCATCATATCTGGGTCATCCATCTCTATAAAAGCAGATATTCTGAGGATAGGTACAATGTACTCCATGGGCATGACTGCTTCTTGTCCATAAACCAGCCTAAAAGGTGTATGGTCTGTCAACTTCTTGCAGGTGGTTCTATAAGCCCATAGTACTGCTGGAATTCTAAGGTCCCAATCATTTCTGTTGGCATTGCAAACCTTCATCAGAGCGTGTTCAAGGATCTTGTTAAAGGCTTTGACAGTTCCATTTGCTTGAGGATGATAGGCAATACTCTTCTGATGATATACTTGAAACTCTTTAGTCAATACTTCAATAGTCTTATTTAATAAATGTGATCCTTGATCGCTCATAAGAATTCTAGGACACCCAAATCTTGTCAAGATGTTATCAAAAATAAACTTCGTAGCTGTAGCAGCACTACAAGTCTTGACTGGTTGAGCTTCACCCCAACGAGTAAGGTAGTCAGTTGCTGAAATGATGTATCTTGCTCCAGATTTCCTTGCAGGGGGATTGATAGGTCCAACAAAATCAATAGCCCATTTATCAAAGGATTGTAAAGTTACCTGCGGAACTAGAGGCATCCCATCCCTCCTGGATGGTTTTCCTGTCCTCTGACAAATGTCGCAGCTATGGCAATATTCTCTTGCATCCTTATGAATTGTAGGCCACCACAATCCGGGTGTCAGAATCTTTTGTGTTGTAGCTTTTCCAGCGTAATGGCCTCCTGCTGCCCTAGAATGTGCCTCGGCCAAAATTAACGGCTTTTCATGCTCCAGGACATATCTGTGCAGTATTTCGTTTGGTCCCATCTTATATAGTTGTCCTGATATTAAGGTAAAGTCAGCTGCTCGAACCACTAGCTGCTTCTTCTGCTGTGTTGTCATCTCGGCGGGTGGAAAACCTATAGACAAATACTGAACAATATCCTGAAAGTATTCATCAACCATCTGGATGGAAAACAACTAGGCGTCAGGAAGACCATCGTCCAAGCTGATAGGTTCTTCTCCCGAATCGAGCCTTGACAAGTGGTCAGGACCTAGATTCAGTCTTCCTGGTTTGACTATGATATCAAAGTCATATTCCTGAAACAGAATCAGCCATCTGCATATCCTTTCACCTAGCACAGGTTTGTTAACCAAATATTTCAAAGCAGAATGGTCAGTAAACATCTTAAAATGAGATCCTAACAGATAATGTCGAAACTTCTGCAATGCATACACCATAGCTAGACCTTCTCGTTCTGTCGTAGTATAATTTTTCTCTGCTGTGGATAATTTCCTACTTGCAAAAGAGATGGGGTGATCAATATTACCTTCACCTGATTGGGCCAATATTATACCCAGAGCAATGGAGGATGCATCGACATGCACATGAAATTCCTTATTCCAGTCTGGGAATACTAAGATAGGAGCGGTTACCAGCTTTTCCTTCAAAATATCTAAGCTTGCTTGACACTCAGGTGTCCACTCGAACTTAATATCTTTCTTCAACTGCTTTTCCATAGGGGCTGTTATCTGAGCATATCCTTTAATAAATTTCCTGTAATAACCAGTATGACCAAGCGTAGTGCACAGTTGTTTGATAGACTTCGGAGGTGGTAGGTTCACGATAATGGCTATCTTCACAGGATCCATTATCAGTCCTTGCTTACAGACAATGTGACCGAGCAAAATTCTAAAAGGGGCACAGAAGATACACTTTTTCAATTTCAGGGAAATCTGATGCTGTCTACATTTATCCAACATAAGTCTTATACTAGCTATGTGGTCTTTTACTAACCCGAAGATAGTCCAATCATCAAAATAAACTTCTAAGAATTTACGTATGAATTCCTTAAAATCAGAGATGACTACTCTAGAAAACATGGTAGGTGCATTCTTCAATCCAAAAGGCATAACTGTATACTGGAAGGATCCCATTTCCGTAGCGAAGGTTGTCTTATGTCGATCTTCTGGAGCAATTCGAATCTGATGGTAACCTGAAAATCCATCAGTAAAAGAGTACACTTCTTGACCTCCCACATTATCTAAAACTTCATCTGTAAAGGGAGTGGGGAAAGGATCATGCAAACATGCATCATTCAGCTTCCTCAGATCAACACAAATTCTGATCTCTCCCTTAGTCTTCTTTTCTTGCACCACCATAGGACTGACCCACTCAGATTCTTCAACAGGTTCAATGATTCCTGCAGCAAGCATCTTATCCAGCTCCATTCAGACTTTTTCCTTATACTTAGGGTTCAGCCTATAAGGGTGCTATTTCACAGGATTCGTATCAGGTTTCAATGGGATATTTATCACTCCAATATCCCCAAGGATACCTTTCATCTCTGAGAAATTCGTCAGAAAGAGATCCTGATATTCATGGAGAATTTGGGTCACCTTGCTTACCATTTCGTCATCCCAATAATCTCCAATGGTAGCATACTTAGGGTTTTCTTCTGACCCAATGTTGACAATCCACGTCTTCAGGGGTTGAGTCACTTCAAGTTCCTCTACTGCTGGGCCACACACTTCGTAGTGTCCTTCTGATTCAGGAATATTAATGTTGCACGGATCGTCGTCCTCGTCAATTGCGAGGTTATAACATTCTACTGCATTGGCTTCCTGTACCTTCCAATCAGGTTGATATTCTGCGATTTCTTGATCATCAAATACTTTAGTATGAATCAATCTAACAGCTGCATCCAAGGAAGGAGAAACCACATTAATAGAGAATGTCAGCATAAAACTATCAACAAGACAATCCCAACTTACAGTACCATGGCGAAGTTCGACCTCCAGATACCGATTCTTTGTTATGGGTTCCAAGGTATGCACAAACCTATGTACCCATTCTTCATGGGGTACATGCTTCCAGGCCTCATAGCATTGCTCCAAATGTCCCTGAGGACTAGTCTTACCGTTAAACCTGCTTCGAACCACCGGATGTTGGTCCCTAAATCTTAGGTAAAGGGACTTCTGGCATGATTCCCAACTATGAATGTACTTCTTGTGACCATTCCACCATCTGGCTGCTGTGGCTCTGAATGTTGTATCTAGAGTTGCCATTTTCTGTGAGTCTAGTACCTGTTCTGAGAATTGCACAATAAACTGTTCTGGGTCTATCGAACCATCAAAAACAGGTAAGGTTCATATCTACGCACCAAGCCATGTGATAGACTTGGTAATTCTGGCACATCTATGTCTATGCAGCTCATAAAGTCAGTTCTGCCAGTTTTCTAACCCATCATCTAAATCCGTCATGCAGGGGCTATCGCACTGCCAATCCATGATACCTTCGGCAGTAGGATCAACATAATATTCCTCCTTAGCTGTGATATTGTAGATGTGATCCAAAACATCCTGGTCTTCATCTT
>LPNX010164218.1:50198-100729 GCA_001517045.1 Pseudotsuga menziesii
GAATATTGGGACTAGGGTGACTCTCAAACTGCGACAGGTTATCAGGGATAATAGGTCTTCGCGGCGGGGTTACAGGAAGGTTTCCAACCGAAGGGGTTTCTTCGGGTTCTGACTCTGCGGGATCTACGGGGGAATACTCCGTATGCTGACCCTGGGAATATGATATAAAATATCTCTTGTACCTTTTTCCACTTTGCAGCAAACCGATTTTCTCATTGAAGGTATTTTCACTTGCAACCATAGGTTAGTAATACTAAATATAATAGTCTGATTCAATTAGCAATATACCTTTTTCAGCTAATATCATTTTAATTCTCAAACTAAATGAATTCAAAAAATTACCCCTTGGTCCTTTGAAAAACTGTCATTCGGCTTCACTAAAGGAAGTACTCATGTCGATGGCGAACTCCATCACAAATGCTTCGAGGGTGCGCGTTGTCCAGAAATCAACAGCGCAGGATATCTCATTGTTCACCCTTTTCAGTATATTAATTCTTGCGGGGGTCCAATCAGGAAACTGACGTTATTGGAAGTTCGTCCTTCTCTCTGTTAACCTAGATAACCACTGGTGCAACTCTATGTGGATGCTACTAAAGAAAATTTCATAAACATCACAAAAAGCATACCTTTGTAAAAAGTCATTTGCACTACGACGCAGATCTTTGTTCTCTTGCTCAGCAAATTTTAGATAAGTCTCATCAAGCCAATCACTGATTTTGTTCACAGAGGGTCTCTAGAACATAGCCCTTAAGGTACGACGTAAACCCCTCTTGAGTAGATATTGAGTTCAACCGGAAACGGAACCAATTTGTTGGGCTATAGGGCAGACCCGGGCTTTATACCATTAACTTCACACCAACAAAAGACCCACAGTGTTGGCCCTTTCGGCAACAATTTGCCAGCAGATTGCAGTCTCACCCGAAACAACTATGGGATGCCGCAGAATCAGGTTTCTGCAAGCAGAAGAGGGATATTACTGTACCTTAGTATTTAACAACTTATATTCATATACACAGAGATTCAACATTCGCATATATAAATTTGCAGCTAAGTAAACAGACAGTGACTTGCATAACCCTTTACTGGGAATTCACAGCGAAGTTATTTAGTTAGCAGTGATCTTATTTATCAGATATATATATTTATTAATGCATGAAAGAACATAACAGAAACAGCACAAAGAACCACAACACCAGATATAACGTGGTTCACCCCCAATGTAGGGGTTACGTCCACAGAACTGTGTTTTATTCAACTCTTTACTAAAATCGCAGTTCTGATCTGCGCACTCAGCTGCAGATCCCTTCAAGTCCTTAAAGCCGCGCACACAGCTGCAGGCCTCTGCCCACACAGCTGCAGATTTCCTTAATCACCCAAAAACCCTCTGCGCACACAGCTGCAGAGGTTGTCCACGCACACAACTGGGACTTAACCTTCTCTTACATCAAAAAGCCTAACCTGATTTCGTTACAAGAGTGCTTATTTATAGTGCACTTATTACAAAACCATGAGCACCCCGAGCCCTAAACCCTGGATTTAAACCATGGGTTTATTACAAAAAGGGGACTTGGACTCAACCCTGACACCCCTAAGACTTTTTTGAGTCGTAACTCCACTTACAACTTCCTCAAAAACTGCGGAGTTACCGAACTTAGGGACCATTAAGTTGCGCGCCCCAACACTCAGTCAAGGACTAAGAAGCCATTCTGATGTTATATAGGGATGTGTTCCCACTTGATCAGATGTAAGGGCTGAACCATTCTGTCATGGCTAAAGGATTAGGTTCCTTCCATGTCAGATGTGAGTGTTGGCCATTCCGACGAGCAGGCCGGATGTAAGGGAAACTGCCATTCTGGGAATGGAGGCACCTGTGAAGTTACCAAGAAAACTCAATTTAGGACTAAGAAGCCATTCTAATGTGATAGAGGGATGTGTTCCCACTTGATCAGATGTAAGGGTTAAACCATTCTATCATGGCTAAAGGATTAATTTCCTCCCATGTTAGATGTGAGTGTTGGCCATTCCGATGAGCAGGTTGGATGTAAGGGAAACTTCCATTCTTGAGGAGAATGGAGGCACCGGGTCAGTTACCAGGTAGCTCAGTCAAGGAATAGCGGCTATTCTGATATGACTGTAGGATACATTCCTACAATATTAGATATGAGTGCAAGCCCTTCCATCATTGTGAGCAGGATGTGTTCCCGCCTGGATGGATGTAAGTGCAGAGCCTTTTCATCATTGTGAGCAGGATGTGTTCCCACTTGGATGAATGTAAGTGCATAAATATTTCATCATTGTGAGTAAGATGTGTTCTAGCCTAGATGAGATTCTTTCATCATTGTGAGCAGGATGTGGTTCCGGCCTGGGTGGAAGAATAAAGATCTTCCATCATTGTGAGCAGGATGTGGTTCCAGCTTGGGTGGAAGAACAGAGATCTTGCATCATTGTGGTAGGATGTGGTTCCAGCCTAGATGGATGTGAGTACTGTTCCTTTATTATGAGTAGGTTAGATATAAGTTTTGAAGAAGACCTACATGGAGGCTAGGCCTACAACCAGCATGAAAAAGGGCTGGCTCTGTAGAACTTCCTGTGAAGAGAAGAATCATGAGATAGCACCCGTGACGATCCAGATCCAGATTGAGTGATGATCCAGATCCAATGATGATGTCCAGATCCAATGATGATGATCCAGATCTAGATGAAGATGACTTGAATATGAAGATGACTTGACGATGACCCAGATGATACAGAGAAGAAGACTTGTGCTGATAAATTGTGTCGAGAGAATAACTTCCTAGTTAAGAGGGAGTGTTGATGTAATTGTAACTTCAAAATGTATTCACTTGTATTTCTTATCTATTGTAACCTGATGTTCATTCCGGGATGTATTGTAATGTACTTGAGTCATGTCATACCTTGATGTTTATTCCGGGAAGTTTCTATAATGAGAAATTCATGTCAAGTCATTGTGGGTAACCCTCCTATTAGTCAAGGGTTAAAGTCCCCACAGTTATGGGGCCCTTGGGTTATTAGACTATTCTAGTGAAGTTGATCCTAGGTGAGTCATTGGAAGTCGGGCCAAAGTCCCCACCATTGTGTTACCCTCCTATTGTTCATAGGAGGCAAAGTCCCCACAAGTGGTGGGGCACTAGGGTTATTAGACACTCCTAGAGATGTCGGCTCTAGTAAGTAATTGTTAAGTGAGGCCGACATGATGGAGTGGGTTCCAAGTGAATGGAAGAATATAAATAGAGAGTGAGTCTCTCTATTTAGGAAACACACACTCACTCATTGAGGCACATGAGTGAGAGAGAAGAATCTCTCTCAGTGAGAGAGAGAGAGACTGCTACTGTCAAGATATCATCTTTATGATTTCGGGTTTTACCTTTGGTGCTGATTCTATCTCTGAGGAAGTTGTGGGTTTTTCTCCTTTATGGTTTCCCCGAAGAAAATTCTTTGTGTCTCTTGTCTCTTGTGTTTTGCTTGTGTTTTATTGTTGTGCATGTTATTCTCTCAGTTAAAGATCCTAAGATCATAATGGTAGCTTGAATGACAAAAATATAACAAGAATCTGTAGATCCACCTCAGGAAAAGAATCCTCACAAGAGGAAACCTGCTTGGGTACGAGAAGCTATCCAAGGTGTGGAAATATATGGGGCTCCAAAAGAGAATCATAGAGAAAGGAAGGAGACCAGGTCCTGCTCTGGGTATGCAGCTTTATTGTGTGACTTGATCAAACAAGAACCTTCCAACTATGAAGAATTGGAAGAATGAAAAGAATGGAAGGATTCTATGATCGAAGAGTATCAATCAATCATGAAGAATGGTGTTTGGGATGTTGCCCCAAGACCAGAAGGGAAGTCGATTGTAACTTCCAAATGGATCTACAAGATCAAGCATGCTGCAGATGGCAACATAGAGAAATATAAAGCAAGATTCGTGACTCATGGCTTCTCACAGAAAGAAGGAATAGATTATAAAGAAACCTTTGCACCTGTAGCCAAATACACTTCCATTAGATCGATACTTGCTCTGGCTGCAGTGATGAAATGGAAGATACATGAAATGGATGTCAAGGCTACTTTCTTGAATGGTGTAGTGGAAGAGGAAGTGTATGTAGAGAAGCCACTTGGTTTTGAGACATATGACAGGGAGTCTCATGTGTTTAGATTGAAGAAATCCCTGTACAGTTTGAGACAGACACCCAGGACATGGTACGATAGAATCAACAACTTTTTATCTAGTTTGGGCTTTACCAAGAGTAAAGTAGATTCCAACCTTTACTACAAGGTTAAATATGGCAACCCAGTGATGCTCCTATTGTATGTAGATGATCTATTTGTAACAGGTATGGATGGGTTGATTGCTAATACGAAGAGGAAGCTTGCTGTCGAGTTCGAAATGAAGGACTTGGGTATGATGCATTATTTTCTAGGAATGGAGGCGTGGCAGAATGCAAATGTAATCTCCCTCAGACAAGGGAAGTATGCAGTAGAGATCCTAAAGAGGCTCGGGATGATGGACTGCAAGGTCATGACCACACCTATGGCATCGAACCTGAAGCTATTGAGTGATGCTTCATCGGAAGCGGTTGATGCTATAATGTATCATTAGATGATTGGGTCCTTGATGTACCTGACAAACATGAGACCAAATATTTTCTTTGCTGTTAACACCTTGAGCCAGTTTCTGGTAGATCTGATACATGTTCAATTGATTAATGCAAATCATATTCTAAGACACCTGAGGGGTACAATTGATTATGGGCTCAAGTATGAGGCAAATCAGAAGATTAGCATGGAGGGTTATGTTGATTCATATTGGGAAGGCAGTGCCATTGATAGGAAGAGTACTTCAGGGTGTTGCTTTAGTATGGGATCAAGTGTGATCTCTTGGTTTAGCAGGAAACAATCCTGTGTCGCACCGAGTACAGCTGAAGCAGAATATGTCACAGCTTGTTCAACTAGTTGTGAGGCAGTATGGCTGAGGAAGCTACTGTCTGATTTATTTGATCTCCAGATGGATGCTACTTGTATACATTGTGGCAACCAGAGTTGCGTGAAGTTGTTGGAGAACCTGGTGTTCCATGACAAGTCAAAGCATATTGAGATCAAGTATCATTATATTAGGGATATGGTGTAGAGGGGAGCAGTGAAGCTCCAGTATGTTGTGGTGGACGAATAGATAGCTGATGTATTGACAAAGCCGTTGGCTAGGGTGAAGTTTGAATACTTCAGGGAGAAGCTTGGTGTTCTACAGATTGAGGTTCCCTCCAAGGGTAAATGATGAGACCTAGAGCCACCTGACATGGTGAGAGGACTAGTTCCTTCCATGGTCAAATGTAAGGGCTAAGCCATTCTGTCATGGTGAGAGGATTGGTTCCTTCCATGTCAGATGTGAGTGTTGAGCCATTCTGAAGTGACTGTAGGATTGGTTCCTACATGATAAGATATAAGCACTGAATTCCATTCTTATAATGGAGGCACCTGGTCAGTTGCCAGGAAATCTCAATCTGGGACTAAGAGCCATTTTGATGTGACTGTAGGATTGGTTCCTACATGATCAGATGTGAGTGTAGATCCCTTCTGAGATTGGTTGTCAGATGTAAGTACAGAGCCCTTTCGGCATGAAGGATTGGTTCCTTGCATGGTCGAATATAAGTGCTCATCCCTTCTGACATTTGTTGTCAGATGTAAGTGCAGAGCCTTTCGGCATGGAGGATTGGTTCCTCACATGGTCAACTGTAAGTGCTAAGCCTTTCTGACATTGGTTGTCAGATGTGAGTGCTGGGCCTTTCTAATAGGGTTGTGGGATGTGTTCCCACATGGTCATATGTGAGTTCTAGGTATGCTTTTCTGATATGATTATAGGATTGGTTCCTACATGATCAGATATAAGTGTTGGGTGGGCCATTCTAAATTAGGGTCTGATATAAGTGCTGGAAGAAGACCTACATGGAGGCTAGGCCTACAACTAGCATGAAAAAGGGATGGCTTTGTAGAAATTCCTATGACGAGAAGAATCATGAGATAACACTCGTGATGATGATCCAACAGTGATGATCCAGATCGAGTGATAATCCATATCCAGTGATGGTGTTCTAGTGATGATGATCCAGATCGAGTGATGATCTAGATGATACAGAGAAGAAGAATTATGCTGATAAATTGTGTCAAGAGAATACCTTCCTAGTTAAGAGGGAGTGTTGATGTAATTGTAAATTTGGAATGTATTCACTTGTATTTCTTATGTATTGTACCCCAATGTTTATTTCGGGATGTGTCCGTAATGTAATAGAGTCATTCCATGCCTCGATGTTTTGATTGGGAGTTTCTATAATGTAAAAAAGTCATGTCAATTCAATGTGGGTAACCCTCCCATTGTTCAAGGGTTAAAGTCCCCACTGTTTCAGGGCACTAGGGTTGTTAGAATCACCTAGTGAAGTAGGCCCTAGTAGGGTTTAGTCAAGTTGGGAATTAGTATAAATAGAGAGATAACCTCTTTATTTATCACACACTCACTCACACTCAGTTGTAGCGCAAAACTAAGGAAGAAGAAGACACTGGAGCTAGGAATAAGGAAGGTTACTGCTGTCGGGAGATCATCCTACTATTTTGGGTTTTACTTTTGGTGCTAATTCTATCTCTGAGGAAGTTGCGGGGTTTTCTCCATTTATGGTTTCCCCAAGGAAAAACATTGTGTTCATTGTATCTTGTGTTTGATTGCTGTGCTTGTTATTCTCTCAGTTAAAGATCCTAATATAATGCTAGCTTAATTTTAAAAATCTAACACTTGAATCTGAACATCATGTCGGAGTTCAGTTGTTTGTAAACCGATCGCTTCTTCCAATCATGGGGAAGACTTGGGGGCATGTCTCCAGTCTCTATACCCCAAGGAAAAATGAAATAAGTCTTATGTTAATACTCAGGTTTAATTTGAATTTTATTATAGTGTGAAAAATTCCCCATAAATGAGAATAATTTTCTCCTAGCACACTCTTCCAAAATATGGTCTATGAATCTTGTGGGGAAACTATATTTTGGACAATCCTTATTTGGGTGTCTGAATTCTATGCACACACAGAATATTCCCTACTTTTTATCTACTAAAACAGGATTGGATACCCATTCAATTAAGGGAATCCGATAGATAAATCCATCTTTGAGTAACTTTTCTATCTCAACCTTAATGGTAGGTGCCTTATGAGGGTTCATCGCTCATAAATGTTGTCGAACAGGTTTGACATTAGGATACGTTTTAATATTATGTTCGATAATATGAGGGTATATTCCAGGAATCTCGTCATATGACTAGGAAAAAAAATCATGAAATTATTTCAAAATCTCAGTGTATATCTTAATTTCATCGGGACAACAATCTTCACCAATGTAAACATTTTCGATCATACCAGGAATCTGAGAAATGTTGATAGGAATTGTAGGTGATATATTTTCCATGTTCCCTTCAGTATATAGAACATGAGTGCCTAATGGGACACCAATATAGCCAACATTCTCACTAAGGGTCATCTTAAAGTCATCACGTTCGATCTGTTCGAGCTTTGGTAGGAAGTAAGAGCGATGGTAAAACTCCTCCCAAGGGCGTTCAAGACCATTCATGGCCTTGAGAATTACTTTGTCTGAAGGAAAAAAATCATCAAGGCTATCATGCGAGCGTGACAACACAACTGCCCAAGTAGGCAGTGTAAAGAGATCCTCCTCTTCCGTCAGCAAAGAGGACAGACCAAGGTCTACAATGGGATCAAGAATATATTGAGAAGCATCCTTCGCTACATACAATGACATCTCCATATTGGTAGGTATAGGGTACTCATCTGAAGTACTCAAAGAAGGGATATTCCAAGGGCCATCCAAATACATAGTGTGTAATGGGACCAAACTCAACGCCAACGACTCACTACCAAGAATACAACCAATAGCTAGAATTGGTGTTGAAATATTAAAATATCACATCAATGATGGATACATTCCAACACCAACATTCTGTTGCAGCTGCAACTTTTTTCTCCAAAAAATGATTTTTAGGGTCCCCCCTTTTTATTTTCTAGCATCTAGACGGCTGAGAAATTTTTTATTCTTACCAAAGTTGGCTCTGGGCTCAGAAATTTTGCAAAAAAACTTAGTCTTTTTGCATGTCTCTATGGGATTCTCAGTAAACTAGCTTTCCGATATCAAATTCTTAGTTGACTAGTCTTTTGATGTTGCGGAGGAACAATCCACTAGCTCTCCGATTGGTTTTATTGGGAGCCTTCCAAGATCTAAAGCGCAGCATTAGGAGTGACTTTGTCTATCCTCTCAAAATTGGTCTACTGAGGTTCTGACTTCTTAGTACAAAGTGGATCCGATGGATCAGATGTCCCTTCAGCTATCCTTTTCTAATAACAGTTTAAGTGGGAAATCTCACGGTCGGGTTTGTTTTCTAGATCAAGCCAGAGTGTTAGTCTGTCTGCGCTTGACATTGTGAAGGGTTAGTTGTGAATTAATCCGAAACTTAGTATTGGTGCCTCCGATACCAATGACTCTAGTTCCTCCATTTTCTAGTGTTACTTTCCGTCCGATGTATCGGGTGATTAGAGTGAGTTGCAACCGACACTGCAGTTTTCCTTCAGAGTTAGGCTCCTGAGGGAGGTTAAAAGGTTTCATTGCTAGTTCTACATCTCGGTAGAGGTCTATATAACGTCTTTTTGGGGATTTTTACCTGTCATTTTCATCGTAGAAGTCGTCCGTCCTGTTGATTATGAAGCTATCAATATTCCATTCATCATCGTCTGCGCCCACGGAAGGTGTTCCCATCCAAGTTGCCTATATCATCGTTTCCAGGTAGGATCTACTCACGGTTTTTGTTTTTTTGGTTTGTTAAAGTTTAACAGCCAGGTGGACAGGGTTATGTTTCCACGGTGGGGTTAGGTTTCTTTTGCATTTCGTGGCTTGCTTGCGGTGATTTTTATCCTTTTACTAGGGTTTCATCTCGTTGGCTGTGAGTGTTTCTTTTTGTCCAGTGAGTTTCAGTCTGTCTGCTACTGTGCATTATGAGTGCATCTGGGATAGCATTGCAGGGGTTTAGGGAGTGATGCAGACATGTTTTTCACTGTTTGCACCACCCTGTACTTGGTTGTTACATTTTTAGCCTGAGGTCAGAAAACCGTGCCTCCTATAGTAGTAATTTCTCGTGGGATTCAGGAGGGCTGCGTAGCTGATTAGGGTTAGATTGTTGTTGAAGCAAATAGCAGGGTGAGTTTTGCCTCAGTCAAGGCACCCGTATAGGTTTTATGAAGTTGGAAGAGTTTAGGGTTTGAGAGAGCATATTTTTGGGCAAGTTTGGGAGCATAAATATTTTGAAAGCTGTTTAAAATATCTCATTTAGAAGGCTATGGTATTAAATTTGAATTCCAATATGCATATTGAAGAAATGGTAATAATTTTATGTTTTCTTTTGTTTATCACTATACGATTTGCTAGAGATAGTTAAATTGAAACCATGTTGCACAACTGTTACAGGTTGATTTCCAACACGACAATATGCCAAGAAAACAGAAGAAGAAAGCCCAAGTGGCTGAAGAAGAACCTGAAGTAGAAGTGAAAACCAAGGTAGAAGTCATTTATGAAGACACTCAATATACTACTTGGGTTTAACAAGAATACAAGTGGGGAGAAGTGTATAGAATGATTTCAAGCCAAAGTGTCCCTGATGTTGGTTTTGAACACATGCCAATGTATGCTAATATTGAAAGGTTATCCCTTATGAAAGTGGCTACTAGTCCTGATCTTTTTCCATGCTCAGAAGTGACAGGTTGGATTCTTCCCAGGGTAGATGTAACAAGAATGATCCTAGCAAATACCGAGAAACAAGGCTATGTTGCATATAGCCATGCTTATGTGTCTATGGCGTATAATCTACCAACACCACAAACTTATCTAACTAAAACTTGGTTAAAGGATCTAAAGATGGACATGGTAGTGACAATAAATAAAATTATGCTCTTGAGAAAAAAATTCAAGACTAGACCTTAGGGAGAATATGAGACATCAACTCTTTGTGCCCCATATAGATTCATCGCTTTAATGCTGAACAGGATTTTTGGGAGAGCCAATGGGAAAATTTTTAAGATGGGTTGGATACCAGTCATCTACTTTGTTGCTACACAAGGGACCCTTTTTATCTGGGCGAACATCGTGTCAAATATCCTGTCAACCTGCATAAGCGCAACATTGAGTGGAGTGTCCCAAAAGAAGTCAGAATTCTACATGAGCTCTATTTTGATCGATTGCATTCTATGCACTCAGCCTTTCCCTACACTAAATTGTCATTGGGATAAGGATCGAGCTCCAGTATATGCTTCCTACAAGTTATTTTGGGCTAAAAAATATTACAGCTATTATAAAGAGATTTGTAAGAATTTTATCATGCCTTTATACACTCTGATTTTCTTCGAAGAATGCAATTGCATATCAGAAGAAGCCTTCAAGGTGATGCAAGAATACATAAATTATTATTTAACAGAGGATGGCTTATATGTAAGAATGTATGGCGGTTCAAGGGCCCCTTCTCTACTCCTAAGATATGCTACTGGTTATGTACTCCATAAAGAAGCTATTAGATAGTTATATATTGATGGAGTAGGGAATTTCCTTTTTGAATAGAAAAAGGTAGTATATCCTACACTGCCCTTTTGTGTTGGACGTTACAAATTTTCAAGGATGAAGAATGCGGTAGAATTTGTCAAAGAATTGGAATACTTTCACTTCCGTGAAATGAACTTTCATAGAAATGATTCTAAGGACAAGGTAGCTAATTACTGCAAAGAAGCTGGAGTTCATTTTGAGTACACTGATTTTTGGGACAAAGATGAGGAGACTTTCCGAAATGCTAAGAACATGACAGCCCTAAGAAAAAGGTTCAAGCAAAAGATAGCAACTGTGGGTGGTAAAGAAAAAGCTATGGAGAAATCAAAAAGGCAAGAAAAAGAAGAAGCCAAGAAGAGAGAAGAGGAGGCTAGCAGACTAGTAGAAGAGGTAGAAAACTGGTTGAGGTTAGAAGAAGAAGAAAATAAATGAGCAGTTGAAGAAGTAGCAAGGAAGCTTGAAGAAGAAAAGAAAGGAAAAGAAGAAGATGAAATCTGAAAAAAGCAGGTAGACAACAAAGGGTTCATATTAGAAGGTGTCCAAAAAGAGAAACAATAAACATAAAATACACCTAAAAGGTCAAGAACAGAGACACTAGAAGGACAAGACCCTACGGATCAAGAACATGCTCAGTTTGATAGTAGCCCATTAGAGCCTGTTGTTCCTTCTAGCAGTATAATAGGAGAAGGTTCAATGTCAACTTCAGGAATTGATTTGATTCCTTTCATGCCTACGAAAGGAGAGGATTTACAAGATTTTAACACTATATTTTATCGACAAAGAGAGAAAAAGAATGGTCAAAAGAACTAAAAAGAAGGTGGACACTGGTGGTAAACCAGGGAGGATGGTAACTGACAAAACAATAGTTCATGGTACACATAAGGATCCATGATTACTAGCGAGGGATAGGGTAGCTCTAACCCTAGACACTGAAGACAATTTGGATAGGATCATGACTGACCTCGAGCAGTCTCAGAAAAGGGTGGCCTAGTGGAAAGAAACTTTGAAGAAGGAAAGGGGTGAAAGCCATAATCTGAAGAGAAAGTATGAGGACATGATCGGTGAGGTCGAAATTTCAAAGGCAAAATGTCAAAACATACAGGAAGATAAAGATGCTCTGGTAGTATCTGCAGAAAATATAGAGAGGAATTCTCAGGCTGCCTCAACAGAGTTGGGAAAACTACAGCTGAAGTATCATAGTTTGGAGGCTGAGAAAAATCATCTTCAGTTATTAGTTGAAGAACTAAATAAAGAAAAGAGCAGATTAAAAAGTAAAGTGATAGAGCTAGAAGAGCAGAAGACCACCGCAGAAGGGAAGGCTAAGCTATATGAGACTCAAATAGAAGCCTTGGAGGAACAAAAGAATTCACTTGCAGCTTCCATGAATTCAGCTATGGAGCAGAAGTTTGATATTGAACCTTTAAAGAATCATGCTATTATGCTTAGAAAGAAGATTCATCAAATACAATTGCAGATAGCCGAAGAAATATTTAAATTCCAACAAATAGACATTAGATTAGAAGAAATTGTAAATACAGTCTCATATTTTTTGGATCGAACCCAGGATATTTTGGAAACTTTGCAGGGAAGGATGAACTGGGTAGAAGCAAACATAGAATCTCCCGTAGATATATTTGTCAAAGATCAGGAGACAATAAATCAAGAATACGAGCTGATTGATTTTTCCAGTAACACAACAGAATTATTGAAGAAGACAATGAAGAAAACACAGAGTGCATGTGCTAAATTTTGTAGGAGAGTGCTCCTAACCTATAATCGGTGTCAGACCTCAACTGCCAAGAGATTGGAAGTGCTTCCAGAACATGAAATTTTTTTGAAACATTTACAGGACAGATGCATCGAAGATGAACAATCCATCTAGCAATTCAAGGAGTTGGATGAAAAGATACTAAAGACTGAAGTAGCACATGAAGTTGTGAGTATTCACTTGCTAGAAGACTAGTTGTGCTTGATTCCTACTAGGATAGCGGGTGTAAAAACCTAGGCTTCCTAGCACAAAATTGCTATCAGATTTCTTGAACCTTCTGGTTTTGAAAATATAGCAGTCAAGGCAACTGTATGGAGAAAGTTTATGAACAAACAATATGGGCCCTCCTAGTTGAATGTTTTGGAATAATGTAATATATTATATTTATTTTTGTTCACAAGATAAAGGAAAATTTTTTGTAAAAGAAAGGTTGGAAGCCTAAAAGGCAACGAGGGGCATCCCAAGGGTTTTTTATTTTTGTATAAATATGGGAAATTTTTAGGTAGAAAGAGGCCTTTTTTCAGACTATCCTTGTGCAAGATTATTGTAAGAAGAACTAATTCATCTTATAATAAAGAGTTAGATTTTTTTTTTGGCTGGAGAAAGCATAGTGGAATTTCAAATGTTTTCTATGGGTTGGTTGGATGTGAACTATTTCTATTTCAGCTTATCTCCATGAACCGTGAGATCATTCTAACTAATGAATTCTTTCATGTTGTGAATGTGCTCTGGTTTATTTCTGTGAAATTTCCACAATCATGGTTGAGTAATGAATGTTTTAATTAACAATGAGCTATCTCTTTGTTCATCTGTCTATTGATATTCATGTGTTTAGAAATGTTAACAGCTATTTGTAATTTTCTTAATGCATGTTATACAATACATTCTCACCATTAATTACAGTATTTCTCCCTAGGGATAGGTTACTTAGTCTTAGTTAGTTGTCCTTGTTTGTGATTTAGAAGCAAAAGAGGTAAGATGAGAGGTAAGAGCCTAAGCATCACATTGTGACACTCCTCATTATCTCTATAGCCTACATTTAGTTAGGCACTTTCACATCATACATAAATATAAAAAATAAAAAAATAAACATAAATGGTGGATCGGGCCGCAACCGGTAAAAAATTTTAACCGTTACTTGACCTACGGTAGTCGGACCATAAATCGGATGGATTCCCCATATCAAATAATAACGAGCTAATTGGGAATGTTTATTGGGGAGAATCCCTACTATTGTTAACTACAATTTTCCAGGCCTCAATAGTTTTGGCACTAGAAGGAGGGGCACCAATGCATGGCTAGACGAGGAAGTCCACTTTCTCGAGATTACTACACCGGTGACAATTCTGAAACCAGTTTACCTTAGAAACCCACTTCTGAAGAAAAGGGAAAGGGGTATCTTTATCCCATTGATAACGAAGTGGTTGATGATTTAAGGAAGATTACTAGGTCTTATGCGAAAAATATTGGAGGATTACCTATTATCTCTGTCCTACCTAGAAGAGAGTATCAGAAGAAGGACCGTCCTCAATTGGAAGACTCAGCGTTGGTAGAAGATCTCGAAGAATTGGTAGAAACAACCTTACAAGAAGTTGACCAACATTTGGATCAATTGGGACAATATTCCCCTCACTGTTCACCTTTTCAAATCCCTGCTTAGTCCCCGCCTCATACTCCACTTAGAATTGTTAGAATAATCAACCCATAGTTTACTACCTTAGACATTAATTTAACAATTTTTGTCTTATTAGCCTAGTTCATGTGTCCCACCTTATGCAAGTTGTCTTTTACCTATCCATAGTGGTCAAACTTGCCTTATTTGACTCATGTAGCACTTGGGAAACCTCAAGGAATAAATTCTACTTTATTCCTGGCCTCCTAGGTGCCCTTCTGCTTTTTCTGCTTTATTGCCTGCTTTTTCAGTGTTTTAAGGCAAATGGAAAAGCTAGACTAGGTGAGGTGAACTAGTTTTTTGTCCTCTTCATCCTCCACTCTTTTCTCCTTGGAAAAGAATGTATGAGTTGTCATTCCATCACTCTTTATCTTTCCTAAGCAATTTTTCTAATTCGTGAGCTCCATGACAGATTTGGGATCAGCTTTTTACACCTATGGGGGATTTGCTTAATTTTAGTAAGCCTGCTTTATGCTAGATCCGAATTGCTCCTCATGCATTTGAATCCCTAATATATTTTATTTATTTAGAAACCTATTATGTTACAGGCTTGGCTATTGTACACTAAGTTAATACAGTTTAGTGTTCAGCTCCAATTTCAGTCTCTTTTGTGAGTGATTTTGCATGATCAATTGTTAATTGTTGTGAGTAAAATTAATCTATCACTGGGTTCAATTTCCACATGGTATCAGAGCCATTGTAAATTGATTTCTCTCCTTCAAAATTGTTTTGCAAGTTCGACATCAGTGACTGGGAGCCTTCTACTGACAGCCGGGACAGATTTTCTAAGCTATGGATCAATCACAGAAAACTATCTTGACTCCCTTCAATTTCTTTGAATGGAAAGCAGAGATGGAGATACTGTTGAGAGTGAAAGGCCTCTATAGGGTGACTATGGCAACAGAAGCAGAGCCCAATGCAGCTGCAGAGAAGATAAAATGTCACAACATGAGGGATGAGGACTATGGTCTCCTGTGTCTGAGTATTTCTAGAGACCTCCTTTTCCATCTTGATGGATTGACATCACTGAATGAAGTATGTGAGAATCTTGCTGATATTTTTGGAAAGACATATGAGATGAGGGGACATCAAATCGAAAATGAGCTGATTTCTCTGAGTCGAAATAGCTTTGAATCCCTGCAGCTATATTTATCCAAGTTCAAAGCACTTGGTTTGTAGCTGAAACAGTGTGGGATCGAAAATAAGGATGATCAGCTCATCCTGGCCATTCTCTCAAAGCTAGGCCTTGACTATTCAGTGTTTGTTTCGACCTTCTATGCCACAAAATTGACAGCTCGAACCTGGAAGATGCCTAGCCTTGCAGATTTCATGGAATCTCTCACACAAGAACAGGATAAGCTGGTGATGATGGGCACCATCAAACCATCCAAAGATCAATATATGATTGCTGGAGATTCGAAGGTGGATTCAAAAATAAAAAAGAAAGCTAAAAATCCACCTGAGCAAAAGAGAGACAAGAAATAGTGTCCGGAGGAGCCATAAGGTTCCAAGAAGAAATACCAGAAGAGAAAAAACAAAGGTGAAATGAGCAAGTGCGCATACTGCAATAAGGGCAATCACACTGAAAGCTCTTGTATGAATAATCAAATATAAATGCTGACCCAACTCCTAGAGAAGAATGGCATCTCCCTTCTAGACACCTCAAAGAAGAGAGAAGGAGGATCAAGTTCAGAAGACAGAGAGAGAGTTCATGCATTGGTTGCTGGCACATCAAGCTCACCCAGTTTTATCATTGATTCTGGAGCTTCAAGACATATGGTTTCGACCAAGGAGGCATTCTCCTCACTTGACATGTCGAAAGGACCACCTATAGTACTGGGAGATGACTCTCTCACTGAAAGTTTGGGAAAAGGGAGGATTGATCTTGATCATGGTCAGTTCGGCAATGTGTTGTATGTGCCTGGTCTTCCCTCCAACCTCTTATCAGTGTACCAGATGACTCACACTAGGTCTCCTAAGAAACTCATATTCTCCCCTGATGAAGTTGAGATCACAGAGATCTCAAGTGGTAGAGTCATTGCAAAAGGAGTTGTGAATCATGCTCAAAAGGTATACATGTTCTCACACTTCCTACCCTACTCAAACCCCTCTGCTCTTCTGATTCATGCTAATGAGGCTAGCAAGCTTTGGCATGAAATATTTGGCCACCTAAATTACAAGTATCTTTCTAATCTTAGTGAAAAATAGATGGTCATAGGGTTTCCCAAGATAAAACTTTCCAAAGGAGTCTGCCAAGGTTGTATCCTAGGAAAACACCCAGAGCCTAAATTTGAGAGAGCTAGTCATGAGAGAACCTCTGCACCCCTCGAGCTGATCCACAGTGATGTTGCTGGCCCATTCCCTCATATGTCCATGATTCAGGCCAAATATGCATTGAATTTCATTGATGACTTTTCCAAGTATTGCTGGGTTTACTTCCTGAAACACAAGTCTGAAGTTTTTGGCCTATTCAAAGTCTTTAAGGCTTTGGTTGAGAACAAGTATGGAAGGAAACTCAAGGTCCTCAGATCTAAAAATGGTGGTGAGTATTTCAAGTCTGAGTTTATTAATTATTGTGCAGATGCAGGTATTCATATGCAACATTCTATCCCTTACACACCACAGCAAAATGGTGTTGCTGAGAGGAAGAACGGATCACTGAAGGAGATGGCAACATGCATGATGGAGGCAAAAACTTTGCCACCAAAGTACTGGGCCGAAGCTATCAACTGTGCAGCCTATATTCAGAATAGGGTGCCTCATAAACATCTTGATGTTATGACTCCTTTCGAAGCATGGAGCGGGCACAAGCCAGATGTGACCCATTTTAGGATTTTTGGCTCAAAGGCTTGGGCTAGAATTCCAACAGAGAAGAGGAAGGATTTGCAGCCCCAAAGCCAAGAGTGTATTTTTGTTGGATTCTTTGAAGATTCAAAAGGGTACAAACTGATAAATTTGAGCACAAACAAAGCCTTCATCGAAAGGTGTGTTCAGTTTGAAGAAGAACCCCTTGCAGCAGTGGAAGTTGGAGAAGCCTCTTCTCCACCTGAACCTCAGGAAGTAAGTAAAGAGTTTGTTGAACATGCTGATTCTGATTTTTCTGATTGAGATGCGTTTATTGCAGACCCTAACATCCATACAAGGCCAAAATTGGCAGCCAAGACACTACATGCAGCAGGAGAGCTAGCTGGGGATCCCAATGACCCAAGGAGGACTAGATCTCAATTTGAGAGTGGTATGTGCATGAAGGATCCTATGTTTGCTGAAAAATTCTATTTCATGGTGGAGTCTGATCCTAAAACATATGAAGAAGCATCAGGATATCCAATATGGAAAACATCCATGAAGGAGGAGTTCAGCTCACTTCAGAAGAGCAACACATGGGAGCTAGTGGATCTTCCCCCAGGGAGAAAGTTAGTCCAGTGTAAGTGGGTCTATAAGACCAAATTTGATGCTGATGGTTCACCACTGAATTATAAGGCCATATTGGTAGCCAAGGGATACTCACAAGTTCATGGCATAGATTACAATGAGACCTTTTCCCCACTGGCAAAGATGGATTCCATCAGGCTATCCTTAGCCATTGCAGCCTCAAGGCAATGGGAGGTACATCACATGGATGTAAAATGTGCCTTCCTAAATGGATATCTCACTGAAGAGATATATATGCAGCAGCCTCAAGGTTTTTCTACTAACCCTTCTCTTGTGTGCAGGTTGAGAAAGTCATTGTATGGGATAAAGCAAGCCCCCAGGGCTTGGTATGCCAAGATCGATAGCTTCTTGCTATCACTGAATTTTGTTCAGTGCAAATCAGATCCAAATGTCTATTTGAAGTTAGTTAATGGTTCATTAATGATCATTTTGTTATATTTTGATGACCTCCTCTTTACAGGAAGCTCAAAGGATGAGATTGCTTCCTTAAAGGGTGCTATGAACCAAGCCATCTCCATGACAGATTTGGGGCTCTTAAGTAAATTTTTGGGGCTTGAGATTGCTCAAACCAAAGATGGAATCAAGGTGCACCAGTACAAATATGCCTTGGACTTGCTGAACAAATTCAGAATGAAGGATTGCAAAGCAAGCAAAACTCCTTTCCTTTCAGGAGTGAAGCTGGAAGAAGCTGATTCTTCACCTATGGTAAACAATACACTGTATAGGAAATTGATTGGATGTTTGTTGTATCTGAAACATACTAGACCTGATATTTCTTATGCAGTAAGTGTGGCTTCTAGATACATGGATCAGCCTCATGAGATCCATTGGAAAGCAGCCAAAAGGATCCTTAACTTTGTTCAGGGAACAAGGACACATGGGATCTTCTATAAAGCAAAATCTGATCTTGATTTGATTGGATTTACTGACAGTGATTGGGCAGATGATAGCACAGACAGAAAGTCCACATCAGGATATGTGTTCATGCTTGCAGAAGCGCCAATCAGCTGGTCAAGCAAGAAACAGAGTTCCATTGCACTCTCATCTACAGAAGCAGAGTACAGAGGAGTTGTTAATGCAGCAACTCAATGTTTATGGTTGCGGGGATTACTTGGAGAGTGTGGTTTCGAATCAGAGTACTCAACTACCATCTATTGTGATAGCCAAAGTACCATTAAAATCTGCAAAGATCCAGTTCAGAAGCAGAGAACCAAACACATTGAGATCCATATGCACTACATCAGAGAGCTTGTGCATGATGGCACCATTCACCTACTCTTCTGTTCATATTCAGAACAAGTAGCTGATATATTCACCAAAGAATTTTGTGAGAAGACCTTCAGCAATCTCAAATCAATGCTGGGGATTGCTGATCATGTTGTGAAGCATGAGTGAAGACAAGATTTCCAAATTTTGTTTTACAATCCATGTTTAAGGGAGGATTTTCCCAAGTTGGTTTTGCCTCTTTCCTTGTTTAAATGGACATGCAGTATGTAAAGGGTGACTAAGCCTTGTTGCTAGGCCCTATAATTTTCTAATATATTACTCATACGTCAGGCTTAAGGGGGGGGTTTAGAATAATCAACCCATATTTTACTACCTTAGACATTAATTTAACAATTTTTGTCTTATTAGCCTAGTTCATGTGTCCCACCTTGTGCAAGTTGTCTTTTACCTATCCATAGTGGTCAAAATTGCCTTATTTGAATCATGTAGTGCTTGGGAAACCTCAAGGAATCAATTCTACTTTATTCCTGGCCTCCACGGCTCCCTTCTGCTTTTTCTGCTTTATTGCCTGCTTTTTCAGTGTTTTAAGGCAAATGGAAAAGCTAGACTAGGTGAGGTGAACTAGTTTTTTGTCCTCTTCATCCTCCACTCTTTTATCCTTGGAAAAGAATGTATGAGTTGTCATTCCATCACTCTTTAGCTTGCCTAAGCCATTTTTCTAATTCGTGAGCTCCATGACAGATTGGGGATCAGCTTTTTACACCTATGGGGATTTGCTTAATTTTAGTAAGCCTGCTTTATGCTAGATTCGAATTGCTCCTCATGCATTCGAATCCCTGATGTATTTTATTTATTTAGAAACCTATTATGTTACAAGTTTGGCTATTGTACACTAAGTTAATATAGTTTAGTGTTCAGCTCCAATTTCAGTCTCTTTTGTGAGTGATTTTGCATGATCAATTGTTAATTGTTGTGAGTAAAATTAATCTATCATTGGGTTCAATTTCCACAAGAATCATGGCCAATGTGAATTCCAATCAACCAGCTCCATAACCTTCTTGGAGAGCTAGATATTTTTTAAATCTAACACCTCCATTGCATGATTTTAGTCATAGTTTTGAGAAAATGTTACCCAAGTTTAAACTAGGTGAAGGAATTCTCGTGGATGATCATTTGCAGAGTTTTTATTTGGCTTTAGAGGGACTATGAGCAGCAAAACATGAAGATGTAGTCTGCATATTGTTTCCTCATACCCTGCAAGGAAAAGCATCTTCATGATACTTTGCCTTACCCACAAATTCAATCACTAATTGGAATATTTTTGAAATACTGTTTAGAAGCAAGTACATAATCCAGAAAACTCATGCAGCTTTAATGAAAGGGTTAATTGCTCTAAAGAAGGAAAATAACAAAAAAGTACATAACTTCACTCAAAGATTTGCTACTTACCTAAAAAACTTTAGTGCAGATGACATACCATCTGAGCATGCCCTAATTGAGTACTATACCTAAGCTCTCGATCTAGATCTAGCGATTCTTGCCAAGAGATCGGTTAGACCCACATTGGCAGAAACCTATGAAGAAGCTAAGAAGGTAGAGGCAGAATTGGAGAGTATAGAACACTACCCTGTGTAGTCAGAAGATAAAAAAATTTGGAAACAAAAAACCTTTATTGCTAACCAAACCTAAGGATGAGCGATCACATGAATTGGAAGGGATGGTGAAGATGATTCAGAAATTATCAAACAAAGTGATTGATTTAGAAAAGGAAAAGGAGGTTCATAAAAAATATAAGCCTTATTATAAAAGAGGAGAAGACAACAGTCAACCTAAACCTCCTCCACACAGTCCTTCAACAATGAATTTGACCGATGTAGGAATGGAAAAATTTTGTACATTCCATCAGCAACCTCATTCTGAGAAGAATTACCCACAATGGATTAATTCTATGACATTAGTAATGAACCAATTATTGGATTCCAAGCTGATAGAAACTGAGGAGGAGAAAGGGAAAGATCATGAACCTACAGAAACACAAGAGGAAGATACCTTGGTTTTATGGGACTATGTGTCTATTTTTAATATGGAAGATGAAGACCTCCCTGACAAAGAAGAAACACCAGAGACTAATGTAACAACAAGAAGTCGGAATCCATTAAAAGAAGATAACTCAATACTTCCAAAGATTAAGAAACTTCAAGAAAACATGAAGAATATAAAGGAAAACACTTCAACTGTTAACATGCATGAGTTTGTCATTTTAAGTCAGGATCCTAAAAAAGTCAACACACCTATAAATCCTACTGAAAGAAAAACTGAAAATATCAAGAAAAATCTCAAGGAACATGAGATGGGATATGATGTTGTGGAAGACATTAAAAAGGCTAAATAAAATATATCATTGTTAGAAATGTGCAATTTACCTTAGAAAAAGGAGAATCTTTTAAAAGCACTTGAGACACCCAAGAAGGGGCCTCCCATTGACAACCAACCAGAGGAAGAGATTGGTGAGGCGAGTTTAGGAGGAAAATCTAAGTATAAAACTCCAGCATTCCTTCTAACTTTTGAGATTTTCAACTATAATGTGCATAATTGTTTAGTGGATTCAGGAGCATCATTCAATGTCATGCCACTTTGAGTTTGCAAGCAAATCAATGGTCACCCTAAACCAACTACTGGCCAGGTTCTTCAATTAGATAGAACATCAGTAAAAGTAATAGGAGAAATGGAGGATGTTTTGATTCATTTATCCGCAGATGAGAGGGTATGTCAGTACATAGACATTGTTGTAGTAGACATCTCGGATGCTTATAGTTTAGTTTTTAGCCGAGATTGGTCAGCAAGGTTAGAAGGATATTTTGCATCCAATTGGTCACTTTTGTGGTTTCCTTTTAAGGGATTCAAAATCAGATAAAAGTGTTAAGAAAGCCTCAAATGAAATATAATGTGACTCAGTTAGAAGGAAAAAATGAACCAGTAAACTCTGTGTTTGGAAACTATTTCATTGAACTGGAACCAGGAAATTACTAAGCTAAAGAAGCCAGCAGTATACCTAATATCCAGCCCGATCTCCTTCAATTTTCACGGGCTGATGAGATTGATTGTAACATAGTAGCTTTAGTTTAAGATGTAGTTCGCAATTCAAATTCAGTAGAAGTAGAAAGTTTTTGGATTCTTTATTTCGATGGTTCTAAAACATTGGAAGAATCAGGAGCTGGATTTGTCCTGATTGATCCAGAAAAAAATAAACATTTTATTTCATGTAGGTTAGAATTCGAATGCACAAATGACACGGCCGAATATGAAGCACTAGTTCAGGGACTTAAAAAAGCAATAGAATTGAAAGTAAAAAATCTGAAAGTATATGGAGATTCTGAAGTCATTGTTAAACAAATTCGGAACAAAATACACTGCATTTCACCCCATTTCAAATCTTACCAAAATGAAATTCAATATTTACTGATAAATTTCCATGCATTCAATATTGTGTCAATTCCTAGAATAAAGAATGCAGCAGCTGATTTGTTAGCTACCTCAACTGCAAGATTAGTAACTTCGAATAATAGATGCTCTATTGAATTGCTTTTCAGGCCTTCTGTTCCAGATAACATCACAAATCTAAGGGTTTTTGACAATGATAAGCAAATCTTGGAATGTTTAATGAATGATGATACTTTCAAAGGAGAAATAATAGATGACGAAGAACACCAAGTGGGATTAAAGTATGGAAATTTCATTCCAAAAGGAGTTAGAACCTTGGAACAGATGTTTGATTTAGACAACAAGTTCAGAAAGCTAGTGAATGTCAAGACTCATAGCTCGTCCTTACAATTCGAGCTGATAAATTTAGGGACTGAAGTTGAACCCAAATATGTGAATTTGGGTAAGTGTTTTTCACCCGGCAAGAGGAGTAAATTCATCATCTTATTTAGACAATACAACGATGTATTTTCTTGGACTTACAAAGACCTAAAGATGTATGACACTAAAATCATACAACATGTGATTCTAATCAAGGTTGGAGTCAAACCTTATCAGCAGCCTCTGAGAAAAATGTATCCAAATCTTGAACCACTAATTCAAAGCGAAGTGAAAAAGCTACTAGATGCTAAAATCATATTTAAAGTCAGACATTCAGAATGGGTCTCTAATTTAGTACCAGTATGGAAAAAGTCTGGTGAGATCAGACTTTGCGTAGATTTTAGAAATCTTAAACGTGCATCAAATAAAGATAATTATCCTATCCCACCCATGGAACAAATACTACATATGGTCTCAGGTTCCAAACTGTTCTCTCTATTGAATGGATTTTCCAGTTACAATCAAGTATTAGTAGCAGAGGAGGACAGGCTCAAGACCACTTTCACAACCAAGTGGGGAAATTTTGCATATAGGAGGATGCCCTTTGGACTAATCACTGCTGGAGCAACGTTCCATAGGGCTATGGATATATCTTTCCGCAGTCTAATTGGCCGTGGTGTTGTGGTTTATTTAGATGATGTTACAATATTTTCAAAGAAGAGAGAAGAGCATACATTTCATTTGAAACAGATTTTAGAGCGTTGTCGAAAATATGGCATTTCATTAAATCCTAAAAAATGTGTGTTTGCAGTCACAGAAGGAAAGCTACTGGGTCATGTCATTTCTAAAAAAAGGACCTCGATAGACTTGGAAAGGATTAGAGCCATAGAACAGATCCCTTTACCCCGTAATAAAAAAAGTATGCAATCTTTTATGGGTACAATCAACTTTGTGCGAAGGTTTGTACCAGACTTTGCTCAAATTGTCAAACCTTTGCATCAAATCGTTAAGTAGAGTGTGCAATTCAAATGGACTGATGTGGAGAAGAATGCATTCAGCAAGATACAAAACATATGTTTCTCATGCACAATCACTCAAAAGTCCAAATTTTGAAAAGGATTTTATTCTGTACACTTTTGGTTCCGATGATTCATTAGTAGTTGTGCTTACACAGAAAGAGGATGGGGGAGATGAGTACCACATATCATTTATGAGCACTGGTTTGCAAGTGGTAGAATTGAACTATCCCATGGTTGATAAACAATATTATGTAATTTTTAAAGCAGTAAAGAAATTCAAGCCATATATACTTAAGAATCACACCAAAGTAATAGTTCCACACCCAGTAGTACGATCTCTTTTTGTGCAAAAAGAATCAGGAGAAAGGAGAGGCAACTAGGTGACTGCTTTATAAGAATACGATCTTGAGTTCAAACCAGTATCCATAGTTAAAGGATAAGGACCATGTAAACTAATGGCTGAAAGCCAAAACAATGAAGATCACAGCTGGGATAATGAAGCTGAATTACACATAGTGGATGTATGTCCTCTATTCATAGCTCCAGACTCCTGGTATAGGGATCTAGTCCATTATCTTTAAGATGGATCTTTGCCGAAGCATTGGGGTCCCAAGCAAAGAAGAGCATTACGTTTGAAATCAGCCTTATATCAGATCATTGATGGATTATTGTTTAGAAAGAACTATGATGGGGTCTTTCTCAAATGCTTTGAACATGAAGATACAAAGAAGGTTGTAATAGAATTACATGATGGACCTGCTGGAGGTCACTTTTCAGGGGACACAACAACACATAAGATCCTCAGAGCTGGATATTATTGGCTAATGTTGTTTAGGGATTCTCATGGTCATGTTAGAAAGTGTGATACTTGCCAAAGAAGCGATGGGAGACAAGCTAAAGCAGCAGGACCATTGAAACCAATGATTATCTCAGAACCATTTGAACAATGGTGAATCGACATTATCGGAGAAATAAATCCAAATTCCTCATCGTAGCACAAGTATATTCTGACAACAACTAATTATTTCACCAAATGGGTAGAGGCCATACCACTACGGAAAGAAAACGAAGACGCAGTTATGGATTTTTTGCAGAACCATATTATAACCAGGTTTGGGGTTTGAATTTCCTTGGTTTTTGACAATGCTTCTTATTTTTCTTCTATTAGATTAACTGCATTTGCTAATGAAAGAGTAATTAAGCTGCACTATTCTGCCAATTACTACCCACAAGGAAATGGTCTGGAGGAATCTACAAACAAAAATCTGATTAGAATTTTAAAGAAAACAGTGATAGAAAATCAAAGGGGCTGGCATTTAGCTTTACCTAATGCACTCTAGGCCGATAGAGTCACATCAAATAAATACTTAGGTGTGTCACCCTACACTCTTGTCTATGGGAAAGAAGTTGTCCTCCCTCCTAATATTTTATTGCCATCTTCCAGACTAGCCCAAGAATCTAGGGGTACTGATAATGAAATTCTACAAATTCAAATTTATAACCTGATTAAGGCAGAAGAGTATAGATCAATAAGAAATGGTGAAGTGATGGTTTGACAAACATAAAGCTGGGAACAAATAATTCGAAGTAGGTGATCTGGTTCTTAAGTGGGATCACCCACATGATGAAAAGGGAAAGCACACTAAGTTTCGGCAGCTATGGGTAGGCCCTTTTTAGATTGTGGTGAAGATAGGCCCCTCAACTTACAAGTTGCAATAATTACAGGGGTGGGAGGAGAACTTACCAGTAAATGGTTTAGTTCTTAAGCCTTATTTTTCTTAATAGTTTTTTATTTTGTTTTCTTGTACATAAATAAATGATTTGATTAATTGCTTACTTTAGATTAGTTTTAGTTGTTTTCTTTAATTGCTTAAAGTTTAATTGATTGAAAAGTTTTGTTTGCTTATGTTTCAATAAATCAACATGACTTTTGGTTGTATGGAGTTCATTAGAGTTCTGGATTAACTGAAATATTTCATCATGAGACTGCCTACTATTGACTTGTACAATGTTTAAAAATTTCAAGATTAGCAGATTTTCTAAATGGTTATGAACACATTGAAGTCCTACTTAATCCCTGTGAAATAACTAAGGATAGAAAATTCTAGATTACTATTTTGAGGCTCCATTCATTTAACATTAAAAAACTTCCCTAGGGGGTAAGAGCAAAAGACCCATGGAAAGGAAGCAAGGTAAACAGTGTATTATATTTAAATGATCCCATGCCATAAATTGGAAGCCAAAAGGATAATGAGAGTCAAAATCTCCTTAAAAGCAATATGTATCAAAAACACATACTGAAACACATCAGTATGAATGATATTGCCAAAGTTATTCTCCATCCGTGAGTTAAAAATAAAATATCTCTCACACAAAAGGACACTATGGATAGAGGAGCTTGAATTAAAACTCAGAAAGAAAGCAATCGGGAGGACTCAAAAGGACTAAAGTCCAGCAGCACAAGAAAGTGTAAATTGGCATGGGAATGAGGAACAAATGGATACATCTCTTTACCATATGTTACGATCCTGTGGTGTCTAAGTTGGAAGCCACTCAAAGGCAGAGGTGAAATAAAACTCATATCTTCAGCCTCAGAAGAGTTATCCAGACATTGAAATCCTGGTTCCCCTTTTTGAAATTGGACTATCATCAATGACTAAAGTTCATAAATCAAGCATTTTGGAATCCGAATATCTTGAAGAAACCAAATAGAATGATATCACCAAAATAGCCTGATATATCAAAGAATAATTTGTTCAGAGATCTGTGTCCACTAGGTAGTCTCCAATTGTTGCAGCTGTAACTTTTTCCCCAAAAATTTGATTTTTAGGGTCCCCCCTTTTTATTTTCTAGAATCTAGATAGCCTAGGAATGTTTTATTCTTGCCAAGGTTGGCTTTGGGCTCAGAAATTTTTTGAAAAAAAATAGTCTTTTTGCATGTCTGTAATCAGATGCTCATTCAACTAGCTATCCGATATCTGGTGCTTAGTTGACTAGTCTTTCGATGTTGTGGAGCAACAATCCACTGCCTCTCCAATTGGTTTTATCAGGAGCCTTCCGATATCTAAATCACAGCATCAGGAGTGAGTTTTTAAGCCTCTCAAAATTGGTCTGTCAAGGTTCTGGCGTCTTAGTATAAAGTGGATCCGATGGATCGGATGTCCCTTCAGCTATCCTTTTTCGATAACCATTTTAGTGGGAAATCTTGCGGTCAGGTTTTTTTTTCCGAAACAAGTTGGAGTGTTAGTCTGTCTGCCGATCGATGTTGTGGAGGGTTAGTTTCGAGTTGATCCAAAACTTAGTATTGGTTCCTCTGATACCAATGACTCTAGTGCCTCCATTTTTCAGTGTTACTTTCATGTCCGATGTACCAGGTGATTAGAGTGAGTTGCAGCCGACACTGCGGTTTTCCTTCAGATTTAGGCTCCCGGCGGAGGTTAAAAGGTTTCACCGCTAGTTCTTTGTCCTGGTCGAGTTCTATATAACATCGTTTTGGGGTTTGTTACTTGTCATTTTCATCATAGAAGCCATCCGTCCTATTGATTACGCAGCTGTCAAGCTTTCATTTGTCCTCCTCTGCACTCGCGGAAGGTGTTCCCATCTAGGTTGCCTGTATCATCATTGCCAGATAGGATCTATTCATAGTTTTGGTTTCCTTGGTTTGTTAATGTTTAACCTCCAGGTGGATAGGGTTAGCTCTCCACGGTGGGGTTAGGTTTCTTTTCATTTTGTGGCTTCCCTACGGTGATTTTTATTCTTTTACTAGGGTTTCATCTCGTTGGCTGTGAGCATTTCTTTTTTGCTAGTAAGTTTTAGTATAGCCTCTATTATGTATTATGAGTGCATCTGGGATAGCATTGCGGGGTTCTAGGGTGTGATGCAGACAGGCATTTCACTGTCTGTACCACCCTGTTCTTGGTTGTTACATTTTTATCCCAAGGTTGAAAAATCGTGCCTCCTATAGCAGTAGTTTCTCGTGGGATTCAGGAGGGTCACGCAGCTGATTAGGGTTAGAGTGTTGTTGAAGCAAACGATGGGGTGAGTTTTTCCTCAGTCAAGGCACCTGTATAGGTTTTATGAAGTTGGAAGAGTTTAGGGTTTGAGAGAGCAGATTTTTGGGCAAGTTTGGGAGCATAAATATTTTGAAAGCTGTTTAAAATATCTCATTTAGAAGGCTATGGTATTAACTTTGAATTCCAATATGCATATTGAAGAAATGGTAATAATTTTATGTTTTCTTTTGTTTATCACTATACGAGTTGCTAGAGATAGTTAAATTGAAACCATGTTGCACAACTGTTACAGGTTGATTTCCAACACGACAATATGCCAAGAAAACAGAAGAAGAAAGCCCAAGTGGCTGAAGAAGAACCTGAAGTAGAAGTGAAAACCAAGGTAGAAGTCATTTATGAAGACACTCAATATACTACTTGGGTTTAACAAGAATACAAGCGGGGAGAAGTGTATAGAATTATTTCAAGCCGAAGTGTCCCTGATGTTGGTTTTGAACACATGCCAATGTATGCTAATATTGAAAGGTCATCCCTTATGAAAGTGGCTATTAGTCCTGATCTTTTTCCATGCTCAGAAGTGACAGGTTGGATTCTTCCCAGGGTAGATGTAACAAGAATGATCCTAGCAAATACAGAGAAATAAGAATATGCTACATACAACCAAACTTATGTGTCTATGGCATATAATCTACCAACACCATAGACTTATCTAACTGAAAGTTGGTTAAAGGATCTGAAGATGTACATGGTAGTGACAGTAAAGAAAATGATGCTCTGGGGAAAAAAATTCAGGACTAGACCTTCGGGAGAATATGAGACATGGACTCTCTATGCCCCATATAGGTTCATCGATTAAATGCTAAACAAGATTTTTGGGAGAGCCAATGGGAAAAGTTTTAAGATGGGTTGGATACCAGTCATTAACTTTGTTGCTACACAAGGGACCATTTTTAACTGGGAAAACATAGTGTCAAATAGCTTGTTAGCCTGCATAAGTGCAAGATTGGGAGGAGTGTCCCAAAATAAGTCAGAATTCTACATGAGCTCTATTTTGATCAATTGCATTCTATGCACTCGGCCTTTCCCTGCACTAAAGTGTCATTGGGATAAGGACCGAGCTCCAGTATATGTTGCCTACAAGTTATTTTGGGCTCATAAATATTACAACTATTATAAAGAGATTTATGAGAATTTTATCATGCCTTTATACACTCTGATTTTCTTGGAAGAATGCAATTGCATGTTAGAAGAAGCCTTCAAGGTGATGCAAGAATACGGAAATTATTATTTAACAAAGGATGGATTATATGTAAGAATGTATGGCGGTTCAAGGACCCTTTCTCTGCTCCCAAGATATGCTACTGATTATGCACTCCATAAAGAAGTTGTTAGATAGTTACATATTGATGGAGTAGGGAATTTCCTTTTTGAACAGAAAAAGGTAGTATATCCTGCAGTGCCCTTTTCTGTTGGAAGTTACAAATTTTCAAGGGTGAAGAATGTGGTAGAATTTGTCAAAAAATTGGAATACTTTCACTTCGGTGAAATTAACTTTCATAGAAATTATTCTAAGGACAAGGTAGCTAATTACTGCAAAGAAGATAAAGTTCATTTTGAGTACACCGATTTTTGGGACAAAGATGAGGAGACTTTCCAAAATTCTAAGAACATGACATCCCTAAGAAAAAGGTTCAAGAAAAATATAGCAACTGTGGGTGGTAAAGGAAAAGCTACAGAGAAATTGAGAAGGAAAGAAGAAGAAGAAGCCAAGAAGAGAGAAGAGGAGACTAGCAGACTAGTAGAAGAGGTAAAAAACTAGCCGAGGTCAGAAGAAGAAGAAAAGAAATGAGCAGCTGAAGAAGCAACAAAGAATATTGAAGAAGAAAAGAAAAGAAAAGAAGAACATGACATCCAAAAAAAGCAGGCAAACAGTGAAGGGTTCATATTAGAAGGTGTCCAAAAAGAGAAACAACAAATAGAAAAGACACCTGAAAGGTCAAGAAGAGAGACACTAGAAGGAGAAAACCCTACAGACCAAGAATAGGCCCAGTCTGATAGTAGCCCATTAGATCCTGTTGTTCCTTCCAGCAGTATAGTAGGAGAAGGTTCTATGTCAACTTCAGGAACTGATTTGATTCCTTTCATGCCTATGGAAGGAGAGGAGGTACTAGATTTTAACAATATATTTTAAGACAAAGAGAAAGAGAATTGTCAAAAGAACTGAAAAGAAGGTGGAAACTAGGAGTAAAGCAGGGAGGATGGTAACTGACAAAACAATAGTTTACAGTACACATAAGGATCCATGATTACTAGTGAGGTATGGGGTATCTATCACCCTAGCCACTGAAGACAGTGTGGATAGGATCATGACTGACCTCGAGCGGTCTCAGAAAAGGGTGGCCCAGCTAAAAGAAAATTTGAAGAAGGAAAGAGGTGAAAGCTAGAATCTAAAGAGAAAGTATGAGGACATGATCGATGAGGTCAAACTTTCAAAGGCGGAATGTCAAACCTTACAGGCAGATGAAGATGCTCTGGTAGTATTTGCAAAAAATATAGAGAGGAATTCTCATGCTACCTCAGCAGAGTTAGGAAAACTACAGCTGAAGTATCAAAGTTTGGAGGCTGAGAAAAATAATATTCAGTTATCAATTGAAGAACTGAATAAATAAAAGAGCATATTAGAAAGTAAAGTGACAGACCTAGAAGAGCAGAAGACCACCACGGAAGGGAAGGCTAAGCTATATGAGACTCAAATAACAACCTTGGAGGAACAAAAGAATTCACTTGCAGCTTCCCTGAAGTCAGCTATGGAGTGTAAGGTTGATATTGAACCTTTAAAGAAGCATGCTATTATGCTTAGAAAGAATATTCATCAAATACAACTGCAGATAGCGGGAGAAAGATTTGAATTCGAACAAATAGACATCAGATTAGAAGAAATTGTAAATACAGTCTCATATTTTTTAGATCAAACCCAAGATATTTTGGAAACTCTACAAGGAAGGATGAATTGGGTAGAAGCGAACAAAGAATCTCCTGTAGATATATTTTTCAAAGATCGGGAGACAATAAAGAAATAATACAAGCTGATTGAGTTTGCCAATAACACATTAGAATAATTATGTTAGATTTTTATCATTCAAGCTAGCATTATGATCTTAGGATCTTTAACGGAGAGAATAACATGCAAAACAATAAAACACAAGAGACAAGAGAAACAAAGAATTTTCCTCGGGGAAACCATAAAGGAGAAAACACTACAACTTCCTCAGAGATAGAATCAGCACCAAAATAAAAAATCCCAAAACATAAAGATGATCTCCACAGCTTCTGTCTCTCTCTCACACACACTGAGAGAGATTCTCCTCTCTCACTCATGTTCCCCAATGAGAGAGTGAAAGTGTATAAAATAGAGAGGCTCACTCTCTATTTATATTATTTCGTTCACTTGAAGTGCACTCCAACATGTCATCCTCACTTAACAATTACTTACTAGAGCCGACATCTCTAGGAGTGTCTAAAAACCCTAGTGTCCCACAACTTACGGGGAATTTTCCCTCTGGTCAAAAAGGAGGGTTAACCTTGACTTATATGTTGGGGACTATTGCCCTGACTTACAATGACTCACCCAGGGTCAAATTCTCTAGGATAATCTAATAACCCTAGGGCCCCATAACTGTGGGTACTTTAACCCTTGACCAATAAGAGGGTTGCCCACAATGACTTGACATGAATTTCACATTATAGAAACTTCCCAATCGAAACATTAGGTCATGACATGACTCAAATACATCCTGGAATAAACATCAGGTTACAATACATAATAAATACATATGAATACATTCTGAAGTTAAAAATACATCAACACTCCCTCTTAACTAGGAAGGTATTCTCTCGACACAATTTATCAGCACAATTCTTCTTCTCTTTATCATCTGAATAATCGTCAAGTTCTCGTCATCTTCATCTTCAAGTCATCTTCATCTAAATATGGATCATCACTCAATCTTGATCATCATCACCGGATCTAGATCATCACTCAATCTGGATCATCATCACTGTATCTAGATCATCACTCAATCTGGATCATCACTGCTGGATCATCATCAAGTCTAGATCATCACTTGATCTGGAGCGTCTCTACTAGATCATCATCAAGTCTAGATCATCACTTGATCTGGATTGTCATCGAAGCTGGATCATCATCACATCTGGATCGTCACTTGATATGGATCGTCATCAAGTATGGATCATCACATCTGGATCACTTGATCTAGATCATCATCAAGTCTGGATCATCATCACATGCTATCTCGATTCTTCTCATCACAGGAAGTTCTACAGAGTCAATCCTGTAGGCCTACCCTTCATGTAGGTCTTCATCGATGCTTATATCTGACACTTAAGCTATAATGGCCCACCCAGCTCTTACATATGACCTCATCTTGTCAAAAATGCATGCCCAACACTCACATTTGACCTCATCTTTTCAAAAAGGCCCAGCACTCACATCTGACCATGTGTAAACACATCGTGCCAGAATGGCTCAACACTTATATCATGTGCAAGCACACTGCATTGGAAAGGCTCTGCACTTACATCCAACCTCATCCTGTTATAAAGTCACAACACTTATAGTCAACCATGCTCAAAAGCACCGCATTGAAAGGGCTCAGCACTTACAATCCGACCATGCATGAAGCACCACATTGGAAAGGGCTCTGCACTTACAATCTGACCAGGAACGAAGCACCACATCGGAAAGGGAATGCACTCACATATGATCATGGAGGAACTAATCCTACCATCACATCAGAATGGCCCCCAGTCCCAAACTGAGCTACCTAGTAACTGACCAGGTGCCTCCATTCCCAGAATGGCAGTTTCCCTTACATCCGACCTACTCATCAGAATGGCCAACAATCAAATATGACATGGGAGGAACTTAATCCTTTAGCCATGAAAGAATGGTTCAGCCCTTACATCTAATTAAGTGGGAACACATCCATCTATCACATCAAAATGGATTCTTAGTCCTAGACTGAGTTTTCCCAGTAACTAACCAGGCATCTCCATTCCTAGAATGGAAATTTCCCTTACATCTGTCCTACTCGACAGAATGGCCAGCACTCAAATCTGACATGGAAGGAACCAATCCTCTGACCATGACAGAATGGCTCAGCCCTTATATCTGACCTAATCGTCATAATGGCTATGGATATTAGCACTCATATCTAACATGGAAGGAACCAATCCTCTCACCATGATAGAATGGATCAGCCCTTACATCTGACCATGGAAGGAACATTTCCTCTCACCATGTCAGAATGGCTATGAAACTCATCACTTTCCCTTGGAGGAAAACTCTATCTAGAGAACACCAAGCTTCTCCTTGAAGTACTCCTAGCCAATGGATTCGTCAATACATTAGCTATATGTTCCTCCGTCGAAACATACTAGAGCTTCACTACTCCCCTCTACACCATATCCCTGATATAGTGATATTTGATCTCGATATGTTTTGACTTGTCATGGAAAACTGGATTCTCTGACAACTTCACGCAACTCTGTTTGTCACAATGTATACAAGTAGCATCCAACTGGAGATCAAATATATCAGACAGTAGCTTCCTCAGCCATACTACCTCACAACTAGCTGAACAAGCTACGACATACTTTACTTCAGCTGTACTCAATGCCACACAGGATTGTTTCCTGCTAAACCAAGAGATCACACCTGATCCCATACTGAAGCAACATCCTAAAGTGCTCTTCCTATCGATGGCACTTCCTTCCAATTTTGAATAAACATAACCCTCCTGGTTAATCTTCTAATTCACCTCGTACTTGAGCCCATAATCAACTGCACCCCTCAGGTACCTCAAAATATGCTTTGCAGCAATCAAGTGAACATTTCTCGAATCTGTCGAGAACTAGCTCAAGGTGTTCACAGCAAAGCAGATGTTTGATCTCGTGTTCGTCAGGTACATCAAGGAACCAATCATCTGACGATACATCGTAGCATCAACCATCTCTGATGAAGAAATAATCAATAGCTTCAGATTTGATGCCATAGGTGTGGTCATGCAGTCCATCATCCTAAACCTCTTTAGGATTTCTACTACATACTTTCTTTGTCCACACCTACTTGCTTAGAGAATATTGCATCAACACATAACAGGAGCATCACTGGTCTTCCGCCTTCAACCTTGAAGAAAAGGTTGGAATCTGCTTTACTCTCAGTAAATCCTAAATTCATCAGTAATCTATCCATCCTTTTGTACCATGTCGAACCTTAGGATATTCTGCAGTCACTCCCTCTGAATCAGAGCATCATTCTCCCTCTGTCTTTCGTGCTCTATGCACTGAAACATTCTAAACCAGATTGACAATTAGCTTTCTCTGCTACTAGTATCCATCTAGGACCATTGGATACCAAGATCCTCTATATTGAACTTTTTGGAAATTTCTTCTCGCATCCATCTGTCAGCTTGTCATCCTTTATCAACCTTATAGAAAAGGTTCAGATCTTCATCAAGTTGGCTGCAAATGTCTCTTTGTAGTTTATGCCTTCTTTTGTGAGAGGCCTCGTGCTACGAATCTTGCCTTGTATGATGTTTCCATCTACTGCATGATGGAACTACAAACTTCCCTTCACGTATCGATACTACATCCTAGACATCATTCTTCTTGAACTGGTCTTCCCTTTCTTCTCGGTTACTTCTTCATAGCTTGAAGGTTCTGCATCAATGATGTTGCTGCATTCGTCATATTATTCTTCATCTTGAACTATCATCACTTGTTCTTTGGAACAAGTCTCATTCTTCTTTTCTTGTAGGAAATTATGTATGCAATCTTTCCTACGAGTCAAATGCATTTGTATGGTTAGAAACATTTCATAAGGAATATTCATAATGAAAAATTCTAATTCATAAATATATTATCATGCAACTACTTTAGCCAATACAGCATCCATCCATATCTCACGGAAACTTTCTAGATGCCTTCCATCTCTACCAGGACAACATTGAGATTGTGCACTAATCCAATATGTCAGCAAAGAGATTTCATTCTAGATAGTAGCAATGGAGAGTTGTATAGCACCATGAGCTACTTACCCATCACATGCATATTAGTAGTATACTTTCATTAATGCAAGCATCCTATCATGCATAATACATCAACTGAATATAAACAAATGCCTAACAAAACAATATCATGAAATGACAATTGAATACTTATCTTTATTTGTTTCATGGGTAGACTCCTTCTTCAGCCTTTAGCTTCATTGTCTTCTTCATTCATAATAGCATCATCTCTTATCCAAATTCTAGGATGGATAAGAGGTTCTTCAAGAGTTGAGTCCTTCGTATTCCTCATCACTTGAGGGATCTTCTTGGGATGGTGAGAGCTTGATCTTCTGTTGCTCCCATCTTCTCTTCTCTTCTTATGAGTCGAGCTTCTTATTCTTCCCAGAGTCTACTGAAAGTAATCACTCCCTTCTGGCACACATTCCTCACATGAATGAATTCATGATCTTGGGAGGCCATTCAAGATGGCTATCACTACTTCTGCATTCTCCATTTCTTCTTCTACAGCTTCAAGTTGTTCTGCATTCTGGATCTTCACATTCTTCAACTATTTTCTCAAAGCCATCTTCTAATTTATATTCTTATATTCAAACAGCTTGATCAAGGAATCAAACATCTTTGATTTCTTTATGGAATACACTTGTGGTACAAGTTGATCCGTGATTGAATCAGTAATGATCTTCTTGGTCTTGACCAAGTTCTTCTTGTGCAAGGCTTTGAGCCTCATCTCCCAATGGAACTGGAACCTCTCTACTTATGTAGGTTTCAAATTCATTTCTTCAGAGAGATCATATATTTTCATTCTTGGAATTTTTCAACTTCCCCAAGATTGTCATCAAGATGATGTGATAGATCCCTTTGAAATGAGAACCTCAAATGAAAATAGCAAAAGATTAGATCTTACCGATTTGAGGTGTCCGTCCTGGTTCCGGAGCTAGTTGATCTAGGGCTTGTCAGAGAAACCCTAATTTTCAAAACTTGGAATCTTTCATATTTGATTTAATATAAAGATATATCTCTTCAAATGGAGCTTTCCAATGTACTCCTTTTCTGAAAATAGTGGAGGGAAGCTCCCGGAATAGGAATCCCTAGTTTTCCAATTTCTCCTACAGAAATGTCTGTTACTATTTCTGTGGTATCTCTGAAATTACTGCTCCTCGGTGTTTGAAATTTTGCATTGAGGTAACCTTGCATGTACCTGATCCAAAAACATAGGTTTTATCAGGATTGGGTTCACCAATTGGGATTTATGATCCTTTTTCCAAGGTGATCTTTTACAGGACTATTCAAAACAACGAAGTTGTACGGACCTCCACGTATCACTGGTTCATATTCTGAGTCTGAACCTATGACCATAGAAATTAAATTCTATTCCCTTTCTGGAACATCTTCAGGAATTTCATTTTGGACCTATTTAGCCCAAGATATAGCAATTCTCCCTAGGTGTCTTGCTTACGGATGAATTCTGGAAGAGGCTGGAACCCTAACGTGGAGGGATCATATCTCCCAGAATATAGCGAATCAGAGGTGAAATTTTGGATACAGTGTACATTAGGATTTTATTTGGGGCCTCTACAAATTTCACCTCCTAAGCCATCTCCAATATCAGGATATTGCAAATGTACCAAAACTTAGCAGTTTTAGTATTTAGGGTTTTTCTAGCTCGGGGTCAAACTAAGGTTTGACTTTCCCGAAGTTTCACCCAACCAAAAAACTTGATCCAGGCCTCTAAAATTTGGTTTTAATGAGGAGAGAAATCCTATGCTGGGCTCACTCAAAAATTCCTCTTCTGCAAGAAGCCCTAATTTCCCGCACCAAAACTGAAAATGCTCGAAATCGAATTCTGCTTCGACAGAAAGATGCGCCCTTCAATGGAGAGTCATCCTAGCATACTTTTGTTGATGGATTGTGGAGAGAGACCCAAAAAATAAGAATCCATAGATTCTATAGCTGCACAATGTATTCTTCTTAGGTTAGCTCTGATACCATGTTATATTTTTATCATTCAAGCTAGCATTATGATCTTAGGATATTTAACTGAGAGAATAACATGCACAGCAATAAAACACAAGAGACAAGAGACACAAAGAATTTTCCTCGGGGAAACCATAAAGGAGAAAACCCCACAACTTCCTCAGAGATAGAATCAACACCAAACTAGAAAATCCCAAAACATAAAGATGATCTCCATGGCTTCTGTCTCTCTCTCTCACACTGAGAGAGATTATCCTCTCTCACTCATGCACCCCAATTGTTACGGAGAGAAATTCCTATGGGTTGGGGTACCACAACAGACAGCTTGAATCTACAAATCAATCATTTCCAATATGAAATAGAAATTAAATGTCTAACACTAAAGGATCAGACCTCATACCTTATTCCGAACGGTTGAAGTAGATCCCCGTTGAGCTTTCCAATCTTCAGTTTAATTGATCTGTTGCTTCCTCAACAACAAGTAAAGAATACAAGCATTCTATATATCATGGTGTTAGATCTATTCTAGCATATATAATCAATAATGTAAAAGCATTTGACATGATCCCATGGATAAAATATACATTCAAACACACATTATTGGACAAGAAAAGATATTTCTATTAATATAAATCAGAGATTACAAGATACAACCTCTAACGGCACGTCTGCGAACCAGAGAAACTAAATCCCCCACTTGGGCCTCTACCACTTCAATCCTCCATCTCTCGATAGCAAGCTCACAAGCAAAAGGCAAGCTTGGGAAGAACACAAAAGTGCTCCAAGGGACAAAGGGATGCAGACTCAAGCATAAGTTTTGGCAACAATGGACTATAGTTTCTTTGCTCTCAATTCTCTCTTATGCCTTCAATGTACCAAGGGGTTCTTTATATAGCTTTTCAAAGGGGTAATGAAAGGTCGAATCCGAGCGATCTCAAGGCATAGGGAAGGCCAGGAGTCAAATGAGTCAGATTCATGTCAAGGAAAACTCCAAAAGGATTTGGATTATGCACACATCCTGATGTACGCGGTTTTAGTGGTCAAACCGGCGTATATATGCACTTATAGGTTTAAAAGTCGCATATAGCATTTTTCATGTGTTTTTAGGGATGATCAAGGAAACATCAAAGGACAAAAACTGGTCCATAGGGTCTAAGGAGTCTGTAGCAAGACAGGGGAAGGCCATACAAAGTGTGATTCACCTAGAGTGATGAGATCCGCTATAACAGATGCCCCCTAATGTGTGAGGTCATAGGGGTCATATGATGGCTGAAATACATTATAAGTCCATCCCAGAAGTGGAGTGATGAAGGATCCCAAATGGAAGACCAGCCACCCAATCAGCATAGTACAATAATACAACTCTGCATACAACTGCAAATACATATAGCAGTCCTGGATACAGAAGAGTACAATGGCCATGAATAGGCATGATACATGATATCACATATTTGGTCATCGCCACATACAATATACATAGATCAGAATCTCCATGATGAAGATATACAAAGTACCATGATCTCCAAAATGGCTGAAGATATATAATAGATCAAGATCTCCATAGTGGCTGGAAATATCTGACATATACTGGAATCAAGTCACAAGAGATAAAATATCATGAACACTGGTGTTGTACAGGATTATGCACCTAATAACCATAGGTTTGGGGTTACCAACATACTCAAATACTTGCAGACAATTGACTTCTAAAGTACAGAATAGGAAATAGGAGGGTTAGAAGGACTTACTTGTTAAACGAAGGTTGATCCTTGCTATCCTCTTCCTCTCTGTTCCACTTCCAAAGTCTTCAAGATTGCTCCTCTTTCACCTGTCAAGAAACACTCTTCCAGATACAAGATGATTCATGTACATATAAGCAGGTTAGATAAAACACATATCATACCGAAATATAAACATTTATCAAACCACAAGACATGAAACACATATGGAAGAAGTAATCTCTTTATTATAAATAATGGAAAAAGTTTAAGGTTACAACCCAGCATCTGAGACAAGAACTCCTCTGCAACCAAAGGATTCTAAGTTTCACTGCTCCAAAGGCTTCTGTAAACAATCCACCAGCATAACTTTGCTCTCCAAGTGTAAGTATCAACACCCTCCCCAAGGCCTGTATTTATATGGGTGAAATAAGGCAGTTCTCGAAGGTTGGGGAAGTTGTAGCAGTTAAGGAAATTAAGTTAAATAACTTAACTAATCTCCAATCAGTGAGTGTTTTTATGTTTTAATGTTTGAGACATGTTCGTGGGTATGTAGTAGAGCAACCCGCGAATGATTCTTGACTTGTAACAACTGAGACTCGCGAGTGATGCGCAAGTTGTATAGAAGGATAGTCACGAATACATCTCAACATAGCCAAATGACAAAGTAATTAGGTGGATGGTGAAAGAATGTATTTCATAATAAACCAACCTATAGTGTTTTGGGCAGACCTCTATCCATAAGTGTCCTTTTGTGTGCCAACATGAAGGATGTCGGCACTCGGATGGAGAGGTGCTATTCAGGTGTATAACAGATGCCCCCTAATGTGTGAGGTCAGAGGGGAACGATGGCCGAAATACATTATAATCTTTATCTCTGTAGAAACTCAGAAATCCAATGGAGAAAAGAGAGTACCTGAAAAAAATACATAGTAATATCATATACAAAGTTATATCTGAGGATGCTATGTTCAATTTACTGGAACACTAGCTCCTTTACAATATTTGAGTACATCATATGATACGGGTATAGAACCACGTATATTACAAAGGTGGATCGAAGCCACAATATACAATAATGATGAGTCTTCAAAGATCTGGAAGCTATGTAGATTGATCGAACATAAACTTGCGCAACTTAGTCCATAAGTGTGAACTAAGGTCTTCATAAAGGATCCCAAAGAACCAGTACAATCCAAGCCATGTGAATAAGGGTAAGCTGAAGTCTAACATGGAAAGGATTCAACAGTTTGTCAACCAATAAATGATAATTGACAACTGAAGCAAAGGAATTCACCAATAAGTGAAGTGAATCCAGAGGTACGATCGTCAAAACTCTAGGTCTTCTTCATTGGGAAGTACTGAAACGAAACCATGCTATGATAAGGAAGGCAAAATATCCTCCAACGGATCACAAGAGTGACTAGGAACTGGGAAAAATAAGGTAGACACAAATAGATAATAGATATAACAATGATGGGATCAAGCTATAGATCAGACATTGGGTAGAGTCCTTGAACAATGAGCACAACACAGAGATGACCCAAGGCAGCGTATAATGGATAGATAGAACAACTAGACTTATCTGTCATGTAGGAGACATGATCAGATTCCCCAGGTATAATGGACAAGAGGAGGAGTAAGAAACTCAAAGTGATAGCTGAACACAAGTACACACTGAAACATGGATATCGGAAAGAAAAGAGTGCTATGTTCAAGGATGACATGCTGCCATTACTGAAAACAAGAGAAAACTTCTTCCTTACCTTCCTTGTTAAGTTTTAATGAGTCCAGGAAAGTAAACTCGGTTCCCTCTTCATTTTTTAACAACCTTGAAGAGATGGGAAAATAATGCTTGATAGTGTCACTGATTCATGGATTTAATGAGCTTGAACTAGTACATGCTCAGCCGGTATTTTCACATTTAGAGAGTCTGAAAATGACAAAGAAGACTCCAGGGGGGTCCTTTTTCGTCCAATTTAGTCTCCTGAGGCTGAAAAAGTATAAAACAAACCACAGAAGAACTCTCTTAACTTCCGAAGAAGAAAAGGTGAACCTTTTTCGTACTTAGTCAGGGAGGTCCGAAAAAGGTTAAATTACCACCTACCCAACACTCCTTCTAGAATAGCATATAATAGCTTGATTTTTACGAGTGTGAAGGAAAGCAAGATCACTTAAAAAGATCCATTTGGTTACGAGAAATGGGGCTTACAACAATAAACTCGTTGCTTTGTTCTTTAGTGTTTAATGAGCATGACAAAGACACAAAGTACACTCGAAATCTTTTTCATGTTTGGGTCTAGAGCATGAAAAAGAGAAAACTAAGCTCAAACCGGGTGTTCCTTTTCCGTAAATTTAGTCCCTCAGGTCCGGAAAAGTGATAAACCTATACCTGAAAATACTATTCTCAATTCAAAAGAAAAGAGAGTGATCCTTTCTCATATTATTCCACATGGTCCGAGAAAGAGATAACCTACCACCAATGCAGATGCCCGTTCACATATTCTTAACTAGCTTGAACGGACAAGATAACTCAGCAGTCAAGTTTGTTTTGAAGGATTCAGACCTAGGCCTAAAGAAACTCCATAAAGGCGGGGAGTCCTATAAAGGGATAGCTTGTAAAAAGAGATTCAGAAGAAGCTCTATTTGGCGTGAAAAATAGCTAAAAGGACACCCCTGGACTTGAAACAATGGCGGCATGACTAGAAAAGGATGTCAAAGGCATAGAAAGATGATACTCATGAAATAAGGGCCCTAGCCACGGAAGAACAATGGTAGAGACAAGGGACTAATGGCTTAGAATACCATAGTCCGTGGCAAAATGTTAAATACTAAGGTTAATTTGGAGTGATAAGATGCCAACATGTGTTGGAAATAGAGAAACCACCCTATTAGAGTAACAACATCTTGTAAAAGTTGATAAACTTGTTCCAAGGTACAAAAGTATGGCATTAGTTGATGAGCATTTCAAACTATAGAATAAAAACCCACTTTATGAAATATTATTTCTATAAATAGAATGAAAATTAAAACATTTCATACCATTTGAACTTTGTAAACCATAAAGAGCAAGAATACCCTCTACCTTTGATCGATCACCGAGGACAATTGGACCGTCAGAATCAGAATCCGTCAGCTTCAGGTAACTCTACACCCTAAGCCCTTTAATTTGATCCAAGCAAATATTAAAATTAATGGTGAATTCGGTATTTATGAGTAGCCCAAAATTACCACAGTACGCATTCGCGGGTTGCTACACAGGAGAGTCGCGAATACGCGTTTCATTCGCGGGTTGTCTAACTAGACAGCCGCGAATGATTCGCGACCTGTCTAAAGGGACAGTCACGAATGCTGCGCAAAAGGGAAAAACTTAAAAATATGTAACATTTTTAAATTTTTAATGTGAAATACTGAATCCAAATTGCTTGTATTTTCCAAGTAAACATGGTTCTGGAGTGGAGAGAGAGAGAGCATGAAGTAATGGATCATGCGGCGCTCCAAAGCGCACCCACAATACAAGCATTGAGGACTTGTGGGCTGCTGAAGTTCTTTTGTACCTCTCCCATGCAGGCCAATGTCCACATATTGGAATTCATGGTAAATTATTGGGACCATGAGTTGGGGATTTTCAATCTTCAGGGTGAGACCTTAGAGCTTACCATGGAAGATATATATTTCATTACCGGGTTGTCACAATGGGGAGCACCAGTGAACTTGGAGGGCACTGGCAGGGGCGGTGACCCCTTAAGTGTTCAAAACTATGTAGACATGTTCTACATACCAGGTACTCAGAAGAAAGGAAGCAACGTTCTCATTGCAGACATCCAGGATTTCACTCTCCAGGTATTGGCTAGTACTATTGTGAGACTTGTAGGATCATCATGGTTACATATGGCCACCAGAAATCAAATGAGGGTGGCAGTTGATTGCTTTAGAGGCGCTCTCTATGATTGGTGCTCGGGAATTGCCCCCATCATGAAGAGGCAATTATCTTACTGCAAGAGAGGAAGATGCAAGAACTTTGGCTATGCAAGCATACTAGTAGCGTTCTTCTTCGAGAGAGTGCCAGCTATGAGCCCTACTATACCACTACAGGTCCGATCTCCACGGCAGCCAAGGCTGAGCCGGTGGGGAGACATCTTCCTCTGTCACGGAGGAGGAGACATAGTACAGAGTGTATATGATGATGACTTTTACACATGGTGGGAACGACGACTGCCAACATTGGAGCAGTTTCCATACGCCGGAATAGACTTTCGAGGTGACCCCGACCTCATTCTCCCTCCAGGAGCAATATGGGGCGATATGGGTAAGTAATTTTTAATTTTTTATCATTATCAAATCTTTATGAATTTTCCAATGATAGTGATATACATATGTACAAGTCTTAATCCGATTTATGTGTCAAAATGCAGATATTGGACCAGTCCTCCCTGAGGGGCACCCCCGCATGTTCGTGCGTCCGGTTGTAGGAGGAGACCCAGGATTGATCAGGTTACTCGAGGGGAATATGGGTAGGATAACCCAACGAGTACCCACTATACGGATTGAGCATATCCCTGCAACCATGCAGGAGTTTGTAGTTGGGGTTCCACCGATTTGGCTACGTCTTTTCAGACAAGTAGCTAGAGCAGTACTTGTATAGAGAGATGCGATGGAGGCTGCTGAGGCCGAGGAGGCTGAGGAAGCTAGGGTGCATAGAGATCATGGGGACCAAGGTGGTCCCAGTGGCCAGTGCAGCAAGGCTTAGTTCTAGGGCATTTTGATGGATGATGATCCACATTTTTGTACTTTTGTATATGACAGGATCTTACGGATCAGACTTGATCTATCTACAGACAGATATTTTACATATATATAGATATATATATATATATATTGATGTTTGGTTGTCGGCTTATTTACAAGTGTTTTTTATATGTATATTTTATTGAATGTGTGTGAGATGCCAATCCAAAATATAATTAGCATATGCATCAGTCAATGAATTTTGGTTTCGTGGAATATGATTGAAAGTAATAACTTCAAAATGTCTTTCCAGTAAACGAATTTGCATAAACTAACGTAACAAGATAGGATTTCGTACCTGATAAGTTCTATTGAGCTGGGAAACTACCAACTGAGAATCCAAATGGACTTCAAGCTGGGTGATGCCACATGACAAAGCATCCCATAGGATCTCAATGACAGCCCTATACTCAGCAACATTATTAGAAGCAGGACCAAGACAAGTGCCACCCGCGGCAACAAGCTGTCCTGTGGGAGAATTGATAACCCATGCTGCCGAAGCTAGGTTACAAGTGTGATGACTGGCGCCATCAGCGAAACCTACATACAGTTCGAAAGACATCTGCAACAACTAGCAGATAATATAAAAAACAAAACTGACAATCTATTGTACATAAAATACATACAATAAAAATACAAACAATAAAAATACAAGAAAAAGTGCTAAGCCTAAGCATAGTACTTCTTCAGGTAGAGCCCATTTCTAGGCTCAGGCATCTTATTCCCATCATAATCCACTAATTCATATGTGCCTTTACCCAATACCTTCGACACGACATAGGGTCCTAACCACATAGCCTTGAATTTTCCTGCCCCCAGGGGTTCTTTATCTTGGTCCCAATGCAAGACAAGTTCCCCTTCAGAGAAAACCCTAGGTTTGACCGTTTTATCATATTGAGATTTAACCCTATTTTTATGAGCCTGATTGGAAGTCAACGCATCTCTACGTTTCTCATCAAGGTGTTCTAGATGTACTAGACGTTCTTCAAGCTCAGTCGTATCAGGTAACACATGAATGGTTATCTTCAAAGATGGGATTTCGCATTCAATCGGAGTAACTGCTTCCACCCCAGTCTTTACATTAGTTATGTAAGCCCAAAGAGCAGGATATAACATGATGTGCCAATTAGAACAGGCTGCATCAATTTTCCATTTAAGGATAGTTTTTAAAGTCTTGTTTAGAGCCTCAACCTGACCATTTGCTTGCGGATAGTATGGAGAAGAGTGTTCTTGTCTAAATCCGAGCATTGTAGTCAGTTCCGTCATCATATTATTTTGAAAATGATTGCCATGGTCAGTGACAATCACTTTGGGAATACCAAACCGTGCGATAATTTGATTGAAAACAAAGAAAACTGTTGTTTCCTCGTTGTATTTGAAAGTAGGCATTTCCTCTACCCATTTCGTAAAATAGTCAACAGCGACAATGATGTATTTATGCCCCCCAGCCGAGACTGGGTTGCGCGTCACGTAATCGATCCCCCATTTCATGAAAGGGCCTACCGAGACAACAGGAAATAACGGAGCAGTATGCGACCGCTTTTTTCTGGTGTAAAGTTGACACGGATGACAGTGCTTCACGGCTTCCACACAATCTTTAAAGATCGTGGGCCAGAAATAACCAGCACGCAATATCTTCTGGGCCATTGCTAACCCAGATAAATGACCCCCACACGCTCCGCTATGGGAATCATTTAGGACAATCTCCGCTTCCTCATGATTAAGGCCACGACGCAAGACAGAATCTACCCCTCGTCGATATAATGTATCGCCTATAATGAGGTAGTTCTTGGCATGAAGGCATAACTTACGTCGTTCCTCCCTAGAGTAAGCGACAGGATACCTCAAAGTCTGGAGATATATAAGAATATCCCCGTACCAAGGATGAGAGGTAGATATCAGGAAGATGTGCTCGTCTGGGAATGAGTCATCCTCAACCACTACATTCTCTTCAGTAGGAAATTATTCTATTAGCTCAGCAAAAACTAAAGACTTTTTAGACTTAGCGGATTGGAAATCCAAGTCAAACTCTTGGAGAATGACTATCCACTTGTTAAATTTTCCCCCAACAATCCGTCGGGATAAGAAATATTGGAATGGATTCACATCCGCCGCTACTGTTGTGGTCCTCAATAAAATGTAGTGGCGCAACCTCTACACAACATAAATAGCTGCTAAGGCTAAATTCTCTACGTGGGAGTATCTAAGCTCAGGTCCGGCAAAAGCACGGCTAAGATAATAAACAACATGCTCAACAAGCTTGTCGTCCTCCTGGACTAGAACTACCCCAATGGTCGACTCCGACGCGGCCAGATATAATATGAAATCCCTAGAATAATCTAGTGGACGTAGCAAAGGAGCCGACAGCAAAGCTTTTTTCAATGCCTCGAACGCAAGTTGTGCAGTTTCATCACATACAAATGGGGTGTCTTGCTTGAGCAAGCGCATGAAACCTTTAGTGATCTTGGCATAATTAACGATAAAAAGTCAAAGAAAGTTATACTTTCCTTGCAGGCTTTGAATTTTCCTGAGAGAACGAGGAGGAGGCAGATTTACAATGGCCTCAACTTTCAATGGATCCACCTGAATGCCTCTACTAGAGACAATGAATCCGAGTAATCTTCCTGACTCAATGCAGAATACACACTTGTGGGGATTCAAGCGAATTTTATAATATCTGTATCGTTCAAAAATTAACCATAAATGATCTGGATGTTGGATCCTCTTGCGAGAATGTGCAAGCAAATCATCAAGGTATGGTTCGACAATGGCTTTTATGTCATGAAAAGCAAAGTTCATAGCCCGTTGAAAGGTAGCCCCAGCATTTTTCAATCCAAAGGGCATTTTTCTATACGCAAATGTACCCCAAGGACAAATGAAAGCAGTTTTATGCTGGTCTTCCAGTTTGATTTGGATTTGATTGTAGCCGGAGAAACCATCCATAAACGAAAACACCTCACTCCCCGCACATGCATCTATGATCTAGTCAATAAATGGTGTGGGGTAATTGTCCTTAGGACAAGATTTATTGAGGTCTCTAAAGTCTGTACAAACACGAATAGTACCTTGCTTTTTATCAATAGGAACAGGGTTGGACACCCATTCAGTCAAAGCTATGGGATATATAAAACCAGCTTTCAACAGCTTTTCAACTTCTGCCTTCACAGCCACCGCTTTACGCGGGTTCACGGGTCTTAATTTCTGTCGAACCGTATTAGCATCAGGATAGGTTCAGATTTCATGTTGGACAATATATGGATCAATGCTTGGCATCTCCTCATATGACCAGGCAAAGATATCGCAGAATTCCTTGAAAAGGGCAGTGTAGATGGCAATCTCCTCCGGAGAGTAGTTTGCACCTTTATAGATGTTTTCCACGACATCTGGGTTCACAGAGATATTGATAGGTATAGTGGTGGAAATGTTTTCCATATTCCCCTTAGCAAACACCCCTTCCCTAGGCAAAGGGTTGATAGGTACCTCAATATCATCTGACAGTCTCACTTTAAACTCTTGGTTTTCTATCTTACTTAGATCTAGAAGAAAATAGGATCGATGATGAAGATCCTCACAAATCTTATCACGTCCACTCATGGCTTCTAGAATAGCTTCATCGAAAGGTAAAACTATATCTAAGCAATCTATGGAATGTAAAGAGTTTTCTACCCATGCGGGCAAATAGACTTCTTCCAGATCATCTGAGACCGATAGAGGATCTGGAATGGGATCAACAGTGGCTTCAGTGATGGCTTGATAAGATACCTCCACTGCCGATAAGGGCACTTCTGGTTCATGGGGAGTTGGGAGGACCCAAGGATCAGTCCTATCGACAACCGTCGCGATGGAATTCCCCACAGTAGTAGAACCAATGTAGTTCACCAGGGCTGGAAGATCAAATGTGCCCATTAATGATGCATACATTCCAGCCCCCAAGCTCTGTGCAGCAGGTTTGGCCTGATCAACCAATGGCACAGTGGAATCCTTAGACTCTAAACAGCCTTTTCGGGTAAAATCAAGTTGGTCAATAGTAACCAACTTGCCCTTATGTGGAAAAACCACGACACGAAGGACAGCTGATGCAACAGTAGACATTGCATAAGTCCAATTCCTTCCCAGAAGCAAATTGTAGTCCAAGGGAGCATTAACCACTTCAACTTCAACAGACGCTACTTTTCCTGCTAACTTAATCTCGAAAGCTGGCAGGATACCATGAGGACGGAAGGATCTTCCATCGAAAGCAGTAAGTAAAGTGTTTGATGGGACCAGCTCTGGGGATCCAAGAGCTTTCCAGCAGGCCAAGGACATAACACATGTAGAGGCTCCCTCATCAACAACTTCCCTTCCAATGGTCTTACCACCATGGATGACATCTATTGATAGGGATACATGGTAAGGCAGGTGAATTTTGACATCAGATAGATTGAATTTCGCCATGAGACTCGAAGAATCCATGCTACCTAAAGCTGCTAAGAGAACATCCCACTGGGCGGGACAACTCTGTAACACCTCTAAAGCTGACATTGCACACGGATTTTGAGCTAAATCTTCAACCACGGAGTAGTTTGAGGCAGCCCTAGCATTGGGGTTATGCAAGGTCTTCTTGAAAACACCTTTCGGTATTTTCGACATAGTTTCGGCAGGTTTCTCTATTGTGAGAGGGTTGGAAGGTTCACCTATAGCTTTACCCTTCTCAAGAGTCTCGTTCTCATAGTTTTTTTTCCTGGTTTGCAACAAAGTTAAAGATCAAACCATGTTGATATAATTAGGGTCAGGGGAAGTTTGAGTGCCCCCTGCTACATTAGAAGCTGAAGCTGAGTTCTGTCCTTGGGGAAAAGGATCCTTTAGGATAGCCGGTTGTTGAGCTTTGAGCAGCTTCTGGGCTTGATCCATAAGGGGACAAAGGTGAGTAAGGTGGTCCTCTTGTCACAAATTACAAGGGAACTTGACCTTCTTCTTTTCTTTTTTGCCCCCATCAGCATTGTTTGTGGGCTTTGGCTTGTATTGGTTTCCCTCTCCCTTTTTACCCTTCTTTTTCTTCCCGTCGGGCTACTGATTACACTTCTGAGAAGTTTGCGCAAAAACATTTTCATTCTGGGGAGAGGGGGAAGCCTTTGCTGCCTCTGTCGTAGACTGTTTGACAGACAATTGGTGAAGTTGTTTAGTCAAAGACTCTACAGTGGGAGTGTTAACGGACCCAACCACACCATCAGCATGGGGTCCAGGATTAGGCTTCTTCGCTTCGTGTGAAGGCCTCAATGCCTCAGGGATGATCTCATATAAGATCCCAGACTATGAAAAAATCAAATCTAACTGTTGGGCCCTGAGTATGGCTTCTTCTTCGTTCGTAACTCCTGATGTGGAAACATCCTTAGATATGTATGGCAACAGTGATTTAAGGAACCATTCTAATAGAAACTCAGGAGGAATGGTGGCTTTCATAAGACTCTTTTTCCTCCTCCACTCTTGGATATGATCCGAGAGGTGGGTAGCCTTGTTTTGTCTAAAAGTAGACAACAAGTCCGTTCCGAAATCGTATCGAACCGGAAGCTGAAAGTGGCTAAGGAAAGCAGTAGCCAAATACCAGAAACTACTAAAGGCAGCAAAAGGCAATTCAATGTACCATTTTGCAGCCATAACTGTCGAGGTCATCTGGAATAGTCTCAATCTAATTGAATCCTCATTCAACGAATTGGAAGAACACCATAAGTGGAAAGTGGTGACATGTGCCCCAGGATCTTCACCAGCTTTACCTTTGAATTTAGGGATATCCGAGGGAAACTTGGTAGGAAGAGGTGGCCACAAGGGGTCATGCCTCACCGGGTCATTCATCAATTTTGACAAGTCTGGCAAGTTTAAAGTTGCCAGAAAAGGAAGTTTGGGCCTAACCGGGGCACTAGATGTGCCAGCTTGGGGATTATAGGGACCTGCCCCCGAATGCCCATGGGAAAAGGTGGGGTTGCCCCTAGCCACCGATTGTGAAGTGAGAAGGTTGCTTTGAAATGGATTCCATTCATAAGCTATAGGATTTTGGGTGGGAGATGCGGTGTAAGTGGTTCGGGCCGTCCCCATAGAAACAAGGGTCTAAAAGACTGGAGCAGGTATCCCTCCACTAAACAACGAAAAGGGAGAGCTCATGTATGGGACCAAAATAGGGGTTTGGAATCTTTGCCCATAATAGGTGTTTCTCCCAAACTGCACTCCTACATATGAAGGAGATGGACCTACATATGGATTGGATGGGGGAATGTGCCCCCCATTCCAAGGAAATCCTTGAACATAAGCCAAGGATCCTACCGGACCACTCTGGGTAGTGTAAGGAAAGGAAGAAGGAATGGTAGGTATACTGGGGATCCCAGCAACCATGTCACCAAAAGTACCTCCTATGTTGGAGTGAACCAGTGGTTGGACCACCCGGCTCGCTGGAGTGAAAGGTGTAGAAGGAAAACTAGATCTAGGGGCACTTACCGGGGGAGGTAGTACCCCTTCAACCGGAAGGGTTGAGGTGAACACAAAAGGACTTTCTTCTGTAGAAGACATGACTCTACCCACAGGGACACCTAGCACTGGTGAATCAAATGGTCTAACCTGCACGATCACAAGATCGTTTAAATCAGTCAAAGAGGAGTTAAAATTTCTTGCAAACTCATCAGTCTGCAATTCTTCTATCTCAACTGTGTCAAGATTAAAACGGTTAGCAATGAGTTCTGGTTCACCAAGAACTTCACTTATTCCTACATGTTCAAATGAACCTTCTGTGTCTAATCTCCTCCTTTGAGCTAAAGGTGGAGGCTCCAATGTGGTGAGGGGAGGAAGGTTTATCAACCTTCTTGACCTCCTAAAAGGTTGGTCCTCCAGAATTAAAAATTTAACTAATCACACCCTAAGGCCAACTAAACACAGGCAAAACCACAGAGCATACACTAAAGAATTCCTAGATTCTCAAGCAATCAAACCAGGGTAAAAGATATGCTTTCCCGAAGAAAGCTGATGAATGATTACTTGGCGTCCTTGAAGTGGTTCTTAGGCACAAGTGGAGGAATCACCCACCGCCCTCCTACACTTTCAACAAGGGTTACCTTCCAAGCCCGTTCAAGGTGAACCAGAAATAACCTTCCGATTTACCTAGGTATGAACCCTAAAAAGACAAGAGACTAAAGGCTACCTTGGAAGTATCAACAGTATGGGGGGACAGTCGTCAGCCGAACTCGTACGCATGGGCAGGGTAGCTAAGCCCGAAACTCTGTCTAGGAAAGAATCCCCAGATGCGTAAAATTCCTAGGTTGCGCTTTGACAAGGATTCGGAGGGTTATCTCCTCTGTCCAAGCCTCCACGCGGCCTAGTGCTTAACTCCCGTTTGAGAGGAGCTTCCCAGATACAGTGATAAA
>LPNX010164218.1:109496-137074 GCA_001517045.1 Pseudotsuga menziesii
GAAGACTCGACAACCGACGGGAACGACAGTTCCATCGACTAGAATTCTGTAGCACGACTACATCAATAACCCCACCACCCTCATCACCACCCCCACCTCCACCACCGCCACCTTCTGAGAGTAGTGACAGTGATTCATACATGGGTCACAGATCGGCTCACATTCCTCTTTATGAGGGAGATGAAGACCCCAGACGACATTGGTTCGTCTACGAGTCGACCTGGGAAGCCAACAGGTTACTAAATGAAGATCAACAAATGGCATAGTTCACAGGGGTGTTAAGGAAAAGGGAATTGACATGGTACATGACCTTTTCAGAAGACAACCCAGAGCCACAAAAGCTGAGATTAAGGCGCAATTATTGTCATTTTTTAAAACTCCAGATGCTAAGCACCTGGCCACAAAGAATCTTAAAACCACATCACAAAAGCCAGGGGAGACCGTCCATGACTATGATAAATGTTGGAAAGACCTAATAAGCCAGCTGGACTACATTATTGATGAACAGTTACTAATCCAATGGTTTCTTGCAGGACTATCGCAAAAAGTACGCCGACACATTAGTCTGGAGACGTTTAAAACGTACGAGGATGCGCTAACGAAAGCTCTTCTGGTGGAGATGGACGAAGACATACCTACTTACCCCACAGACCACAGATTGGAAGAACAGCTCGAGAACATACATAATTATATGAAGGAACTAAGCCTCAAGAATTAGGAGATCTGGTGTACCAAATGCTCGACGGCCGATCATTCAAAAGATAACTGTCAACAAGAATATAGCCGACAAGACATTCGATTTATACAGACCAAATATTTTTGCAACATTTGCCAGGAACACTGAGATCACTCTACAAAAGACTGTATGTTTAACATGAAAAATAGAAAGGATTCCTGGTGTGCCATCTGCGAAACCAAAAGTCATAACACGGCCGACTGCCAGTTAAACTTGAAGAACCGACAAAACTATCAGGCGGTCTACCAAACGAATGCAGTGGCGCAACATAATGAACAAAACAATCTAGCAAACGATCAGAACGGACAAAGATACGACGGCTAATGATATGAGCGCCTGTACGACAATCGATGCCAAGGATATGGAGGAATAGGTCGATTCCCTAGGAATCGCAACACACGATCGCGTCGACCCACCCAGTGCTTCATATGTTACAAAGAAGGTCACCGGTATGCAGACTGTCCATACAAGGACAGGACTAATCTTAAATTATGTACCCACTATGGAGTAGGGGATCACTTGATAGAGGATTTCCCTACTATGTTAGAAAAAATTAATACCAAGAAAAATGTTAATGTCTTGTCTTGTGTGCAAAAACATGATGTAATAACCACCAAAAATTTACATATTGTCACTCGACAAGGAACAAAAACAGGACTTGATAACCCCAGAATTAGTAAGATTAAAGACACAAATGTTTATCCTGACCCAATGAAGGAAAAACAAACATATAAAGAAGCAACTCACGTATTTCAAGAAATGGCATGCCAAGAAAGCACGACTAGCAGTCGACCCGACACAATAAATCAATTAATCCAGCTTGCATTAGAGGAATTTTGGGGTCTAAAATGGGCCTCCTAAAGAAAATAATAAAATAATAGTTAAAATAATAAAATAATATTGATTAATTTTGGAGGAAGAAAGAAAAAAACTACTTTTTGTGTTCATATTTTCGACATATCTCCTTGTGTTTTTACTCAAATTTCGATCGGGAGAGCTCATTGGATGCGGAATTTGATTCTGCATCCAACGAGCTCTCCCGATCGAAATTTGAGTAAAAACAAAAGGAGATATGTCAAAAATACGAACAAAAAAAGTATTTTTTTTTAATGACAAATATGTCAATTCAACCATTATGGTTGACTTATTTTATTGAAATTCTATTGGTTCTTGAATTCCAACTCACAAAAACTTATTTTGGCACATTTTCTTATAAGTCCCATTTTAGACCCCAAATTTCCTCTAATGTTCAAACAGACAAATCAGTATCTTAGTTCATTGACTTATTACATGAAATAAAAGGTACAAACCTGAAAAAACAAACAAAAAACATCTACAGCTTGAATCAAAAAGACAAAAGTGATGCCGACCCACTTGTCGACCTAGAAATTGAAGGTTACCACGTTCGACAAGTAGTGCTCGACTTTGGTTCACAAGTAAATATCATGACTCGGGATACTTGGGAATAGATGGGTAGACCTCGACTCTACGAGTCAGGCATTTACCTGAAACTCACTGACCAAGGCCTAATTGAACCCATTGGGTTTGGAAAAACGTCGACACAACCATCAAAGGAATCTCGACCAAGGTTGATTTTGAAATTATTGATCCAAAAGAAGGATCCAGCTCCTTCTCAACGCTAGTCGGTCGACCTTGGGGTCGGAAGATGAAAGCATCCATATCTTTGGACAAGGAACGAATCAAATTAAAAGGAAATGGTCAAAAGGTCATTGTACCCATTCATCCATCCCAAGGGGAACCTTGTACTGAACCTATTGATGAAGAAGTTGATATCAGACAACTTTACCAAATTCACAACGATGCAGACTACATAGAACCAAACATCCATGGAGAACTTAACTTAGGTAGCCAAGACTCAGTTGGTTATAACTCAGATGCTGAATTGTACGACTGGGAGATCGAAAATTATGAAACACAAGCAAGAGGGTGTTGGACTATACAAAAAGTATAGAAAAAACCCACCCGACAGTGCTTCATAGTATCAATTATCCCAAAAGTATTTGAAAAGAAAATAAGATAACACCCTACCTTCCAACCAACCAGCTTGAATACTACACAACTACCAAGGTATAAGGAGAGGGAATCACTAGTCATGCATGTCGAACATGTATCTAAAAATATTGGTGAACATGGCTGACTTCATAGCCTAATTGAAACTTTTACAGGTCAAGCAGCTAGATGGTGGGATACCCACCAGACCAGACTAAAGACCTAGACAACTGCATCAACTTACTTTGTCGAACGATTTGGAGGAAAGAAGTTAACCCAAAAAGCTTCCATACCTACATTCACTCAAGGCCAAAACCCAAAGGAACATATCAAAACCTGTGAAAAGGAGTGGAGAAGACTGGGATACAAAAATGAACGAACCTGGCCACACTTTTTCCCCTCAACCCTAGCCGACTTACCAAACAAATGGTATAATATGGAAGAAGCTAGAGGTGAAACCTTCTTATGGCACGAACTCCAAGAAAATTTTATTAAATACTTTAACTTCATCCCTCAAAATGAAAATATGGTTGAGACAACAAACAAATTAAACAATTTATCCAACCGACTGAAAAACAACACTCACGAGACCATCGACAGATAAAGGACTATAACAATATACAAATAGGGTCAAAACCACAATCGACCCATTTACAACTCAAAAATGAAAACACAGAAGGCAAAAGCTTCAAATGGAAATCCAACCACGTTGAAACAACAAAACCTATCCACTCGATCCTGAAAATCGCAACAACCGACAAACAAGACACTGACAGAATGACTGCAGCCGACTTCCCTACCACATTCTCATAGTTTAAAGAAGGAAGCCGACTGATTTATGAAGCTAAAGCACCAGAGTGGCTAGATGCCAAAATAAAAACTAAAGAAGTCGACATCTCAAATGATGACCGACCAAAACTAGCAAAAATTGGTGACTACTGAAACGCACAACAGGCCATAGAGATAGTGAACTTACTAAGAGAGTTCCAAGATGTCTTTGCCAGGGACTATAAAGACCTAAAAGGCTTAGTCCAAGAAATGGGAGAAATGAAAATTGATACCAAACCTGATGTTCGACCTGTTAATAAAAGACCTTATAAACTGGCTCACAAGTACAAAGAAATAGTCAAAAAGGAAATTGATAACATGTTAGCAGCAGGGATCATTTACCCTATCGACCAGTCAGAATGGGCAAGTCCAATGGTCATACAACCCAAGAAACATGACCCGACAAGGTTAAGAATTTGTGTCGACTTTAGGGAACTCAACAAAGTAACACTGACAGACCCATTCCCAACCCCTTATGCTGATGAAATCTGGAATGAAGTTGCAGGACATGAATGCTACTCATTTATAGATGGATTCTCAAGCTATAACCAAGTACCAATTGCTAAAGAAGACCAGAAGAAGACAACATTTGTGTGTGAATTTGGTTCCTTTGCTTACAGAGTTATGCCTTTTGGACTAAAAAATGCACCTGCAGTGTTCTCTCGAATTGTTTTCAAAACATTCCAAGAGTACATATATAAGACCATGGCAGTATTGTTGTACAGGAATAAACACCTTATAACCGAAGGTCTGGGGTTACCAACATACTCAAGAAACTTGTAGGCAATCGACTCTAGAGTGCAGTAAAGGAAACAGGAGGATAGAAAAGACTCACCTGATACACGACAGTTGATCCTAGCTTGTCCTCTTCCGCTCTGCTTCTCCTCCAAAGCCTTCAGGGATGCTTCTCCTTCACCTGTCAAGAGTCAATATTCCAAATACAAGATGATACATATATATAAACAGGTTAGATAAATCATATACAAAATGCTGAAACATAAGTATTTATCACACCACAATATATGAGATACATTCAAGACACATATGGAAGAAGGATTCTCTTTATTAACAATAATGAAATATTTCAGATTACAACCCAACGCCTGATACAAGGACTCCTCTGCAACCAAAGGATTCTGAGTTCCACTGCTCCAAATATTTCTGCATAAAATCCACCAACATAACTTTGCTCTCCAAGTATATGTGATTAACACCCTCCCCAAGGCCTGTATTTATACTTGGTGAAATAAGGCAGTTTCGAAGGTTGAGGAGGTTGAGACAGTTAAGGAGATTAAGGTTAAGTGCTTAACTAATCTCAAGTAATCGCTTGTTTTTATTTTTAATGTCAAAGGGACATGTACACGGGTATTAATACTAGAAACACATGTATGATATGCGAGTTTCTCTAATGGTAACCCGCGTATACATCAGTACGCAAGATGCAACAACCGATACTCACGTATAAAACGCGAGTTGCATATATAGAGAGTCGCATACATGACTTGACATAGCTAAAGGGTAAAAATAACCAGCTGGATGGATGACGAATGTAGTTCATAATAATCCCATCTACAGTGTTTTGGGCACCCCTCAATCCATAGATGTCCTTTTGTGTGCCAACATGAGGGATGTCGGCACTTGGACGGAGAGGTGCCATTCAGGTGGATAATAGATGCCCCCTAATGTGTGAGGTCAGAGGGAAATGACGGCCGAAATACATTATAAACCTTATCTTTGGAGAACTTAGAAATCCAATGGAGCAGAGAGAGTACCTAAAACAATTACATAGTAATGTCATGTACAAAGTTACATCTGAGGATGCTATGTTCAATTTACTGGAACACTAGCTCCTTTACAATATTTGAGTACATCATATGATATGGGTATGAAACCACGTATATTACAAAGTTGGATCGAAGCCACAATATACAATAATGATGAGTCTTCAAAGATCTGGAAGCTGTGTATATGAATAGAACATAATCTTGCGCAACTTAGTCCATAGGTGAGGAACTAAGGTCTTCATAAAAGATCCCAAAGAACCAGTACAATCCAAGCCATGTGAATAAGGGTAAGCTGAAGTCGAACATGGAAAGGATTCAACAGTTTGTCAATCAATAGGTGATAATCGACAACTGAAGCAAAGGAATCCACCAATCATGAAAATTAATTCTGAGGTACAAACGTCAAAACTCGAGGTCTTCGTCATTAGGAAGTACTGAAATAGAACCATGCTGTGATAAGGAAGGAAATAGATCCTCCAACGGATCACATGAGTGACTAGGAACTGGGCAAAAAAGGGAGACACAATAGATAAAAGGTATAACAATGATGGGATCAGGCTATAGATTAGACATTGGGTATAATCCTTGAACAATGAGCACGACACAGAGATGACCCAAGGCAGCAGTTAACTTATAGATAGAACAACTAGACCTATCTATCATGTAGGAGACATGATCAGATTCCCTAGGTATAATGAACAAGAGGAGGAGTAATAAACTCAAGGTAATAGCTGAACGGAAAAGTAATCACTAAAACATGGATATCGGAAAACAAAGAGTGCTATGTTCAAGGATGACATTCTGGAAATACTGAAAACAAGAGAAAACTTCTTCCTTACCTTCCCTGTTAAATTTTAACGAGTCCAGGAAAGTAAAATCGGATTCCTCTTCATTTTTTAACAAGCTTGAAGAGACGGGAAAATAATGCTTCATTAAGCACTGATTCGTGGATTTTACGACCCTGAACTAGTACATTCTCGACAGTGTTTTCATAGTTTAGAGAGTTTGAAAACTCCAAAGAAGACTCCAGGGGGGTCCTTTTTTCGTACAATTTAGTCTCCTGAGGCCAAAAAAGTATAAAACATACCAAAGAAGAAATCTCTTAACTTCCGAAGAAGAAAAGGCGCACCTTTTTCGTACTAAGTCAGGAAGGTCCGAAAAAGGTTAAATTACCACCTACCCAACACTCCTTCAAAAGCAACATATAGCCTGAGTTTTACGAGTGTGAAGGAAGGCAAGATCACTTGGAAAGATCGATTTGATTACGAGAAATGGGGCTTACAACAATAAAGTCGATGCTTTGTGCTTTAGGGTTTAACGAGCATGACAAAGACATAAAATACACTCAAAATATTTTTCATGTTTTGGTCCAGAGCACGGAAAAGAGAAAACTAAGCTCATACTGGGGGTTCCTTTTCCGTAAGTTTAGTCCCTCAGGTCCGAAAAAGTGATAAACCTATGCCTGAGAATACTCTTCTCAATTCAAATAGAAAATAGAGGGATCCTTTCTCGTATTATTCCACATGGTCCGAGAAAAAGATAACCTACCACCAATGTGGATGCCCATTCACATATTCTTAACGAGTCTGAACGGACAAGTTTACTCGGCAGTCAAGTCTATTTTCAGGAGTCAGACCTGGGCCTAAAGAAGCTCAAAATATTTCTCGTGAAGTTTTAACGAGTCCGTAAAATTCAACTCGTGGCCTCCTTACTGTTTTTAACGAGCTCGAAGGAGAGCAAAAATAATGCTCTAAATGCGAGGAGACGAGTGTCATAGGCAGGCGAAACTAGTTCCAAGCGCAAGGAATAGACCTATGCATAATTCAAGGAAAGTGAGCAAGATAAGGACACTCAGGGAACGTCTCCTAAGGGTAAAAGGTGTCAAGTTGCAAAGGAAAAATGACACAAGGCTTAGCGAAGATGAGAACAAATATGAGGGCTTATACAATGAGCTAAAAGCGTCGAAGCCGGCATCAGGCTCAAAGCACGAGCAGGGCACATGCAAATGCAGTTACAACTTAAACAACAAGGCGAGGCTAGTAAAAAATTGTGAATCCAACTAAAAATCCTGTCTCCAAGAAACAACAACATCAGAATCATATTCAAAAGAAATGATCCGATACGGGTCACTTTGGAAGAAACACCCGTGGCTTTTCTATCTTCTACAAAAGGTAAAGTCAAGGTAGAATCGACCGAAGAAGATTCTATAGAACCAAGGCTTGAGGGTTTATAATCAGTAAGATCAACCTCGGAAGGAGAGCAAAAATCAACAAGGGAGATAGATTTTGTAGGAACAAACTCAGAATCACAGGAGTTGAAAAATTCATAAGAAAAATCAAACTCATCAGGATCACTGACTTGCTGTTCAAAGGAAGAATTGAAAGACTCGACAAGACCAACATAAGAAGAAAGGTCATGCTTACTAGGCAAATCAGGCTTAGACTCAGTCACAACTGAACCAACATCCAAAAGAAGGTTAGACTGTATCAAAGACTCTAGGAAGACTTCATCCGAAGGAAGGAGATCATCCGAGATAGGACACATGTCTAAACTTTCAAATGGATCAATAGAGTGGAGAGCAAGCTTCATGGTCTGTATAGGATGACTCACCTGGTCAACTGTTGGGACCAAGTCCCGAGAAGGTAAGCATGAAAATAGAGGTTGTTTCTTAGTAGCAATTGAACGCAACGGACATGAGGCCACATAGCTCACCTATGGCGGGGTAGTGTCTATAGAAACATTGGGAATCAATAAATGAAAGACCTGGTCTCTAGTTGGGTCAGGAGACGGATCAAGAAAATCCAACTGATCGATAGTGAAAATTTCTTCGCCATGATTAAAGTACATCACATGAAAAAAATTTGACACCACAGCTTGCATGGCATAGACATAATCACGTCCAAGGAGCATATTGAAGTCCAAGGGGTCTTCTATCACCATGAAGTCAACTAAGACGGTCTTCCCACCCAAAGTAACAAGTGTTTGAGCAAGAATTCCCAAGGCTATACTAGTTCTTCTATCAAACGCTAGTAACTGACTAGCAGTCGACACAAGGCTGGGAGATCCCATGCCTCGCCAAGCATGAGCAGACAAAATACTAACTAAGGCTCCTTCATCAACAATACAACGAGAAATTGTATATGGTCCAAATTTGACCTTTATCTGGAAAGGTGCATCAGAAGGAAGGCGCAGCTCAACTAGGCTATCCCAATCAAAGGAAGCAATTCGAAAGTTTGGTGGGGGTTGATCTGAAACGAGTTTAGTGCCCCCTTGTTCAGTAAGTTCTGAACTGGCAGTGAAACAAATGTGACTAGCAAACACTTCACTCTCCAAAGGAAGAGTGGGATTGATCGATACTGGAATCGATTCAACCGCTTCATGAAAGTCACTCTTCGAAGGGAGAATGGGATTGACCAAATATGGCATTGGTTCAATCACATCAAGATCACTTTCTGAAAGGAGAGTGGGATCAACCAAATTTGAGATTGGTTCGACCACTTGATCAACCAAAGGTTGAGTAGGTTGTTGAGAAACTATAGGTTGTTCAGGAGAAGGAAAATATTGAGTCTCAGACCACACTCTTCGCACCTCTGCAATAGCAGGTCACTGGTGAGTAAGATGATCTCCCTCGCATAGCTTACAAGGGAACTTAATTTTGCACTTTGAACGACCAATTTTCTCAATGGTGTCAACATGACTAGCAGTGGTTGACTGTTTGCTCTCAACATGATCTACAGAGGGTGAGAGTTTTCCCTCGGCATGAAGTACAGCGGCTGGGTGACTGGGTCCAACTTGACTAAGAGAGGTTGGTTGTTGAAAAGCTTCAGAATGTTCAAAAATGGGATGACCATGAAACCAAACTCTTCGCACCTCCGTGATAGAAGGGAATTTATAAGTAAGGTGGTATCCCTCACAAAGCTTACAAGGAAACTTGGGCTTGTGTTTTGAATGGGTTGTCTTTTCAACAATGTCAACATGACTCGCAGTGGCTGAGGAATTTTCTTCAGCATGAACCACAGAGGCTAAGAGATTGCCCCCAGCATGACTTGTAGAGGCTGAGAGACTTCCCCCAGCATGACTTACAGAGGCTGAGAGACTGGGTCCAACATGACTTGTAAAGGTTGGACAGGCACCACCAACATGAACAACAGAGGCTGAGTGGTTAGGATCAACATGCTTTATAGCAGTTGAGTGTGTGCCCCCAGCATGAACAATAGATGCTGAGTGGATGGATCCAACATGAACAACAAAGGTTGGATGGGGAGGTTCAACTTGAACAACAGAGGTTGAAGGGGTGCCCTTAGCATGAGCTGCAGAGGCTGAGTGATTGAATCCAACATGACTTGGAAAGGTTGGAAGGATCCCACTAGCATGATCAACAGATGCTGGATGGTGAAGATCAACTTGACTTGCATAGGTTGAGTGCTTAGATCCAACATGACCTGCAGAGGTTGGATGGGTGTCCCCAGCATGAACAACAGAGGCTGGGTGGTGAGGTTCAACTTGACCTGTAGAGGTTGAACAGGTGCCTCCTTGCTTATGTGCCTTCTTCCTATTCCTCCTTCTTTTACTCCTTTTAGACTACCGGTTACTAGTATCAGTACTTTCATCGTATGAGGTAGAAGGAGGAGGATAATCAACTACAGGTGAAGGGGAAGTAGTGTTTTTATGCCCTTGATATAAGGAGCTTACTTGAGAAGCATCAGGAGCATTCAGGATAGTTGGAGTGGAGAACAACCACACTAGTAGCCCTAGGGTGAATCTAGGTAGATTCAGGGTGGCCATCAAGGGAACACCAACATTCCCCGTGAGAGGAATAGTACAAGAAGTTCCCGGTATGGGGATCTCTTGGTTGGTGTTCGAAGGGGTGTTATCCATAGTTTCAAAGTAGGAGACAAAGTATAAGTTCAATAAGCAACCAAAATTACAAAGCACACACCTAAAGGTACACTAAGCATAGACAAACCACACAACACTCATTAAAAAATTCCTAAAGCCAAACAGAAAAACAGGTATAAGATATACTTTCCAGAAGAAAGTTGATAGACAATTAGTTGGCATCCCTGTAGATGTTCTTATGCACAAGCGGAGGAATCACCCACCTCCCTCCCACACCTTCTACCGGGGTTACCTTCCAAGCCCGTCCAAGGTCAACCAGAAATAGCCTTTCGGTGTACCTGTGTATGAACCCTAGATATCAAAGAGACTAAAGGCTACCTTAACTATATTGATAGACTGGGGGGACAGTCGCAAGCCTAGTTTGTATGCATGGGTAGGGTAGCTGAGCCTGAAAGCCCGTCTAAGATAGAATCCCTAGATGCATAAAAACCTTGGTCTACGCTTTGACAAGGAATCAGAGGGGTATCTCCTCAGTCCAAGTCTCCATGCGGCCTCGTGCTTAACTCCCATTTGAGAGGAGCTTCCCAAATACAATCAACGTATAAAATGGTTTACTTAGTGATTGGCCAACTACGTCTGAAATTTAAACACTTGTGGAGAGTTGAAACTCCCTAATCCATAAGTATAGCCTGAGCTAGTTGGTGTATGACCCTATAAAATAAAACTTACTAATAATTTTAAAATTATATCGTTTATTTTAAGAGCTATTTTTAGTCAGAGGGTAAATGGCATGAAACTTATGTGGTGTTTTGACTCAAAAGTTAAAACAAAATGATTAAGCAAAGAGATATGAAATGCAAAAAGCAAAAACTATTCTCTTTATTTTTCAAATAGAAAACTTGAAAGCCACAAAAGAACAAATTCTTTTTATTTTTTCAAAAACAATGATATGCCATGCAATCTAGACTAAAAACCTAATCTACATGCATATAAATCAAACATTTGTTTTTGTATTTTTCTTTTATAAATGAAAAATAAAAATCAGCCTATCAACTAATGCAAGCAAGTACTGTAAGCAAAGCAAATAGACAACTACTCTACACCCCACAAACAAACCCTAGGTTTCCCTAAAGTTAGATATCAACCTCTCTTGAAAAGAAGGCTTACAAAGGTAAACAAGCCAACAACTTTGGAATGAAGAGACTGAGCAATAAGACTGACATAAACAAAGGTCAAGAAGTCCCAAGTATCAATCTAAACCTACAAACAAAGGTTGCTCAGTACCTTGTCCAACAAGGTTAAGCCAAAGAAGGAGGAAGGGGGGAAAGCAACAAAAACAAGTATATGTTCTTTTTAAATTTCTTTTATAAATGCAAAAGAAAAACTACCTACAAAGCAATGCAGATAATAAGAACAAAGCAAAAGGAATTTTGCTATACAACCACCAAACAAACTCTAGAATGCCCTAAAGTCAGTATAAACCCTACTTGGAAGGAAGGCTTGCACATGAGACAAGTCAACTACTTTGGCATGGTGAAATTAACCAACAAAAGAAGAAGGAAACAAACATCAACAAGATTCTGTACTCAAACAAAGATCATTGACAGAGGCTGATCAGAAACATAAGCCAAAAATCAAACCAAGCAAAGGAGGTGGGGGAAAGAGCAAAGAGCAAACCCTAATGCTATAAAATGCTCAAACTCTACATGATGCACCTAAAATTCACTACACTTGAGTATACTTGGATCTAATCAACTATATAAAATAAACAAACTGAAGTAAAGAGGTCAAAAGAACCAAGAATCAACCAACAAAGGAAAACTGGGAACCTTAGCTTGGGTGCGCACAATGACAAAAAATCACTGTAAACTCATAAACATGAGTGACAAACCAACCACTATCAAAATATAGACTGGAAAAACGATGCCCAAGACCCTGATCACTGATCCAGACAGAGACACTTCAACCTATAACCCAAAAGGCCAAGCTACTTCAGCATGCAAACAGAAGACAATCCAAACAAAAGAAACCCAAGGGCTTTATGAAAAAAAAAAACAAAGTATGGTCACCAAAGGTCTTCAGAAAAACAGCCCAGTATTCATAAATAAATCCAACTAACAAACAGGAATTACACAAAGAGAGGGACAAACAAATCCAATCCTAAAAAAATCCCTATTTCCAGGCTTGTATGCGACTGTGTAGAATGGAAACTTGCGTATTGTACGCGATTGTCCAAGAGAGGAACCCACGTATGAAAACCTCTGTATGCGACTGTGCAGAAGAGAAACCCACGTACAGGTACAAATTTTTTCTCAAAAAATAAGAAAAATCCAGAAGACTTTCAAACACTATAATAAGTATGAACCAGGATAAAATACCACACACAAACTTCAAAGCAAAGACTGGTCAGGGGTGACAGAAACAACCTACAGCAATCTGGGCTCCCCAGCGGAGTCGCCAGTTCTGTTGTACAAGAATAAACACCTTATAACCGAAGGTCTGGGGTTACCAACATACTCAAGAAACTTGCAGGCAATTGACTCTAGAGTGTAGTAAAGGAAACAGGAGGATAGAAAAGACTCACCCGATACACGACGGTTGATCCTAGCTTGTCCTCTTCCGCTCTGCTTCTCCTCCAAAGCCTTCAGGGATGCTTCTCCTTCACCTGTCAAGAGTCAATCTTCCAAATACAAGATGATACATATATATAAACAGGTTAGATAAATCATATACAGAATGCTGAAACATAAGTATTTATCACACCACAATATATGAGATACATTCAAGACACATATGGAAGAAGGATTCTTATTATTAACAATAATGAAATAGTTCATATTACAACCCAACGCCTAAGACAAGGACTCCTCTGCAACCAAAGGATTCTAAGTTCCACTGCTCCAAATATTTCTGCATAAACTCCACCAGCATAACTTTTCTCTCCAAGTATATGTGATTAACACCCTCCCCAAGGCCTGTATTTATACTTGGTGAAATAAGGCAGTTTCGAAGGTTGAGGAGGTTGAGAAAGTTAAGGAGATTAAAGTTAAGTTCTTAACTAATCTCAAGTAATCACGTGTTTTTATTTTTAATGTCAAAGGGACATGTACATGGGTATTAATACTAACAACTCATGTATGACATGTGATTTGCTCTAAGGGTAACTCACGTATACATCAATACGCGAGATGCAACAACCGATACTCGCGTATAACACGCGAGTTGCATATATAGAGAGTTGCGTACATGACTTGACATAGCTAAAGGGTAAAAATAACCAGCTGGATGGATGATGAATGTAGTTCATAATAATCCCATCTATAGTTTTTGGGGAAAACCTCAATCCATAGATGTCCTTTTGTGTGCCAACATGAGGGATGTCGGCACTCGGATAGAGAGGTGCCATTCAGGTGGATAACAAATATACTTCGACGACTGGACAATATACTCCACCTTAGAAGATCACTATAAATGGCTCAGACTTATGCTTGAGAGATGTCGATAGACTTCTAGCATCACCTCGCCATCACAGCTCCAGCCATTGTTGAGGTCTGTGTACAGAAACGACCAACCATCCGTCTTCAAGGTCCGCCACAGTAAATTTTTGAAGGACCAAAACAAACCAATTTTGTGTACCTCCCTATTTCTTCGGGATGAAGAAATGTTTTGTTCATGGGGGAGATGTAGAAGGAGCAATTCGATAGGTCGACTTGAACAAGGACCGACTTAGTCGATCAGCCGACTAAGTCGATGAGCCGACTTAGTCAATCAGCCGACTAAATCGATGAGCCGACTTAGTCGATCAGCCAACTAAGTAGATGGGCCAACTTAGTCGATCGACCGACTAAGTCGGTCGACCGACTGAACTAAGATATTAAGTCGACCATCTAGAAAGTCACGTCGGTTCACCGAACCGACAGGTAGTTATTTTGTAACCATTTGTAAATCATATATATTAGGATATTGAGCCAAACGAGAACTTAGTTCAGTTCTCGGCATTGTATGGACTCATTGTAATAATATAATCTATTTAATCCTATCTGTTCTTGTCTCTTGTCTCTGTTCTATATTTATGTATGTTTTAGTATGTATTATTGGTAACCTTATGTGATCTGTGAGATTACAACAGGGTGCATCAACCACCTCAACCTCAATCGACATGGTATTCCCCTCCAACTAGACTTGAAGAGAGGGAAGGATACCATGTGGCCAAAATGAATTTCCATCAAACATTGTCAACATGGTCATAGATTTCAACAACGTGGGTGAGCCAAGGAATTTCCAGCAAGCCATAGATATCACAGAGGTCGCAGTGCCTTCATCAATGAATGTGTGTTTGATTGTGTTGTTTAGATGCACCACATGGACTAAGAAATCCACATGGTTAGGAACGCGAGGTTGGACCTCATGTATTTCAAATATAACTATTGTGGAATGATTGGAATCAACCATACCAAGGGTAGTCAACAATGCTCTCATATGCAAAGGGCCAGTACGAAGAACTTCAAGAGATGACATCACACAGGGAGTGTGACCCAAGTCATTGATAATGGAATAATGTTGGGCGGCTCGAGCATTAGTATTTTTCCCCAAGTTCTTTAGGAATCACTTAGGTATATGAGGTATAAATTCAGTATTATCTATATGAAAATGACTCTCAGGAGGTGTAGGCTCTTTACCCAAGTTGGTTTGTGAAGGACCATAATATTTTGCGTGAGTCATAATGTTAGCGACTGACATCATGTTGATAAAAACATGGCCACCTTATGCATTCGGTGGGTTTTGATTACAACTAGAAGTACTTCTGGTGTTGTAATATACCTGATTTGGTGTACATATTAGAATATTAAATTTTTGCTAATTTCATTAAAATTTTGATTTAAAACCTGCACTCAATCAATCAATTTTTGGACTAGGAAATACGGGTAATTTTCCAAGAAATTTATAAACATGGAAGAAATAAGAGGGAAGCAAACAAGGACACTTAGGATTAATAAATTATCTTCCCTAACCCATTTAGACTAGGTACCATTTAGGTTTTGAAACCATCTTCCACTGAAACCTACACCCATGCTTCTAGGTCACCTAAATGTGAAACTAGGAAGAATTTTTCAAATCCAATAGACCATAGGCTTGGGAAAGGTTCATATGTGTTTAATAACTGAAAATAGTTTTCAAGTAAATTTTCATATAGCTAAGAAAAATTATGAAAGTATTTGGGATGTTAGGAGAGTTTTGGGAAAAACTAGCAGTTTTTTCTCGGAGAGGCCCTTCGTAGAGGAGGCTATTCAAACTAGGTATAGATAAAATAAAATCTCATTTTATGGTTTCTAATGTATAGAGGGGTCATTTCACAACAACATCGTCCTATAGAATTTCATTTGGATGAACAGAACTCTTAGAATTAATAAAACTGTAAAACTAGTCATTTTTGCCTAGTCATCTATCATGGATGTACATAAATGCATGAATTTCGTATCAAAAATATATCAGACCTGATAATGGAATTTAAAAGAGATTAATATATCTTTTTTCAAACATTAAATCATTCAGACTCCTTCTCATGGCCATTACTATATTCTCCTTGCATTAAACTGATCAAAACCCTCATCTATGGGAAAATAAAGCTCACTCATGGAAAACTTGACAAGTGATCTTATTGAGAAGAAATATTATAGTATTATAGATATCATAATCATATGTTTGGGAATAATCACATAAATAATTGGTTGGAGGAATGATATGTCCAAAAATGAGACCCAAAACTGAGGGCAAATGCCCAAATCTGACACCAAATTGGGGATGGGAGCGTAGATGAAGTTCCCTTCACTGGAGCTTGAATTTAATGGAGAAATTGGCCACAATGGATGTCTGATCTAAATCTATGGTTATGCTTATTTTCTCTTGAAAATGAAGGGGAAGAAGAAGAGTGGCAAAGAAAGGACTTGGGGTACATCTTGTTACAGCTGATTTTACCATGCATGGTGGATCACACCTTTATGGCCTTCCCTGTCCCTTTGCAGAATATTTGGACCCCATGGACCATTTTTGTACCTTTTATGTTTCCAATATCATCCCTAAAAACATGCATTATTTTCCATACACGAATTTTAAACCTATTCTCGCATATGTACGCGGATATGACCCTCAAACCCGTGTACATCGGGATGTGTGCAAAAGGCCAAATAGTTCTGGAGTTTTTTTTATGTGGATCTGAGTCACTTGTCTCTGGCCTTCCATATGCCTTGAGATCACTCGGATTTGACCTTCCATTACCCCATTGAAGCACTATATAAGGAACCCTTTGGATACATTGAAAGGAGATGAATTGAAGATCAAGAAAACTATAGTCCATTGTTGCCAGAGCTTATACTTGAGTCTACATCCCTTTGTCCCTTGGAGCACTTTGTGTTCTTCCCAATATTTCCTTGGCTTGTGAGCTTGCTATTGAGAGATGGAGGATTGAAGTGGTGGAGGCCCAGGTGGAGGACTCATTTTCTCCGGTTTGCAGACGTGCCGACAGAGGTTGTCACTATTGTAATCTCTAATTTATATTAATAGAAATATCTTTTCATGTCCAATAATGTGTATTTAAATGAATATTGAATCCATGGATGCTTTTAAATGCTTATATGTTATTGATTATATATGCTAGAGTAGGTCTAACACTATTATATAGCATGCTTGTCTTGTTTGCTGAATGTTGAGAGAGCAAATTACTAATACAAGTGAGAGTGGAAAAGCTCAACAGGGATCTACATCAACCATCTGGAATAATGTATGTTTGGAGATCATTTAGTGTTATATGTTTTGTTTCTCTTTCATATGGGAAAGGATTGATTTCTGTGGTTACTCTGTCTATTGTTGTACCTGAAGCCATAGGAAGTTTTCTCCATAACAAAATTTGCGACCAAAAGTTTTCTCTGTTTACCTTCTTTTTTATCTCTTTTTCTTCCTGTACGTGATTTTTGTCTTCACAGTCGCATGTACGTGCGGTTTTTACTGGGATATCCGTGTATATACGTGAGTTTTCTGCCCACAGTTGCATATGCCCTAAGTTTTTCCTTTTGGGGGAAGATTAAGTGTTGCTGGGTGAGTTTGGATAATTGCTGAGTCTTTTGGGATACTTCTGGAGTCTGTATACACCCCTGTTTCTGACCAGAGATGCTTTTTAGTTTGAATTTTTTGAGAATGTTCTTGTCATTTCATTTTCTATTTTTTGTTTTGGGATTAGTGCAATTAGGTCTCTTTTACCTTAGTGCTTTGCTTGGGTGTTGTTTGATAGTGCTTGCAGATTCTGGGGGTTGTAAAGTCATAATTTTGCTTTATTATCTCATTTTAATTCAAAAAATACAAAAACATTTGCTTTTTGCATCATTATGCATTGTTGCATTTTGCATTTTGCATGGTACTTGCATTAGGTTTGCTTGGAGAAGTATTAGTCAGATTTTCATATAGGAATGATTACATATTCATTTGAAGGAAAATTTTGCACTTCACGTAGTAGCATAACCCGTTTTTCATTCAACACAGTGCATTTGCATTGATTGTTAGGTGTGCATTTTACTTCTTGTTGCATCATAACATCATTAGTTGCGTGACCATTTTCCCTTTTGAGTAATAAGACAATTAAAATCAACACATAATAAAATGAATTACACTCTTTTCTTTTATAGGGTGCACCAACAAGATTAGGTTTTAGGGTCTTGGAATAGTTCATTATGAGTAAATTCTCCAAGACCACTAAATGAAACATTTATGTGACTATCCAGGTGAGAGAGTGAAATTCCTTTATATAATTAGTATTTCTCAGGATCCTCCTCTTACAAGGGAGTTAAGCACGAGGCAGTGTGAACGGTTATTGATTGGGATGACCCCTGGTCATAACTGAGTAGCACAAGAGATATTTCCAGGATTGTATTCGTATCTGGGGGTTCTTTCAAGAGTTTCGGGCTTTGCGACCCTGCCCATATAGTCAATCCCGCATGCGACTGTCCGCCTGAGCATTTATTATATTGAGGTGACCTTAGTTTCCTTACCTAGGTTATCGAGGGGGTACTTCGTAGAGTTTATTCTGCAGGTGTCCTGGCTAGGTAGGGGTCGAACAGCACAATCGCTATATGCGTTGAATCTGAAGGCCACTATAATTTGTTATGAACCTACACTTGTTGTGTATGGGAGTCTCAAGCCTCTCCTAGGCGATACACGCTTGCTTCATTCAGGGGCTCACATATCCTACCCTTGTTTGCTTGTGATTTGGCTTTACATTGTATAGGTGTATGCTCTATGCATGCCAATTTTCCTAGGGTTTGCGTAATTAGAGAGAGTATTCTTCATTTTTTTGAGTCATTGTGGATTCGGGTGTGGCACTTCACTGTTCTCATCGTTTGGTAGGACTTCCACCTTCCACGTCTCCTCCTCCTTTGGGAGAGAGAAATAGACAGTCTGGGTAGACTACTTCTCACATTGATTCACACACGATGGGCGATCACAAGGATGAGATTCCTGAGATGTCTTCTCCACCTCACAAGGTTGGGGATGTATATTCTACTCCTGTATATGATCCTTCACCAGAAATACCTTCACATTCTGGTTATGATCCCTCATTCATAGGTCACTGGTATTGTTACCAGGTGACAAGACTCATCATGAACCCACAAGCACTAGTTATATTCGTTATGGCATGCTTGATATCCCTGCACACTATCTGGCACATCATGCTGAGTAACAAATCGAACCTAGCACTACACCTGGGGGAACTCCTATTCCTTTCCATGCGAAGAGATTTGGGAGCACCAGTCACATTGCACCTTCCATCCCGATGGTGGAATCTACCTCACATGTCCGTTCTAGACCTAGTGTTAGTAGTCATATGCGGATACAAAAATGGAGATGAGTGACCATAGGGAACACCACTTGCATCCCTTCACATGTCCCTTTGTCCTCAAACCCTACTCTTTCGAATGCTTTTTTTAAAACCCTTCCTCCCCCTCATTCACGTGGTCCTTCGGGCCAGAATATCACTACTAGCCATGTTCGTACTGCGACTGCTCACACGGTAGTATCTCAGAGTCAAGTACCTCCTATTGTCTCGGGAGGTCATATCCCTATTTTTGGATCATCTCACCGTCCATCGCACGAAGTTCCCCATATCCCTAATTATGGAGCTTCTGATGGGACATCCCATTTGACACCTTATGGAGCTTCTCATGGACAATCTTATGGAACGCAGTATGGATAGAACTATCAAACCTATGGGTACGAGTGCCAACAACCTGCTTACTCTTATAATTATGGCTTTGTAGCACCGCATAGTCAAGGTACACCACATTATAATGCTTCCATGCAACCCTACATGTGTCAAATGGGAGGAGGATATTATGGCCAAGGCCATGGTATTTATAGTAATCAGCCTTATATGAACTAGAACTATCAGGGAGCGTGGCATAGACTGGCTCAACCTAGGCTCCCTTTCCTCGCAATGTTGAACTTACCTAACTTATCGAGACTTATGAACGATCCGGTCTCTCATGACCCGGCTTGGCTGGCTGTTCCTAACAAGCTTCCCTCAGACATTCCCAAGTTTGAGGGCAAAGAAGGAGAAGATCCTAGTGAACATGTCACTACTTTCACCTTTGGTGCTCTTCCAATTCCTTACATGACAACTCAATCCATTTAAGGCTATTTCAGCACACCCTCACCGGGCCTGCAGTGAAGTGGTATATAGAGTTACCAAGGGCAGCATTCGTCTTATTTGATGACCTTGCAATGAATTTTCTCAATCAGTTTCAGCTACCCATGCATTACGACATTGGTACAGAACCCTTATCAACATTTCAACAAGACAAAGCCACACATATCTCAGATCATATCCAAGAGTGGTGTAAACAGAAGAGGTTGATTAAAGCCTTCATACCACCAGAATTTCTCCTTGAGTGGTTCCTCAAGTTGTTGTTACCTTACATCACGAAGGATGTTTCTACGTCTGTATTCCAAAACAAGGAACAAGCAATCTTTAGGGCACAGGAGTTGGATTTGATCTATGCTCAATCCGGACTCTTGTATGAGATCATACCTAACGCTCCATGTTCTAGTTTCAACCCCAAGATCAAGCCTGGACCACATGTCGATGGCATTGTGGGTTGTACAAGTGCCAAACCTGTGGATTTAGTTGTGAAACAAGTGAGCCAATTGTCTATTAATCAATTTGCTTCGGGACAAACCACAGATTCGTCTCAACACACCCAAAGGACGAGTGTACTTTCCATGCAATTGTCAGACCAGAAGGGAAACCAACAGCCTGGAAGGAATAAGAAAAAGGGTAAAAATAATTGAAAGGGTGGGAACAAGAACGACAATGCTAATTTTAATGACAAGAATGCACGCAACGCTGGGGGGGACAAGCAGTCTAAATGTAAGGTTAAGTTTCCTTGAAAATTGTGTAAGGAGAACCACCTCACTCACTTGTTCCCTCATATGGAAGATGCCTTGAGATTCATAGCACAGGGCACGGCTGTGCTAACTAATCCTTTACCCCATAATCAAAATATGAACTCGAGGACCAATGATCCTCATTGTGCATCAAGCAGAGATCAAAATCCACCAGAAGCCAATACTGGTCATGGTTCCATCAACATGGTACATGCTACTAAGGTTGTGACTTGTGTGAAATATTATGGTTCGTCACAACCAGACCTTGGAAAAGAAACCGCTCCACCCAAGAGCCCTTTGCATATCAAAAACCCTATGGATAAACCTAAAATTGCACCTCGCATTCCTAAGGGAATCCTAAAGCATTCGGGACACATCCTAATACCCAAGCTACCCAAAACTATTCAGTTGTCGAGGATTTGGGCCAAACTCCTTGTGCGATGTTTGCACTTGAAGTACTTTAGAGTTGTCCGCCACAAAGGAAAGCCTTGCTTTCTACTCTTGGGATTAGTGATGATAACTCTTCTTTCGTCATCAAATTTGAAACCATGGGACTACAACCTCACTTGCCTTACTATGTGTCTCTTTTGATTCATGTAGAGTGTCTTAATATGACCGTCAAACGCACTGTGATTGACGAAGGCGCTACTACTTTCGTGATGTCTTTGTCGTGATGGAATGGTTTGGGTTCTCCCGAGTTGTCTCAATCCACTACCATGTTTACTGCCTTTGATGGTAGATGATTTCGGATGCACAGGATTCTTCCTTCTCTTAAGGTCCAATTGGGAGGGAAGACCATCACGATCGAGGTCAATGTGGTTGATGTGCCCCTTGACTACAATCTTTTACTAGGTCAGAATTGGATGTATAGTATGCAAGCCATAGCCTCTTCTCTATTTCAAGTAGTATGCTTTCCATTTAATGGGAATATTGTTACGATTGATTAGACATCATTCTGTAATCCGAGTGTTAGTGCATCATCGATAGCTTCTATCCCGATTATTGATCATTCTCAGCCGGCAACTTGGAGAGTGGGTGTGGACATGTATCCATCTCTTATGGGGACCTTTAGCTAACCTGCGCCCATTCCAATGATCGGATCTATTTTCGGTGGGGCTTCATCTTCATTGAATTCAGTGTCTTTTCGCACTACCCATATGGAAGATCCTTGGATTCTTCCTTCACCGAGTCCTTCGAATGGACCTGTCGAAATGGATGTGTCTTTTCCTATAGCAATGATAGCATATCAAGTGAATATTGATTGTGTTGCAGAGCCTAGTCCTTCCTCTTTGCGGACAGAGGAGGTGGATCGGTATGTGCTTCCTGCATGGGCAGTTGAGTCCTCTCACGCACATGATTTCCTTGATGATGTTTTTCCATTAGATGAAGCCATTATTGAGGCCATGTCTAGGGTTGAGCCACCTTGGGAAGTGCTACATCATAGATCCTATTTTCTTCCTAAGCTTAACCATATGGAGCGTGAGGACTTTAGGGAGATTCTTAGAGAGAAGATTGGTAGTCCTGTGGTTCCATTGAGCTCTCCTGGTCAAATGGATGATGGGAACATGGCGAATTTATCACCTACTATTCCTATCAATATCTCTCGCGATCCTGGCAAAGTTGAGAACATATACATTGGGGCGGATTGTTCCCCTGATGAGATTAAGGAGTATACCGAGCTATTTAAAGAGGAACTTGTGTTTCTTCCTGAATGCGGCATAGTGCGCGGAGGTGTGGGAACGTTGATGTTGGGGGTTGATCTTACCATTATCCTGGGCGTAGTCTTATTTTCCTCTTCGGTGTTGTAGGGTCACTTTGTCCTATGTGGTATTCCTCTGCGGTCTTGTGTTTTGATTGCAGCAGGAGATTCCCCTATCCTTTGCCTCTTCTCTTATCAAAACCTTTCTCCTCCCCTCGTAAGACCACTTTCTTCCTCGGCTTCCCTCACAGTATCGTTGAAACTTGCACCCATCTACCCCTTATCCTTCCATTTGTCTCCCCCCTTTCTTTGCGGTATCCACAGCCTCCGCACACCAGAGTTATAGAACTCAAGGTGCATTTTCAATATGCCCTTTTCACAAACAAGCATCTTAATTGAAAATTGCAGAGACAATAGGAACCTACCTCTTGGTCCATTAAAAAAATCCCTTTCTTCCTCGTTGTAGGACTTTGTATTATCAACCACGAACTTGGTAATATAGCCTTCCAAAATACTGTCTAGCCAGAATTCAACAGCCTGTGATTCCTTGTTGTCAGTTTCCTACAACTCCTAGATCAGCTCAGGGGTCCAGGACGTTGGCTCACCTCCTTGAAAGTTCGTCTTGCAATAGGTAAATCATGTCAACCACTCATACAATATTATGGGAAATTCATAGAAAAAATACTCGTGTGTACTGTTGTGTATGTACTGTTCCAGCCACTTATCCATCAACAGTCCAGGGTTCTTATTTTCTGTCTCAGTAAATTCTCCTAGCTTCTGGTCGAACCAATCTTGGATTTCTGGTCTTGTTGGATGCCACATATCCTCCCCTCGATCGCAACAAGGTCCTGACAACGGAACCATTTATTGACACAAACCCAGTCAACAAAACCAATCGACACTCAAGCCACCGCGAGGTCCCTGAGCACCGGCCCAGACAGGTTTTACCCTGACCAGCAACACCCGCAGAGCGGATGAAGTCTCACCCGAGATGTTTGAGGGAGAGCTGACAGAACCAAGTTTTCATAGAATAGGAGAGGACCATGTGCATAAACTCATCAACTTAGCATAATATTCATAGATGTTATTTCTCACTTAAGCATTAACAGAATCATTCACCATTATTCTTTAACAGATCACATCATCCAATTATAACTGCAATACACATACTGATGCACAAATATAAGCAACAAGATAACATCATTTAAAACAAGGAAACATCGCATCATAGATCCATGTCGCGGATCTATATAACATTCATCATTGAATTGCAGGAAATAGAAAACAGTCAAACAGAAAAGAACACAATGATTCAGATCAACTTTCGTCTTGTCATATTACTTCTGCACAAAATCATAGATTCTCCAAACAATTAACAATTCAATAGGTTTTATTTCGGTGCTCAAAAAGGATTTCAATCTAACCCAACATGATCGACACTTGTGATTCAACGCCTACTTATAGGCTTGTGCCTTTACATTCAAGGTCCACTTAGACAACTTCTAACTAATTCTTAATCGATTCTACAAAACAATGATTGAATATCCGCAAAATGTGGTCCAAAACTACAAAAGGTGACACAAAATTACATAAAATACACTATTCTCCGCCTTGCACGCCATCTTCTACTTGCGTAGTGTCTTTGAGCTTGCACAGGATCCATGATGTTGCGTAGTTCATTTACCCCAAAACCCCTTTCCAACAGTTATTAACAATCCTGATGTAGGTTAAGATGACACATGGACGGATTCTTCTAGTTACCGACTCCAAATAATGAAGAACACATAGTCTGACCATGAAGCATCCATGTCACAAACAACTTTGTTAGATTATGGGCATAAAACACTCTTCAAATAGAAATAGTGGTTCCAAACAATGGATATGGTTTTGGATATGCGAAAATTCCTAGGTCGATGGTCGGATCTACAATGTTTTCCAGGTTGGTGACTAAGGAAACCCTAACTATGAACCCTTTCTCTTCTGCACTAGCATTACTACTTCATTCTAGTAAACAACCAACATTCTCAATGCATTTTTATGTACATTTAGACTAAAGAATGTTAGAAGATCGAAACAATGTAAACTTATCTTGGAAAGTGAGAGAGTAAGAAGTCGAAAATAAATCTTGAATCAAAAACATTGAGGGGGAGGATTAGGATGCCTATCAATGTTTTTGGGAAAAAAATACACCATTAACAAACTCAACATCAGATTTAAGAGTGAACCCAAAAAATTAAGGGGGCATATGAAGAATATTGGGATTCCTATCATTGTTTTTGGAAAAAGAAACACCATTGACAAACTCAACATCAAATTTAAGAGTTGAAAATGTATGCAACCTTGTTAATCCACATATATATTAAATTAACTTAACTTTGCATCAATATTATAACAATTTCATAAAACAATCCATAATGAGGAAGAATGAGCTTTTCTTATGGAACAATGTTTTAATTACAATCATTTAAGCATATTACCTCTTTCCTTTATAGATATTTTTGAGAGTGCTTGCATCATAATGATAAACAAAGGTAAAAACCCAATGGGTGACTTTGCCATAAGCCTTCACAAATTAAATTATGATTCCAAACCAAACATACTAAAATGAAGGATTTCATTCAAGCAAACTCTTCATGCCCATATTTTAATATGTAAGGTGGCTAATAAATTTATAGAAATCAACCTATGCCACATGGGATTTGTTTGAAATGAGCTTCATACCTATCCTAAAAGATATGTTGGTTAGGAAAATACACATAAAACAAAGTCAATAAGTCATTACCACTACAAATATCCGGGATTTACCCATGATTTCTATCCGGATTTCCCCATTATTTCTATATGTAATTATGGTTGGTCTTGGCTGTCTTATTTTGATTTTTTTCTGCCAAATATTGCCATAAAATCAAGTCAAATCACATTGCATTATTACATATATAACAGATAGTGAAATCTATAGAAAAATAGGGGCGTGGCATGCCAGAATCCGTGCTTCCATCCTAACAACAAATAAGATATGATCTTCCATTTCTTCCTATACTTACCACAAATGAAAATATGATCCTCTGTTTCTTCTTATTATAATTATGTTTCAAATATTCTCTTTTTAGATTACTCATTATTTTTATATAAAAAAAATTTATAAACAATAAGCATGCATCTCACAAACTCCACCCCATGTTCCCGTTATACATCCATTAATACTTAACCCACTAAAAAAATCATTCATTTTAATTAGTCATTTATGAACCTTTCAAGAAATCCACTAGTAAATATCATCCAACCATTAAAATAAAACATTACATAATACCATCTCACCATTAAAATAAAACATTCCATATGTTCAACAAGGTAATCATTATTTCTATATTCCCTTCGCCTTCAAAATATGCCTTTAAATACACAATATATAAGGTAATCATTATTTCTATATTCCCTTCGCCTTCAAAATATGCCTTTAAATACACAATTTAGATATAAAAACTGAAGGATACTTTTTAGGAATAAGTTGTGGTTACGTAAAGAGATAGAATTTGAAAACCATTACAAAGCGTTTAAACCATTACGTAAAACCATTACGTAAATAGATAGAAAGAATTTTTTTATTTTATAATTAAATATTAATAAAAAATAATTTTAATAATTAAATTCTGTATTTTTTATTTTAATAAAATAATAAATTTAAAACAATTTTATAATTAAATAAAACATATTTATAAATAATGAAATTTTATATTTTTAATTCTATTAAAATAATAAATTCAAAACAATTTTACAATAAAATATTAATAATTTCAAAAAACAACTTCAAAATCCTACCAGTTTTTTTTTTTAAATTAAACATAAAAACATCTAAAAGTTTCATATAGCATTATCTTACAGGAACATTCGAATTCATATTACAATTTCCAAACGACGTGCAATTCAAACCATCCTTCAAAGATTCTTTTTCGGAATTCGGCAATCTTTCTATATCGATCGCTGTAGAAAAGGTCAAAATGCATGTTTAAATATCCGAATATTGACAGCTTGCAACTTCCATGAAAGATCACGATGGAGCACGTCACAATTTGACATTGCAGCTTGCGCAACTTGTAGATCAGTCGGGCCATAAATGCTCAATTCTAATGCAGCAATACAGCTCTAAGAGTGGCACATTTCATCAATATTAATCTTAATTTCCAGAGATTACACAAACAAGGCAATCCTTTGATCAACAAGGAGATTTTTTCTTTGAATTATTTCCTTGTGCACATCTTTTAAAATGTCTTCATACTTTTACTGGATCTTTGGCAATCTTGAGACTCCTTTGCTTGCCATCGACAGTGCTCTGTAGTGCATATGTGTAAGCCTTCTGTGCCATAATTCACTCGGTTCAATTGACTCATGAGCCAGTGCTTTTTCAAGCTGTCCCTTTATCTTGTTGAAGCCTCTGTCTTCTTCTCCAATCAGTGTTGCATCCTCTATTGTATTTCCTGTAGGCCACATCAGAACTTGGCCATCGACAAATACAACCCTAATTCCCTTTAGATCTAGTGCAGAGATGGAGAGAAGAGTCTTCTTCAATCTTGGAACATATAGCATATCCTTCATCTTTAATGATTTCTCAAAGTCAAGCTTGTATGAAGCTTCTCCACTCCCTTTTATGGGGTATTGATGATCATCCCCAAGTTTCACCTTAGGTGGTGACTCATGTTCAAACATATTGACAAATGATTCCTTCTATCCTGTCATGTGTTTAGAAGCTCCACTATCCACAAGCCAATCAATGCTTCTGTGTGAGATAGTGCCAATAAGTGTTGATATTAGCACATACTCTTCATCTAAATCATCCTTCTCCCGTTTGAATCTTTTGTTTGTTAGTTCATCATTTTCGACAATATGAGCATGGTGTCTCTTTTTCCTAATGGGACAATCTCTTGCAAAGTGTCCCTTTTCATCACAAGTATAGCATTGAACATTGGAAGGATCTCTTTTGATCTTCTTTTGTTTCTTGTCCTTCTTGAGTCTTGCTATGATGAAAGTTCTACTTCTTCTCCTTGTTCTTGAAGTTCTTCCTGGTGTGAACTATGAGAGCTTGATCTTCAGTTGCTCCCATATTCTATTCTCTTGTCACAAGTCGAGCTTCTTCTTGTGCACATTTGTTACGGAAAGAAATTCCTATGGCTTGGGGTACCACAACAGACAGCTAGACTCCAGAAATCAATCTTTCCCAATATGCAATAGAAATAAACAATCTAACACTAAAGGA